>WEKX01002384.1:215780-269291 GCA_013390025.1 Pitta sordida
AGGGGGCGGGGGGAGGGGAGATGGCCGCGGAATTTGCGCGGGGGTGAGGGTAGAGTCGTCCTTCTGGCTATTGTGGGGTTTGGGGGGTGCGTGGAGGGGAGCGGTGCGCGCCTCGCACAGCGCACTGGCCGCCCCCGCGCAGCCCGGCGAGGAGGGGGACGCGCCGCGTTCCGGCGTTGCCTGGAGACAGCCTGACCCACCAGTGGAAGCCCCTCTTTGACTCGCCCTCGGCGTGGGGAGGGGGTGTCCCCTGCAGCAGGGCCGAGCCGGGGGGTCACCTCACTCCCCCAGAGTTCGATGCCCAAAATACCACTTACCGGCTCCCCCATCCCCGTGCCAATAGTTATTATTAATGTGTGCCCCCCGCCTCGAGCGGGTTTGGGGTGGTCTTCCGCCCTCGGTGGCATGAGACAAGTCGCACCCCCTGTCCCAGACCCCGGGGAGGATGGGGACCCCCAGCAGGCGCAGGGGCGCAGCGAGACTCAGCCGGCGGCTCTGGGGCGCAGGGCCCGTGCTGGGGAGTGCTGCCGACTGGGGGGGGGTACCCGCAGAAGCCCCCCTGGTGTTCGGCAGCTCCCCGGGATGGGGACGGGCAGGGTGGCTGCCCTGGGAGTCGGTGCTGATGGAAATAGCACTGCCGCAGTGGCGAACACATGGCTGCGGAGCGGTGCCCGCAGCGCGGCTCCTCCGCCCGGCCGCGTTCCGGCCTCGCCGGGGAGAGCGAAGGGGGTTGGGGTGTGCTGGGCTCTCCGGGTCCCCATGGAACCGGGGGGACTTGGTGGCACCTGTCGTGGCGTGGCGGCATCCTCCCTCCCCGCCGGCTCCTACCAGGATCCCATAAACTTCTCTGGGTTATTTCGTCGCGATACGCCGTCCCTTAACACGATAATCTCGAGAGCGTGAATTTTGTGTATGTACTGCAAATGTATATTTTCACTGTGCTTGTTTTATTTATTTATTTTTATAATGAGTTTGTATTCCGAAATCAACACTAAATTCTCTTTTCTGACAGGTGTCGTTTATTTCTCTTCCTTATCTCCATAGTAATGTGCTTTGTTGTGACCAAGTCCTTCCTGCTGACCTGCTGTTTGCCCATCTTTCTGATGGGCATGAGGTACTACTTCAGTAGAAAAGTTATCCTGCACTATCTCGATTGTGCGCTGCACACGGACATGTCCGATATTGAGCAATATTACATGAAACCGCCAGGTGAGTACGAATTCCCCGAGGGAGCTTTTCTTCTCCCAGCCTGCCGGGGAACATGGCTGCTCCCTGCTGCTGGCGCCTTTTCCTCCTGTCAGCAGCACTGAGCAAGCTCAAAAGTCGCCAGAATGCAGCTCTTGAGCCACACCAGGCACAAAGCCATCTCTGGGTTTGGTTTGGCTTGGGGTTTTTTGTTTGGGTTTTTTTTTTTTTCGTTACCCCCCCTAAGGTACCTAGTCATCCAAGACAGCCTCCAGCAGGTCACACAGCCAGCACAAGGACCGGGACATGGGTGCTTGGGGACACTGAGGCTGAAGGATGCAGGTTACTCACTGCAGTCTTGAGCTCACTTTTTCTTTGCTCCAAGCACTTGGTATTAGCTCTGAGAGCAGGAGGAGAGGGAGATGAAAGGCCTTTTAGCCCAAATCCACAAAGGAGCCCATTTTAGCTATTGTGTCCGTTTTCCCATATTGTCCAAGAACCTGCCTTAATGCAGGTGTTTTGGAGAGGCACAGATCAGGTATGTAAGGGGCTGCTGCCGCATGAGTTTAACATAATCTGTTTATAAATTTTTTACTTATATGACTGTAATTAAAAATACAGTATCTATTGATCTATGCTTGTTTAGCATAATGTCATCATTTAGAAAAAGAAAAAGTCCCTTTAGAACCTGTCGGGTTCTGTTTCCATTTTATAGACGTGCATCCAGTCTACTGGGGTTTGGTTTCAGTGGTCACATAGTGCTAGTAGTGAGCTGGGAGAGAGCAGTGTGATGCCAAGTTCACCAAGTTCCATCTTCTCAGGGTGCTTGTTCTCGGGTACCTACTGTTTTGTTTTATCATGTGACTGTGTTTTTGCTGTATCATTGCTGTTGCCTGGGTGCAACAAACTCTTCCTGGGCACTTCTAGAGGACCCCTAGGAAGACCATAGCCACAGATTTTCTATCACTTCTAATGTGCAATGCTACATTTTGCTAAAATGTTTTTCCTCTGGATATGAATTATCTCCAAATAGTTTAAGTGTGCTTGCTTTAGATTTTCTTGCCCATTGTAGTGTGAATCTTTTCCAGATCCTGTACCCATCTTGCATACAGGATGTGTTTCATTTATAGGGTTTTTTTTTTCAAAAACTAAGTGATGTGTGACTTGTATTTGAAAGGCTCAATCTTCATTAAAGGTGGTGTCACAATAATAAAAGTGTTCGTAGCAAAACCTTTCTGCATCTCTGCAGTGAGGTTCAGCAAGGTATTATACTAGAGAAAGTAGCAGGCGACTCCAGTAGAATTAAGAACATGTAATGTGGAGCTAGTATGTGTTTGAACTGCTTTGCTCGTTAATGCTCAGGACTTCTGTGGTCACCATTCAGGGCAGGGATCACAGTGCCTGTATTTACAACACTGGCAGATACAGAAAATAAAAGAAAGGGACTCAAAGGAAGTCATGCCCTCGATTTGTTTAGGGTCAGTAATGTAATCCTGTTCAGCTGTGTTGCCAACATGCCATTGAAAGGTTAGCGTTGCTTTTATTTGGTACCTGAATGGGCTAATTGCAATTTAAGGGCAAGTGTGTGGGCTGTAATTTTGGACAGAATTTAATCATGTAATTAGGCTTCCGCCATGCCATAAAAAGTAGATTTATGGAATTGTTGGTTCTTGTTAAAGGTTCTTGATTAGTGGTGTTAAGCAAGTTGTCTGGAGTAATAATTGGATAACGACCGGAGAGACTTTGGGGGCTGGGGAGGAGAAGGATGTCTGCATGCTGGGACCAGCACTATCAGTGATGCTTGTCCATGTGCCAAGGAGCTGTGTGGTGCTATTTGGTGTAGCTGTGCACAAGGCATGAATCCAGTGGTTTGCTTCTGCTTTTAAAAAAAATTGCAGTTGGTGTGTTATCTTTCTTCCTATAGAATGGCAGTGTAAATGCAGTCATCGTGGAAGATCTTGGAGTTTTCTGTGCTTTGAAGGCTGGATGATTGAACATCCTGGAGAAGGGCAGTGATGTGCCAGTGGATGTGCCAGACTGGTATCGCCCATACCGCCCAAAAGACAGAACAGTGACAATACTTAAAGCAAACTCCAGCCCCAGGTTACAAATTACTAGTTTACAAATTAGAAATGAGTGCAGTGGGAATGAGAAGGGCTCATTGTATCGCTGCAAGCTGAGATATTAGTGAGAGCTTTCTCAATGAGGTGTTAAGAACTGGTCGCAATGAGGGTAGAGGGGCCTAGAGAGGCTGGAGATGGCCAGAGCTTGGCTAGACAAGTTAAACCCAACCTAAAGGAACTGCAGCTTGGCCTGGCTTTGGCTGGATGTATGACCATCTCCTTCTTTGGAGGATCCACATTTACCTACTTCAATGTGTGAGAGTTTTTTCCAACATGGAAAAGAGAGGAAGGGAGCATGTCTGTGGTGGGGTCATGAATTCCTGTTTCTTAGGGTGATGAACACAAAGGTAGAACTGGGATATGGTTCTATGGTCTTGAATCATGATGTTGGTTGTGGCTTTGGTGACATTTTGCCTTTGGAGTCCATGTACAAACCTGTTCTTTGCAGTGCAGTTATTTCTGGTGTGACTTGAAATTGTTCTTCATGTGAAAGGAATTGTTTGAGTTCCATACTGGGGTCTTAAATCAGAAGGTTGAGTGGTTCAAACACCTTCCTGAGCTCTTTGTAAACTTGCATTTTTAATTTTAAAATAGCACTTATTGGAATGTACCTTTTTTCCCCCTTCTTCAAAGGCTATGAAAAAAGGCACTAGGGTGGTGAAAAAGAAGGGAATTGGATAATGGCCTTAATTGTCAACCAGAGTAACTTAGGCTCTAGTAAACAAACAAACAAAAAAAGTAATTCATTTTAAATAGAGCCCTGCCTCTTGCATTTATGTACGCAAAAAAAGAGGAGCACAGCTGGAGCTTCTTTTATGGTCTGATAATTTTGATGACTAATCAATTTTACAGTGTCTCTTCGAGCTTCTGTCCCAGTTGGTTGTGTTGCATATTTTTTTTGCAGTGGTTGGTGTGTTAGAGAGGCTCTTGGAAGGCTGAGGTCTCTGCTGGAGAGCTGATGGAAACCAGAACTCCTTGCCTCCGAAGTAAAACCACTGCTCTCCAAAGCAAGTGGGTCTGGGGCTTTGGCTGATGAACTTGTTTGTCATTCTGTAGTTGTTTAAAGAGTTGTCTCCTGCTTTGGGCTGTCCTGACAGAGTCTGCTCAGGGGTGTGCATACCTGTCCTGGTGGTGCAAAGACCTGGTGGTGGTGGCAGCTGGCCTTTGTCAGGGATTTGAAGACTAGTGACAAGCTGGGTTGCTGCATCACAATGCCTGGTGCTACAAGGGAGGATGGACAGACAGCACAGATGGGCAACCGTTGTGGAGAGCTGAGGCTGCAGGACCTGGTGGAGTGTTGAGGGCATTTGTCTTGTACAGTGCAGCAGACAAGGCTGGAGTGGCTGCTGCAGGGTGTGGGGTCACATTAACTGTGCCGTGCTGAGAGCTGTGGTTTTCTGCAGTGGCTGCACATATGCAGCTCTTGCTCTGTGGGTGGACGAGTGCCTCTGGTTGCTCATGTGGGGAGGGGATGGGTGCCTCTGTTCTCCTGCTTCCATCCAGGGTCAAACAGAGCCTTCCTGTCCTGTTGCCCTTTGTCCCCAGTACACAAGGGTGCAGATGAAAAGCCTGAACAGATATCCCAGCTACCCTGGAGGACAGGGCTCTAAGGAAGAGGAGCTGCTGGGGATGACTTGATAGGGTTCAATTTCTACTGCTCTTTGGTGGCACGTTCCTCAGCTGAGCCCAAAGAAGGGATGTCCTGCTCTTCCTGGCAGGAGTTTTGGGATCATATCCTTCTGCCAGAAGGCTGACAGTTGTAGTGGAGCCAGATTTGGGACATGAGGAGGAGAAATGCTGCTTGCTGCTCCTATCTTTTCAGGTGTTCCTTGCCTTCAGGGAGTTGTTTTTCTGGGTATTGAGCAAATATTTGCATTTTGCTCTTGGATCAGGCCTGTTGGCAGAAAGATTGAACCCAGATATTTGCAAAGTGAACAGCTGGGCGTGAACTATGCAGCTCCTGCTAACCCTGCTCTGTGGATGCTGAGCCCTGGAAAGGCTGTGGGATGAGCCCAGTGAGTTTTGGGGTGCAGGGGAAATACAGAGTCTTCCTTGGGAGGAGATAATCAGCCCCAGAGCTGTGATTGCTCTGCCATGCCCAAACCCTTTGGAAGCCACAGGGAGAGGGGAGTCAGGAGTGTTCCCACCAGTGAGCCCTCGGGGGTGGGTGTAGGGGTGGCCGTGGAGCCCAGTTCTTCCACATTCTGGGTAATGCTGAAGCTGACAGATAAGCAGGAGCAAAGCTGCCAAATGATAACATTGTTTGGAAAGAATAGAGCAGCCTTTGCTTTGCAAAGAAAGGGCTTAGTTACTCGAGCCAGAGAGGGCTCAGAGTTGCTGCATCTCAGGTGAGGAATGTGCTTTTGGAGAGCCGTGCCCCATTCCCGATGGCCAAGAGGCAACTGGAATCTGAAGCATCCCTATCTTCAGCATTTCTTGCTGGCTTATGCAGTGCCCTGACCTCACTTATCTGCCAAACCCTTGAGCAGTCTGTCCTGCATTGGGATTTTCCTTCATGCCTCTCCCACACAGGAGTTCTGCGTGGGGCTGGGAGCTGGAAAAGCCATAGGATCTTATCTCTGCCTGGGTGTTTCCCAGCTCTGCTCTCCACCGCTGCTGGACACTGAGGTTAGGTGTCCTAAGGCAGAGGTGTGTCTGTCCTGTGAGCATTTCACTGCTGGCATTCAATGACTGTGCTTCAAAGGATGCAATCTTCATGTCAGGTCCTACAAGATTAGGTTTACAGACCTTTCATGTATTTTATAGTGGGAAGTATTTTATCAGAAAGTATTTCCAAAGCTGGCTTCCTGTGAGGTGAATGGTCAGGTGTGCTGCTCCTCAGCAACTGCTGCTGTTGCTTTTGGGTTTCTACACCTTAGCAGCTCAGGAACTGCCTGACTCTGTCTCTCATCTCCACTGCAGAGTTTATCAGGAAGTAATAGAACAACTACTTACGTTTCCAAGTGTTACGATGGGCTTTCTTCAACATTAGTAGTGGACTGAAATATTTTTGGTTAATTCAGTAATGTAATATGTCTTTAAAGTTGACTTGCCTCTCAAACTCCACCTCATCTGACACTAGTGCTCCATCATGTGCAGCTGCCTCACTTTGCTACGTTGGAGCTTTGGCTTTTCCCCCTCTGGAGCCATCCCTGTCCTGCAATTGTGGAGCATGGGCACAGTGAGCAAGGCATAGTGCTGCTGAAACCAGCTCCTAACCCTCACCGCACATTCCCAGGGCTGACTAAGGGCTACCTTGCTGCTCTGGCAGCAAGTGTGAGCCACCGGCAGCTCCACCAGGTCCCAGCCCAGCCCTGCTGATAATTGCTGGGTATGTCTGGAGGTGACAGAGCCTGGGTCCCTTGTGGGGCTGAGCCTCATGGCCCACCTATGCTCAACACACGGGAGGGCCTGCAGAGTCTTTCTACCCCAGAAAATATTTGTTATTATTAATTTTTTTTCACTTTTGGGAGTGCAGGTTTTCAGGGTATAAGTGGATTACTGTCAGCTAAGGGCCAGCACAAGAGAACTGGAGTTGCCTGGTGAGGGGAGAAGTCTGCAGATTCAGGGCTGTGTCGTCCATGCCAATGGGATAAGCATGTTTGGGCAAGTTGCTGCAGCCTGCCCCATCTCCTATTTATTTACACTGGAGAAGGAACATATGCACAAGCCCATTCATCAGGGTGCGTATCTGTAAGATAAAAATTGCTCTTCCTTTAAATCCATGAGCTTTGGCAGAGTCCTATGTCAAAATTAGATGAAAATGGATTTTATAGTAAATTTTGGGGGGGGTTGTCCATGTGCTCAAAAATTCTCTCTAAAAGTCATCGCCCCCTTATTGACATGACCATCAGTTAAAGCAGCTGTAGATGTGACTGGGTGGATATGATGATGCTCCTGAAAGTAAGCTCTGCTTGCAGATGTTTAAAATCCCCAGCACATGCCAGTGCTGGTCATTAATCTTCAGTACAAGAAGTAACCAGTTGTGTAAATTGAACATTAGTAGTTTTTTAGGCACAGTTAACTTCTCGAAGCCACCAAACAACCCCCACTGGGACTTATGAACATGAAGGAAGCAGGAACATCAGGTGTTCTGGAGTTTTTTTTCTGGCTTTGGGTAATTTTTTTAAATGCTTTCTATAGTGTAGGATGTTTTTTGGCATGGTTGTATGCAATTTCTCACAATTGTCTCAGTGAATAAACCTAAAAGGGTTTCAACTCCAGAAGTTTATATGCAAATTTATTTTAAATGATTTTTCAGTGGCTCTTCTTTCTCTTGCCTTCTTAGGAATTGCTAAGATTTAAAAGAATTACCCAAAAGTCTGTTTCACATTAAGATTTCCATAACAGCCTAACTTTAGACTCTGTGTCAGATATCTAACTAGTGGCAGAAGTTTTAAAGGTGCAAAGCTTTGAGCTCTTCTTGACACTGAATTTTGGATGTAGGAACATGAACTGAAAAAACCTTATTCCTCAGCACGTTATTATATTTATTATATTCAGCCTCTTAGGATTATCCAAGACTGTCTGTGGTCCACATTGGTTTCTCCCCATGTGCACCACCAGTGGTGTGAATACTCCAGAAATTGCCATTAGACATTGTTCTCTACTTGAAGACCTTGAAATATATTGAAAAAATTGTTTTCCTGTAAAAGTCTGAGTATATGTCCTGATTTTTAAGAAGACAAACCATCCCCAAATTTCATAGTGAATTTCTAAAATTCCCTTTGCAGGCTTAGATCTTGATTTGTGAAGGTCGTATTTCATTCCTCTGGATGGGAACAACTGTCAGGGCAGTTGTGAACCCCTCGTGGACTCTGGGAGCTCACAGTGTTGTTTACTGGTGTTTCCAAAAGCTCGTGCTTCTGTTTTGGTATTGCAGTGCTGGGGTTCTGTTACAAATAATCACATGTTTGATGCTACTCCCTTCCAGACTACAGCAAAAAGAGAGACTTAAGAGTGTTTTGTTGGTATCTGGTGCTGCGATGAGCCAAGGGATGTACGCACCTTTGTTGTCACTTTCTGCATCAGTGAAACAGGGACTTAAAAGTGTATTTTTAGATCTTTTTTCTTTTTTTTTTCCCATTGTAGAAAGCTGAGGAATTGTTTTGTTGTCCTGACAGGTGGCTAATGAAAGGAATCTTAAAGAGAATCCAAAGATAGCAGCATGTCTTACCCAGCTTCTATTTACAAATCTATCCCTTGTAACCAAATAATAGGGGCTGGGTTTCAGGGGTTTGGTGGGGTTTTTTGTTTGTTTGTGTTTTTGCTAAGGGCCAAGCGGAATCACCACAAAGCCTCATATTCTTTATTAAGGGTGCATCAAAAATTAGTTCATAGTGATTTGATTAGAGCCAGGTACAAGCAGTGGTGTCTGTTACAGATGGCTTTGAGCCATTCTTTTAAGTCAGCTCTTGACCTGTTGGACCCTAGCAATCAATTAATAATTTATGGCAGCCTATAAAATATCATTCATTGTCCTTTATAACTGAAGGGTGTTTCTTTCAAAAATTGAAAAAACTATTTTTGCAGGATACTCGTTCTAAAATTTAAACCTGGGACTCCCACGGTTTAATGCCAAGCTGGGCTTCTGCTTTAAAATGGGATTCTAGGAGTGAAAGGAAGCGTTTCAAAATAGGTAATGGGAAACGTATTGCAGTTGTATTTTTAAGAGGCTACATGAGATACTGTTATTTAAAATTGGATTTGCAACAGTGTAAATGCTAATAGAATAATACAGTGCATTAGTTGTATGTCAGTGTGTCCTGCTTGAAATGATAACTTGTAAGTAATATTTGTCACTTAAAATTCATGTGCTGTTTCCAGGACTTACCCAAGTGGCAAAACTGAAAAACCAGAGGTTCTGTGAGAAAATGATTTTTCAGTTCAAGGACTAGAAAGTAAAAGGGAGGATATTTTTGGCCCAAATTAAGCGGATTTACTACTGCCTCTGTTTTTTCACTGTGAAGAGGCAAGTGTCTGTGTTTAGTGGGGAGTGTAATGCTTTTTTTCAACCCAAAACAGAATTGTTTGCTCTGTTACAGGCTTCCCTAAGAAGCAACGATCAGACCCAAGTGTATGCTTAAAAAATACTGGTTATGGTAGAGCCATGATACAGTTGGTTTGTTACCCCTCAGTCAGGTCCCTCAGTTCTCTGTGTGGCACTGTTGAATCTATACTGAGTCTGTGGTGGGATTGCCTGGATCCCGGGCCCTCTTTAAATGACATATTTAGGTATTTTATTGCAGTGTAGTAATTGAAGAGGTGTTGAGGAGATCCATCTCTAAAGTCCTGTCTGCTGGGACATCCCCTGTGATCCTGGGGAGGACTGAGCTGTGTGCTGGTGTTCTGACCAGTGATGCTGGAGCTGAGCTGTGTGTGGGATTAGTGCCAACCTGGCTTTCCTCTGACTTTCAGTTTCCAGCTTTGGTGAATCCAGGAAAAATGTGTAAATTGTTTTGCATTGACACAACCTGCATTTTTAAGTAAGCTACTTGCCTAGATTTATCCTTGATCAGCTGTAATTGCTATACAAGCTGCTCCCACTCTCTTGCCAGTGTGCTGGAATCCTGACTTGGAAACCAGCATCAGCAATGCAAGTTTATTTGCTTTTTACAGCTGCAGCTCTTGGACTCTGTGCTAGCACTGCTAATTGAAATGGGGGCAATGGCCAGCCATGAGTGGCTCCTTGGTGCACCTTGCATTCCACACTTGTTTCAACTATCAGTTAATAACATCTACATTTGGGATCCAATAGGAGTTCCTTGAGCTGTTTTTTCCATTTTTTTTTTCTCCACATAAATCCCCTACAACAGCAGTTCTGTATTCCAGGTTTCCAGTCTTTAGTCAAACTCCAGTGTATTTGCATTTTGTATCCTTTGAATTCTGCTTGACTCTTTTGTCCAGCCCTGTGTTGAATTCTCCAGTGATTTTATCGGGTCTGGTTCTTGCTTCATTCATCCCTTCTGGCATTTCCTACAAGTGGTCATCTCATACCCAGCATCCCTCTCTATTTCTGATTTCCCCTTCCTTCCATTACTCATTTAAATTTATATTCCTTTGTCTAATTTCATTTTATATGTACTTACTTCTACTTAGTTTGTTGTTCTGATATTTTGCATGGTGAGTACAAGTAGGGTTTTTTTTGGTAGCAGACTCAGAATAACAAATATGAGAAAATAAATAGAAGTCAGCAGCATGAGGATATTGTGTCTGTTAAGCTGAAAACAGTGCGTCAGTTCACAAACCCACATGTCAGAGTGGTGAGGCGAAGAACATTTTGTCTAAAGGCAAACAAACTGCCAACAACAGGATTTCTTTGCACCTTCTTTAGAGCATCTGACCCACATCACTTCCAGATGTATCTATGGATTTTTTCTGCCATGATTTTTCCTATAAACCTAATTCTTCTCTTTTTAACAGGATATATAAAATCATTATTGCAGTCAGAATACACAAAAAACCCCAAACCCAACCACTTCTTTTGCTGAGATAAGGGCTTTTTGTTCTATTTTTGGCGGTGCCAAATCTGTTCATCCTCCCTGGAACAAGATAACAGCATCAGAAACACTGTGTAATACTTCCAGTGGGAGTCCAGGGAAGACCTAAATCTGTAATCTTTCAATTTAAAATAATGTTAAATAGTAGAGCTGCAATAGAAGCTTTTGAAAACATCCTGGTTTGGAGCACCTGCCATTTCTAAGTGGAATGCAATTCAGATGATGGGTAGTTAGAGACAGAGCAATAAAAGCACAGCAAATACCTGTCTGCTTAACTGCAGTGAGCATCCTGATTAAGTCCTCCGTATTGGAATTACATTGGTGGTGATGAGATTTCTTAAAAAAGAGAAAAAGCAAGTGGGGAGTAAGTTATTGTACAATAGGAATGCTAATGAGAGATCTTTTTAAAAAAATCCAAACTGTTTAAAAGAGGTATTTGTAAAACACCTTTTCAAGCTTTTGCTGCCTGTAAAGTAAATTAGATTCACTTAATGGCTATGAAAATCTGTCTGGTGTGGTTTCAGAACTTGGCAGTGTTCAGAGGATAACATCAAGCTGTGCCTCATGGACAGCGATTTTCATTTGGGAATAAGTCTTCATCGGGTTTTACAGGGCTTTTTTTGAGTCATCGGTACTCTGAGAAACATCAAAGCATCTGCAAGGATTCTTGAGAAGTGGGAACATTTTTCATGGATAACTCAAATAGCTAAAGAGGATTTCAGTGAAATTCTAAAAAAAGTCTCACATAACCCCCCACATTCACTGAGACTGACCTCTTGGGACAGTTTGGCTTAAAGATGCAGTGAAGCCTTTGCTTTAAGTTAATGATGGGCTTAAATCCCTTGTCTCTTGCTGTGAGTTAAGCATGTATTTAGGGGCATCCTTCGGTGTAGGTCCGAGCGCTCTTAGGATATTTACAGGAGACCTGTGACATAAATGGGAAATGTAGAGGTGGAGTAGACTCTGAGTTTGCTCTGTGTGTGCTATCAGCTGCCTGCAAGATGAATTTATGATGTTTTAGGGAATACTGGTGTGTTGGACAGGACTTGTGGCTGTGAACCTGCTCTTAGTTATATTCATTCTGCCCTGTCTTAGCATCAAGTGTTGTCACTTAGCATTTAGTGTTGTCTTTGTAGTTGGGAAAATCCAACAGATCCTCAAAATACTGTGTTTCTACCCATATTTCTGTGGATTTGCATCTCTCCTGGCTCTACTTGCCACAGTGCTGTTCCTATTTGTAAACTGATCCCCTTTCTGCAGATTCTTGGTGAATGAGCATAGTACAGTCTGATGCTACAGAGCCTCAAAAGTGTTTTCAGTAGCCCTGAGCAGCCAGCCCTTCATATCCTGCGTGTCTTCCCAATGGAATGAGATGTGGCCTGTTACCTACCCACTCCATTAATTTATTTCACAGACATCTTTCAAATCACTGGTGCTTGTGACTGGTATTGAGGCCAGGGCTCAAAGGGACCCCCTTCATGTGAACGTGAAGTGTAAGGTGATGATAGATGATCATCACAGAAGACATGGGATTAGGCTTTTGTAGGGATCTGATTGGTCTGGCATGGTAGGCTGAACACGTGGCAAAGGGTTTTCTTCTTTTTTTTTTGGTTTTAGAGATGTGGAGGTTTGCACATGTAATTTTCATTTTCTGTTAATGCATCATCCAAAACAGGTCCATTGTCTGTGTCCAGCCTGACAGATGTTCATGTATTTATGGATGTAGAATTTTCTTAGACTGCCACGTTAAATAAAAGTGCTAGTTTGTCTGAAGTAGCGGAGTTCAGTAGAATTATACCCAAGGCACGTTAGCTTTGATGTGCTGGGAGAGTGATGTAGAAACACATTGATTTTAACAGGAGTGGGCATCCATGTGTGTGGCTTTCTGCACAGTCTCAGGGCTCTGGTTCTGCATGGGACATTGCCACTGCTTTACCTAAAGACTGAAGCTATATGTTGTGATGGAGGCCTTCCCGGGGTCTGCACTCTAATCTGTTGAAAGGTGGCCCTTCTCATGGCAGGGGCTTGGAGCTGTGGTGGGGTGGCCATGGGGAGGTGGTACCTGAAGGATGGTAGGCTGCCTTCACAGACTTCACAGTCGTGAGCTGTGCTTTGGTGTCACCCTCGCTCCTCAGCTCTTGAGCTCTTCCCAGTCCATTGCAGTGGATTCGGGGGGCTCATCTTGGTGAGGCATCTGGTGACTATTCACACGCTGAGATACGAGGGGGCGAGTTCCTCCCAGCTGATGAAAACTGATGTCCTCGTTGGATGCCTGTGCTCTGAGAAGGGTCTGTGTGCTGCACCATTTCAGACTGTTGTGCTAGAAAAAGGAAGAAGTATTTCTTCTGTGTAATAGACTCGAGGAGATCAAACCACATATTGCTGAACTTCAGAGTGCAGCTTGTACCAAATGTGTGCCCTGAACCTTTTCTTTTTTTATTTTTTTCTGATGTCTTCCTGTGTTGAGTAATGATTTTTTTACTGCGGCTTCAGAGAAAATACAACTCCTTGCGACTGCTATTTCACTCCTGTAGATTATGAATACAATGGAAAGTTAGAGGTCACAGAATCACAGAATCACAGAAAATTATGAGTTGGAAGGGACCCACAAGGATCATCTAGTCCAACTCACCGTCTAATACCCGTACAGCGACCAAGAGCACATCCCAGAGTATAATAACAACCTAGATGCCTCACAGTCTAGCAGGCCACTCTGAGCCGGAGGGGGCCCAGGGTCATCCAGCCCTCACCCCCCAGCTAGACCAGCTAGACCATGTCACTAAGCTCCCCGTCCAGTCTTCTCTTAAACACTTCCAGGGACGGCGACTCCACCACCTCCCTGGGCAGCCCATTCCNTGGGTTGGGGGTTTTTCCTGTCTCTCACTCTTTAAATACGCAAGTGTTTCTAGGTGCTCCCTTTACCCACCTCCTTCTATTCGGAGGGGGGAGGTGCCTCTCAACCTTGTTTTTGACTGATTTAAAGAGCTTGCATGCACAGATGTGTGATTCTGTCCTGAAGCATCATTATGCCATATCTTAAGTTTGAACCTACATCCTGGGTGCAATTCATCTTGCCTGCCTTGTTCCTGATTTAAATTAGTTGTTTGCAGTGAGCTCTGCAGGTTTTGGCTGTGATGTTTTGCAGAAGAGGGGCTCTCCCAGAGGGTGACTCACCTAAAAGGTTGTTGACCTCACAGCAGCATAAAACTCCTTGGAAGTCTTTGTAGAGCTCAGAATTGCATTTATTATTTAACCTTTACTAAATGAACCTCAGTTTCCCTCTTTACCATGAAGCATTTGGTGCAATTACTGTGTAGATACAGGCACTTCTGTTGAATAAAGGGAGTCTTGACTAAATTTAGACCCGACAAGTAATGATGGATGGCGAAAATCAGATTGATTCTATCCGTTTTCCCTCTATGATTTATGGCCATGCCAACTGCTAAGCCAGAGGAAGACATTTGATGGTTATTGCTCTGTCCCTTTTTACAGCAATGCATATGAAGTAAAAGGCAGCAAACAATGAATTCTAAAACATCTGATAATTTTAGATTTCCCGGGGTTTTTCAGAACTAGAAATTGCCGTAAGGTAAATTCAGTACCTTTTGAAAGCAATAAAGCCATGTAGTGAAAGATTGATGTAGAAGATGGAGACTGAGCCTTAACAATGTCCTTTTAAGGAGCTGGCTTAAAAACAAACCAGCAGCACATTTCATCTTGTAAACTAATTTCACTAATGAGGAGCTAATTGTCACATCAGTCTTTTGGAGCTGGCAGGACCCAGTCTATCAAAGCTGGCAGAAGGGCTCGATTTCTTTTTTCCTTCCAACTTGTAACTAAAAACCAGTCTAAATTCTATAGCATTGGTTTACTTAAGGTCTGACTCTGCAGCTGATAGGCTTAGTGGGGATTTAGCATGCACAGGGAACATCCACTCTGAAAGTCGTTTAAATACTTTTTTTATGGTTTTGTCCATTTGTGCAGACCAGTCTGTTCTGCTGAGCCAGCTCCATTGCACCAGGACTCATCATCCAGTCAGCCCCGAGGACAATGCCAGGCCAAAATCACATATTCTAATCTTTATCCACTCCTTTAAGCTATTTAATTCTTTGCTTGTAGATAACAATTGTTCACATGCCAAACCCACAGACACTGCCTGGTTTCTCAATCTGTGCTCTCCCTTCATGACCCAGCAGCAGGTAGAGCCCAGTCCCTACATTTCTGCCTTTGTCTCTTCTTTCTCTGTCACATCCTTTTCAGTCGCAGAGAGCAGAGGGATTGGCCAGCTTAAATCTGCCCAGATAACCAGGCTGCTTCTAATCCTCCACCACTGCTTCTGCAGCTTTTTCTTGAACAATTGTTGTACTTTGGCTTTATCACAGTCGTTGCTTTTCAAGGTGCAGCATGGCCAGCAAAAAGAACCTGATAGAAGATTTGAAAGTCCTGCTGTTACACTTCTTAATATAGCACCCTCTGAAATGTGCTGGAAGGGCTGTCTTTATCCCATCTGCAGCATTGCCTGGATTTCTAGCTGTCTCATCAAAAGTCTGTTCCTGCGCTGTGCTGAGCGCTTCCTGGGGCTTTGCTGAACGCCCCCCTCCAGTGCTGTCACACGTGGTGACACTGGGCCCTGGGGGACTGAAGCTTGTTTGAAAAATCAACCAGTGAAGTGCTGACATGGCGTGGCTTGCATTGATGCAGATGTCCGGGCTGGGTCCTCACAAAGCTTTGCAGGGTAAGGTGCGTGGGCAGGAGCTGTCACAGAGGTGTTTCAGAGGAACAGGGTGAGGTTTAAAGCAAAGGTTTTAAGAAGAATAGAAATGCCTGCTGGGTTGTGTCCCCAGCAGTGACAGCAGGAGATGCTGTTTAAGACCAAACCCAGACACTTCCTGAAGTCCCTTTGCTGCAGAATGGGGTGGTTTTTACTTCTGTCAAAATATTATCATAAAAGTAAACTATAGCTAATGGTCAATATCTTAGGTTTACCAGAGGCTTTGACATTCCAAAATAGAATACCTGTGATAAAGTAGTTAAGTGCTTTTGAGGACAGACCATGTCCATTAAGAAATGGGGAGCAAGCAGTAGTGAAAGTCGCTTCTTGTACTGTTACTCTAAATTGCAGCCCCACCGTCTCTTCCATCCTCAGGTGAAGGTGAAGCTGGGCTGCAGCAAAACCTCCCAGTGGAACCAGCACCTGTGCAGTGTGTGTTGCTGCTCCAGGTTTATCCACACTGGCACATTACAGCATATGCCAGTCTGAATACAAATATGGTTTTGGGTTTGCACAGATGCTTAGATCAGCTGTTGCCTGCTGTCCAAAACCTCATCGCCCTGTCTGACTCATTTTGTGCTCAGGTCTATCAGCTGCAGAGGCCACCTCTGAATTCTTGTCTTCTGAGGTTCTTTGAGACCCATTGCTATGATGGGTCATGGTTTTTCTGGTAGCAGATTTCTGTGGAATCACACTGTGGCTGTGTGGCAGGTCAAATCCTGCATGTCACTGTCATCCCAGCAATTCCCTGCTGCTTGCAGCTCTGGAGGCTTTGCCTGATATTAGGGGTTGTTGCAAGTACCTTCAGCCCTCAGTAACAGCACAGGTGAAGGGTAGCAAGGATGGAGAAGGTAGATGGAGAAGTAGATGAACTAGTTGCTCAGAACCAAGCCATCCATCTCTTTTCATGCTGTGTAGGTGATCTCGTTGTCTGCTACCCAGATGCTCCATGAATCAAGGGATGTCACTCACCCTCAGCATATAGATGCGCTGCCCTGTGCTCTTCTAGCAGGGAATTATTTATAACAGGGCAATAAGTCCTGCAGTTGTAGGTTATGTGGAGTTATTTATGGGCAGGAAGGAGTCTCATGGCATTTCTAATTTCGTGCATGAATAATTCCTATGTTTCTAACACTTTTTGTTCCCCCATGCCTGGGCCTTGTCTGGTGCAGAGGGATGCTCGTGGATGTCAGGAGTGTTGGAGTAAGGGTCTCTCACATATCACACAGTTTCTCTAGCCATAAACTACGCTGAAATGCCATTATTTTGTAGGACCCCTCCAGGAATGCCTTTTAACTGAAGTCAAGTGTAGAGTTGTTAGCAGAACTTGTGGGAGCTGCCATGCAGCCCTGCTTGAAGCCAAGGGAAACTAGAAAGGTGGAAAGGAGAGAAACTCAACACCCAGGAAAGGTGGAGGTAAGGAGAGGTAACGGGATAATGGCATATCTCATAAACACAGACATAAATCCCTCCCCATCCTGGCTGGCTGAGCAGTTGCAGTCAGTGGCAGGGACAGCTGTTGCTTGTCCCTGGTTAGTCCCTGTGCTCAAGCTGCCTGTGTCTGGCTGGGTGGCAGCCGATGTGCCATGTCTGTGCCCCAAACTCCTGCTGGCAGCATTCACATCACGGCAGCCAAGCTGTCCCCAGAAGAGCCCCTTTCCTCCCTTGACGTTGATGTAACTCGACTGGTCTGCCCTGTGTTTCACCGGCGATGGAGGAGGGAGGAGGAGCACAAGTTGCCCCTGGTGCTGATCTGTTTCTCTGCTCCCTCTTCAAAACCCAGACAGGATAAAAGGGCAGGGATTTAAATGGCATCAGCAATACGTAGCCATGGCAGAGCTGGCTTTGGGCTGGGAAATCTGTCCGCTTGCTGCCATGCACAGCCTGTCTCACAGTGGTGTATATAAATAGTGCTGGCAGGAGAAGAGACCAGACATTGAACTTTGGGGCTTTTTAAGGGGTTATCTGTAAATGTATAATAATGGCACTGCACTGTGTCCAGTGCAGGACCTCCTGGTTCCTTCTTCACTGCCATGCTTGGCACAAAGGGCTTCTGCTGTGGCCAAAATCACACCAAGAGATGGCACAGGAAGCTGAACAAGTGACTTCAAGAGCAAATATTTAAAGTTGAATTTCCTCTGTCCCAGTGATTCCATGGGGGGTGTCACACCAGGCTGTGCCACAGTACATCAGTGGGTCACAGGGAGGAGTGAGGGGACATTCAGATCTCTGGGATTAGCAAGCCTGTCACTTCTGGCAGACCTTTCTGTAGACATGCTAAGAATGAGGGACACAGGCAATTGCAGGCCTTGTCCTGTGAGAAACATAGGGAGGATTTTGAGTTTTTGTTCTTTGTTTTATTTTTTTTCCCCTTTATATAGCAGCCTGGGGAAAATGTAGAAGAGGGGTACTTGCCTTGTGCAGGATGATGTTTCTCCCATCAAAACCCTGAACATGCACACTGAGCCTATGGGCAGCCTCTCTGCCCATCCCAGAGCTCACACCTGCATATCACATCTCTGCCAGGGATGCAGGTCCCTCTTTTTAATTTTAGAAAGCCGGGTTGGAGTTTCTCTTAATATCAGCTTCCATTTTTAATGGCAGCCAGTCCTTGGATGCTTTCCTTGCTCTGCTGGTGTTCACCTGGTGGGTTCCCAGCAGTGGTGATGGTAACTGCTGAGCATCTCTGCTAGTCCCCCTGCCTGCATGGTGCTCCAAGGGCATCGCCCTGGACAGCTTTGAGCTGACAGTGGGACTGCTCACATTTGTGTCACTGTGACATGCTAAAGCACAACCAAAAGTCACAATTAGTGCTTGTAGGGACATTGCCTTGAACTTGCATGTCTGTCTGGAAATTATGGTCCATGAATAAGCCTCTGAGAATTAATGAAAGCTTAGCTGCAGGAAATAGCAGTGCCCCCCCCGAAGAAAGAAAACTGCCCTGCCTCTGGGCAAGGTTTCCATATTTGCCTTCCATATGTACTTCCAAGGGAAACTTCTTCCCACGGGGATGCATCCACGCAAAATTAGCGCCAACATTCAGTGGTGGCTGCAGGAGCTGTTCTGTCCTCTCTCCGGCCCTGAGAAAAGTCACCCCTCAGTGTGTAGGTACTGACACAAGTGGGGACCCAAGAGTGAGTTCAGGATATTTTGGGGCAGCAGAGCTTTGATTGTTCTTGTGGGAATATTAGAATTTTCTAGGAAAAAAAATGGATTTGACAAGTACCTACCCAGAAGACTTTGCTTTTTCAGAGCAACACAGTGCTTTTAAATTCTGGTGTCTGGGGTAGTGGTCCTTGAGTGTTGAGTGCCTTAGAAAAGCTGAGTGAACTTGCTATTGTCAGTCATGTAGGACTCGGGCTAGTGAGGAAGGCTGATGTCTCTCTGTCCCCCTCTCTTCTAGCAATGCTTTTGGCTCCAGTCTTTCCACCCGTCCACCCACTGGCATTTTATTCATCAAAAGGTGTAGAAGAATTTGCAGCAAAAATAAACGAATTTATTTTCACCCACCATCCATCCTCGTTGGCTGTGTGTGGGAGAGATGTGTAGCTCATGACAGTAGAGGAGGGTGGGAGAGGAGGCTTGCAGGCACAGCCAGAGGGATGCCTGGCATGTCCTCCGTGGTAGGAGTGGAAAACAAGCAGTGCCACTGCTCCAGGGAAGTCCTTGGGGTGTGGAGCCTGAGGCCAGCCGATGCAGTGGGAGATGGGTGGGTGGATTGGAAGAACACTCCCTTTTGGTCTTCAAAAGCTGGGAATCATCCTTAAATTCAGAGCAGATAGACACTGCCATCTTGTGTGCTTTAAGGCCCTGGGTATCATCAACTGAGGAACCCTGTCTGACCTTGCTATGAAGCATGAGCAACCCAAGATCATGTTCCTTGTTATGCACATCACAGCCGTTTTGTGCCTTTCTCATAGATGTGTGGATTGTAAGGTAGTTTGGGGTTTTCCTATAGAATGGGTTGCCTTGGAAGAGACCTTTAAAGGCCATCTAGTTCCAACCCCCTGCTGTGGGCAGGGACACCTTCACTAGACCAAGTTACCCAAACCCCTGTCCAACCTGGTCTTGAATACTGGCAGGGATGAGGCATCCACAGCTTCTCTTGGCAACCTGTTCCAGTGCCTCCCCACCTGCATCACAAAAAAATCCTTCCTTTATTATATATTTTACCTGTGAGTTCCTGATATCGAGACTGCGTGGTGAGACAGCAAGCTGAGGGAGTGGAGAGAGCTAAGGAGGTGCTGGGGGTGTTTCCAGGTCTGCTTCTCTCTTTTCCTGTTGCAGCCCTGAAGGAAGCAGGAGACAGTGCTGCAAAAAGAGGCTTGGTGTTTGGCTGGAAAAAGCTTCTGCTTCTGGGAGGTGCCTCCAGTGCTTCAGAGTGGTGTTCATAGGGCAGCTCTACTGCAGTGTAAGATGTCCATGAGGAACACACCTTGGAGTGAGCTGGAAGGGCTTTGGATGACCATAGTGACAGGTTGGCAGGGAGACTGCAGAAGATGGAGGCAAATGAGGGTGAAGGCAGAGATAGAGATACTGCCACTAGATGAGTTATCTGAAAGTGCAGGGAGAGTTGTAGCTGTCAGGGTCTGTGTTTATCTTTGCAGCAGTGATTATTTTCAGATAGCACGTGAGAGAGTAAAACGTCAGCTCCTGCTATTAATAGTGCTGCAAACAAGGCTGTTGCTCGTTACTGACAGGTGAGATGTGTTAGTTTGTTTCATCCTAGGAAAAAGTTCAAAAACACGCTATGATCTGAGTCAATCCCATGGGTCCAGAAAAGGTGGGGAGGAGACCTTCCAGCCCTGGGGTGTGGCAGTGCAGGGTGGTTTTTGCAGGATGCTTTCCAGCTGCTGGTGCACTGGATGTGGTGAGGACCTGCAGCTGGCCAGTATTGTGGAAAACACGTGATCATAGGATAGTTTGGGTTGGAAAGGGTCTTTAAAGGTTGGGTTTAGGTAAAAAATATGAGGGCCTTCAATATTCCTGCTCTGAAACTGGATGGTTTTCCCGGAGGAGAGAAGGTCTCAGCCCAAGGCCAGCAGCATGTGGTGTGATCTCAAAACAGGTTTCAGTAGCAAATCCCCATCCGAATGGGATGCAGCTGCCTGGAGGCATGATTTGACAGCCCCCACAGGGGAAAGCTGTTTCTGGGCTGGTAGGCACCTTTGGGAACTTGAGGTATCTTCAACAGGCTGGAAAATCTGGCCACTGGTGATACTTGGAGGAGACGTAGACATGAGGTGGGCAGCAGGGTCGAAGTCTTGGGGACTGATGGTGCTGGTGTAAGCCAGAACTGACTGCAACTCGCATTGTTTGAACAGATGTGTCCTGTCTGTGGCTAATTATAAGCATTGTGTGCACAACACACACTGGGAGATATGCCAGATACTATTTCTTTTCACGTTGAACTCAAAATCATTATAATTAAGTTTTAAAGTTGTAACAAGTAGCGTGGATTTGCTGTCGTGCTGCTTGCAACTGGGTCTGGTTGCTGCTGGGATGGACTGGTGTTGGGTATGGAGAAGGTGGTCAGAGAGATTGGGAATGTCAAGTGTTTGGGAGCTCTGCTGTGGTGGGTATATCCAGATTTGGGTTTTAAATATTCAGAATACTCCAAAGTACTAGAAACGTGCCATTTTACAAATGTGGGAAGTGTTGCTGAGTGAGCTTTAGCAGCCTCTCAGGTTTGGTGGGCAGAGACAGAGGAGAGGTACTTGCTATGGAGCGAAAATAGGGAATAAAAGTGGGAAACAATCAAGGAAGCAATCGTGTAACCTCGGATTGAGATGAATTTATGTTGAATCTCTGGTTTGAGGAAAGCAAGACAGACTTGCTGAAGAAGCTGCTCCAGAAGGAGTTGCTGTGCATGGGTCTGGATGAGGGGGATGTGACAGCTGTGCCACCTCAGCGGACACCAGCTGATGGCTGCTTTGTGGCACTTCTGGAACTCCTCCAGGACTGGGTGGGTGCTCGGGATGGTACCATGTGCCCCCAGGGAAGCATCCCATCTCTGCTCCCCAAACATGCGGGGGCTTGTGAACGTCCTTTTTGGCCGACACCACAGGAGCTGTGGCTGTGCATGTACAGGTGAGGGTGACTGTAGCCCTGATGTTGTGGTGTGCTTGTCACAGTGGTGTGATGGATGGGCTGAGGAGTGCCTTGGGCACAACCACCACGTGATGAGCAGTTAAAACCAGCTCTCTACCCTGGTGTTTGTATTCTGAGGGAGGGTGTCTGCTAGGTTTCGGTGCTTGTAGGTGTTCATCTGGGGTTGTGTCTGAATAAATTACATTTTGAGATCCAAGTGAGCGCAGGGGAACAAGCTGCGCTGTCAACACAGCAGAGGAGCAGAGACATCTTAACTGCTCATGATAAATGGGTCAGGATGGGCCCTGGTGTTTTAAAAATTAGCTATTGACCTAGATAGCAGCAATAAAATGACTTGCTCACAGGAGGAACAAAAGTGAGCGTTGCTGGAGCTGTGCATTGTTCTGAAGGTAGGGACAAACCCAGTGTGCTGGCATGAGCCTGGGCTGGTTCCCCATCTTTTATTTGAACCCAACTTTTCCTCTGCAGCTAGTCTGTGCCACAGGGAAGTGGGGAAGACCTTGGCTGTCTCTTTATGATGGTTTCATGAAGTCACAAGGTGCATTTGTCCAGCAGGCAGCCGCTAGGGAGGCACTTTTCACCACTCCACGCCTTGCTTTACTCTAGTGACCAAGTACTTTGAGTTGCCTTACTCATTTTCCCCCCCAGTTTTGCAGGGTGGGTGGTGCTATGCACCCCTGAGCACCCATGGATTTGGGTTGGGGCAGGGTTAGTGCTGAGATGAATCTGCTGCCCAAGTCATGTTCTCTTCTGCTTAGCATAGAAGAGGAAAGGCCACTACCTGCACCCAGAGGTTTCTCCTCTGATGGGGTCCTCTTCCTCTGGATGAAGACATGTTGCTCCAGAGCACTGAAAGTCACTGCTTTTCTCCTGAGCAGGACACCTCTCAATGTCCCTGATTAGCTGCTGTAATTGAATAGTGGCTTTATTGCGTGACAATTAAGCAACATGGAAGCTTAGGTCACACTTGCCCTATACTGATAACATTGATATTTTCAGTTCGATTGAAGATACTCTTGCCAGGATTTTCTGTCATTCAGTTGAATCCTGTCCTCTCATATCTCCCAAGATGTGTCATGCACCACCCCATGCTTCTCCCCTATGGGCTCCCTGCCTGTGAGCACTGCCCGTGCTCACTTCAGAGACCACAGGCTTGCCCAGAGCACGTTGGGTACTCTCAGTTGGTGAGTCCAGACAGTGATGCCCTGCCCATGCCTCAGGCAAACTGTTTGCCTGGAAATGAGAGCCTCTGGAAAGTGCAACCCCCAGTAAAGCAGAATTTTGGCAGCGAAACACACAACAGACTGCCTGTGCCAACCCTGGGTCTTGGGGTGGGATGCAACAAGCAGCCAAGGATGGGTTTTGCTGTGCTCAAGAGACTCACTGCAGTGAAGTTACTGGTGGGACAGGAGAGTGTGACTATGTGCCAGTCAGAAGTCACCCATCATGTATCACCATGGGCTGTGGGTTGTTTCCTGTCTGTGGTGGCACCCAAATGCACTTCGTAAGCCCTGGAATTCACTAGGCCCCTTGGAATGTTGCTTTGGTTTATAGGGACTTGCCAGTGCATTTTCTGTGGGAAAACAGCATTCCCTTCACAGTGTCAAGAGAAAAGAGTTTGATCCTTACCTATGGAAGCCATAAGTAAGTCCCTGTATGGGACAGGTGATCTTGGACCCCAAGCCCTCCTCCCAGATGTGTGTTTGGCAATGGGCACTTGTCCATCTGGGGTGGCTGGTTGACTACATGACCTGCTTTATCTCCCACAGGTTCCTGCTTCTGGGTTGCTGTCCTGGATGGCAATGTGGTGGGGATCGTGGCAGCACGGGGCAATGAGGAGGACAACACGGTGGAGCTTCGCCGCATGTCCGTTGACTCCAACTACCGCGGCAAAGGGATCGCCAAGGCCCTAGGCCGCAAAGTGCTGGAGTTTGCCATGCTCAACAACTACTCCTCCGTCGTGCTGGGAACCACGGCTGTGAAGATGGCAGCCCACAAGCTCTACGAGTCCTTGGGGTTCAAGCACGTGGGTGTTGTCGAACATTATGCCCTGCCAGGGATGACACGCTCCTTACTGGAGAGAATGTTTTTCCAGGTCCGCTACCACCGCTACCGCCTGCAGCTGCGGGAAGAATAAAACCCCCCCCCAACCAACCAAACAAAAAAAAAATTTTTTCCCCCCACTTCTCCTCCTTCAAAAATAATAAATTACCCTTCTCTCTCTCATCACTGTTGATTGCCAGTTCTAGGTTGAGTTTGTGTTCCCTCATGTCACGTTTTGGTTTGCCCCGTTCAGCTCGACGGGCTGGCTGAGCAGCGCCCCTTCCTCGCATGCTGTAGGTGGTGGTGCTGGGAGTCCTGCGACCCGGCGAGGCAGAGCGGAGCAGCGGCCTCTCCTTCCCAGGTACCTCTGTAAAGCACAGAAACTTACTGCAAAATAGTACCACTGCTCTGGTGTACATAAAGTCGTCTCCTTTTCCAAATGTAAGATAACATAGTGATGCATTCATGATAGTGCAGAAATATTACTTGAATGCAGTTTTCAGTATTTCACACACCAATAAGTAGAATATGCATTTGTCCTACCGTTATTTACTGGTTATTAGTTTTCAAAGAAAAGGTGGGGGGCAAACCCTGCCCCCCTGCCCCAACCCGCTTGCTACAATGCATGAAGAGGAAAGCGCGTGCACGCACTCAAACACATCGCACTGCCACCACAGCACTGGTGTTGCACTTTTTTGGGATGTGCCTCATTCTGCCAAATGCCTGAGAGACCCTGGGTGCATCCGGTAACCACAACTCCACTCCACCTCCCCCTCCTTCCTAAGCCAGCACAGACTCAGACCGTCTGAACTGAGCCCCATTGTATCATAGTGTGAAGTTAAGCTCAAACCTAAATATCTCCTGCGCTGTTCCATAGCCACGTGTAACCTGCAGTCCTGGGCCAGACTCCGCATGTGCGTTGGACTTTCTCTCTGCTGCCTTTTGGGGTTTTTTGTTTGTTTTTATTTTATTTTTAAGGGTTATTTTGTTGTTGTTGTTATTTTTAGTTTTGGCTTTTGCTGAATGGTGTCGTTGAGGCGTGATGGAGGCTGCAGTTCCTATGGCAACACATTTGCACATTAATGTGCGCACCAAATCTCACCACTTCAGAGAGGGAACGTGTGACAGATAGTAGCATTTTGGGGAGTGCCGGGGTGGGGGGGGAGCGTACTTATTATCTTAACCAGCTGCTTGTTTGATAAATGTAGATGGCCTCACTGCAGCCTTCCATCAAAGGTAATTAACTGCTTTAATGATGCCAGATTTGTGAATTGTACAATGCAAAAAGCAATGCAAAGCAGATTCGGCATGTGTCTGTACCTGGTATGTATGTACAGTGCCTGCCAACTAAAGAATAACCAAGACTACAGCTTCTTCTAGCCTGAGATATCAACTTTTATAACTTATTTAGACAAATAGCAACTTTGCATGAATTACGTCTTGGGGAAAAAGATCAGTAGGTTTTCATTTTTTAGAGCGTGGTATCAGAAGTATTACAGAAAACCATTTCTGGCTGCACTTAATTTGGAGTGGGTAGTGGAGTTTGGCTCAGCTAATACATTTAAAGGGAAAAAGCCCCTCAGTTCCTGGGAAAAAACAATTACTGTTTTATGAAGTGATATTATGCGTGTGGCAGGGGGGAAAGCCCACCACCTTATGGTGAGTTTGGTGAAAGTAGAGCATGTGTTAGCCATGCTTGCACTGGAAATACAATCAGAGGGAGAGCCACAGAAGGAAGGAGCCGTGGGGCAGATGGAGAGGGCAGACAGCATGGACCTTGGTGCTGTCTGTCTCACTCCTGCCAGGAGCTGCCCTTTCTTCTCCAGCCAAAAGCTTTCCCAGCACTGAGACATGGCCAGTGATGCTGAATAGGAGCAGAGGGGAGGGGACTCACCCCATCCCTGCTGGGCCATGGACCAGGTACTGATGCTGCAGGTGGAGGAGCCATTTGGCACAACCCCGGTAGCGCTTTCTATGCTGGGCTCAGGCTCAGGCTCTGGCTCTATCCAGCCTGTAAGGAGTCAGAGGGGCAGAGTCCCAGTGTGTGTCCCAGCAATAAGGGGGGGAAGTGAGGATGGTGAAGGGCACTGTAGCAAGAGACCGTGAATTTAATTAACAAAAATTTCTGTATGGGGCACTATATTTTTAAAAGTCTTTCTATGCTGTACATTTCTCCTGAAGCTAAAATGATGTACTGTTGGTAGGGGTTCTTGTATAGTGTACAGAAATTGGCAGAGTATTTTCTTGCTGCATTCAGTGATTTATTAACCGAAGTAAAACAGACAAATATAAAGTGTTAGCAAAAGCTGAAAGAAAAACACAAAACATTTTGTGCCTTTTTTAGTTTATTTTTCTGTTGCTTATATAATCACTGCACTAAAACCTTTCCAGAAGGAAAAAAACAAAAACTAGTCTCTTAATAAGGGAGGAATATGTAAAGCCTAAATTGAGCATTAATTTTTTTATTAGGATATTTAATTAAGCTAATACTGCTGGTTTTATTTGATAACTGTGCCTTTGTAATAAAACTGCACATCCTGTCAGAAAATCCAAACCTGGAATAAATCCCACCAGATCCCACAGATGCAGAAGTACCATCAGGTTACCAAGTATTTTCTTTTTAAAAATGTAAACTTTGACTGATGATATTACAGTATCTGGTTGTAATACCTGTTGAGTTTTCTGGGGAAGAGGTACTGTGGAAAGGTGTGGCTTTCAAGGTGCTGTCTGCATTCGTCCTCGATGCTGGAGATGCACCAGTAAGGATTGAGTCATTGCTGCTTGTCCGGTAGCTGCCAGGCAAATTTATTCCCTTAACACTTCTGCCAGTTGCTTTGTGACCAGGCTTTTTGGAAGAAATCCAGCTGGTTGCTCCTAGCTCTCCAGCCAGGACAGCTTGTTTCTGAAGGAAAGGGCTGGCTGCCAAATAGGCTGGGGTTTGCTCTCCTCAGACAAGTGAGAGGCTGCCAGGGCTGCATCCCAGGTAGCAGTGGTGGGACACGGGTACCTGACCTCTGGTGTTGTTGCTGCTCTCTGACCCAGAGCTGCTCTGAGTAGGATTAGACAAGGTTGGACTCAAAAGCATGAAGTGATACTGCCGTTTAGTCTGCATTCATGAGAAGCTTCCCTAAATAGCTCAGGCTCAGCTCTGGAGCCACAGAATTGCAGCTCTGCATGGCCCTGGGCTCTGGACCACACCAGTCTTCCCTGCTGCCCCCAGGGCCCAGCCTGCCTTGTCCCCACTGCCCGAGCAAGCGTGTGGTCAGACCACAGTGCACCTCACAGGCTGATGTGTTGAGGTTGAGCTGCCTTTGACAGATCCATCTGTCTGCTCTGCCTCTTTAAGGGTGCACTGGTTTAAACAGTGCTGCATGGGAAAGATCCCACAACTCATTACTTGTCCCCCCCTCCCCTCCAGTCCTGGCTTTGCAACTCTCCTAGGGTAACTTCTTGCTTCTCCTGCCCCACATAGGTGTGGTCAGCACAGCCCTTTCTTTCTCTGAGCATCATCTGACTCTCCCTACCCCAGATCGGTGGCTGGGTGGGGGGCAGAGCAGCACAAGATGGTTGTGGGTTTGGTTTTATTGCCAGAAAACCTTTGGAGAACCTATTGCCAGTTCTTGAGTCTTGATTCCCGCAGACACACATCAGTGTGAGACAGGAGGGGATGCTGCTGGTTTATTTTAGTCGTTTCTCTTTCCAAGGACAATTCTGGCATGGAGCATCCTTTGGGTTTGAGCCTCAGTTGGTAAATGTGGTGCACAGTGCCTGCTCTTACAGGGCAGCCCCCTGCCCTCATGCCATGGGGTGGGTAAGTGGCACTGGGCATGCAGTTTCCTCGCCTGGGTGCTCTCTCCTTAGTGTGGGTCTTTCTCTGCTAACCCCTGTGCAGTGGACACTGCTCAAGTGCCCTCTGCTTGGAGGGGCTGGGACAGCCCTTGTTCTCTGAGGAGGGCACCAAGTGTGATGTCCAAAATTTATATAAAAAAGGAAGGGATAAAAGGGGGAAACTGCGTTGCCATGGCAGAGGTCCACAGCCTCAGGGTTGCCCAGGTCCTCTGGCACAGCCTGGGCCATTCCCTGTGGAGTGAGTGGGAACTTCCTTGCATATCCTGAGCAAACTGGCATTTCAGGCACATGTCATGTTTGGCAATAAGCTTTCTAGGAAGCTTGGCCTGTGAACAGGTCCAGGCCAGTAATCCTAAGCAATCAAACCAACAAAGGGATTTCTAATCTACCTTGAAACCCTTAAATTCATATTTGTTGTAAATTCATGCTGTGTTTTCCTTCTGTGAATCAGACAGCACCTGCAAGATGTTTGGGAATGGCAGCTGCAATGTGTCTCTGCTGGGAGATGCAGTAAAGTTTGGGCCAGCCATTGCCGTTGGGGTGTTGCCATCAGCTGAAAGCCACTCTTTTCCTGCGCCTCTGTCCCTGTGTGTGATGTGAGACTGTTTCTGAGCAAGTCTTTACTTCTACCCGGATGTGCTGCAAGCTGTACCCACGCACAGAAGCGAGTGGCAGGACCTGGGCTCTGCACGGTCCATCTGCTCCTGTCCCTGCAGCATGTCTGGCTCGGGGGCAGCTGTGGGGCACTGCCTGCTCAGGGAGGAGAGGGATTGCCTTGGCTGCAGGGCTTTCCAGGAGATCTCCAGCAGGGACCCTGTCAGGGAGAAACAGGCTTGTTTGATGTTTGTTGGAAGCAAGGTGAGTTTAACAGTGTTAAAAGGAGACTGTAGGGATGCTCTGTGCCATTCAGGTCTGAGGTGCAGGAGCACTGCAGGGCTGAGCTGGTTGTGTGCAGTGGGGCACAGAGGCAGGACTGGCATTCATGATGCTGCAGGAGTAATTGCACTCCCAAAATGTGTGTCATAGCTCGTATGGCACAAGTTTTGCTACACGCAAGATGTATCTTAATTCTTAAAATCCCAAGGGCCATCTCTGCATCTTGACTTGTTTCAGCATTGCCTTTCAGCAAATGGAGGGGGCAAAAGACCCCAGGGACATCTATCTCTGGGGCTGGGACTTGGGGAGTCATTTCTCACCCTTCTACCCCCAGTGTTTATCCCCATGGGAAATGAGGGTGATGCTTTAGGTCACGATGTCAGAATGTAAAACTAGTCCTGTGTAGGAGAGGCAGGACTAAGGATTGGCAGGTGACTGTTGGGGTCTGGATTTGCTTGGTGGGGTCCTGGAGCTGTACACATGCAGTGGGAGCAGGAAATGTTTGGTGCCTGTCCTTGCTGTGGCCAAATGCGAGAACAGAAAGTCTCACAGTCAGAATTCCCAAGGGAACTGTGCTTTTGCAAAACCTTGTCACGATCCTTGCTGCTGCTGTTGCTCACTGATCCGTACCCATCCATGATGCAGGTCTGCTGCCTTTTAATTTGCCAGATTTGCTGGCTGAGGTGCAAACGGCTAGAGACTGACTACAGGGAATTCCAAATTGCCAAACACACAAAGGCAGGAACCAGCTCCTTTTACCTCTGAATTAACAATCTCATTTTCGGTGTGCTGGGGCCCGTGTTTCATTAGTGCTAGTGTGATGCTGGTGGTATGCACCCTAATTAAAGCTTAATAAAGGCATTTTAATTCCACGCTAACTGGAGTCTTGCAGTGGAATATACTTAAAGAAAACGAAGGAATGCTAAGTGTTAAATAAGCTTTAAAATGCAAAAGGATAATTTTATCTTTTTTTTTTTTTTTAAATCCCTCAAAATAGAGCCACACAGGATCTTGATTTAAAAAATGGTGTGATCTTGCATCTCTCAGTCCTAGAGATTCTGCCACAGAGCTTATGCTTATCTCCCACCAAAACCTGTTACCTGGACAATGATTGGGAGTACCTTTCATTGCAAATAAAACAAGAGATTAATTTGAACAAGCAAGAGTTGAGTCAAAACACAATATTGTTTAAAATAACCAGCTCTAAGTCAGCATTTGGAGTTTGATCACTGTTTAAAATCACTGTTCAGTGATGTCTTTGTATTGCACAATGGTCACCTGTGGGAGAGAATATGCTTTTAACATCTAAATAGTAGAAGACAGATTTACTGAGACCAAGAGCATAACATATATAATGCAACTGTAAATTTATTTATGAGTAACACGTTTGAATGCAGAAGCAGCTACTGCTATGTAAGCATAATGAACTTATAGCTAACATTGTTTTCAATTTCTTTTCATCCAAAGCTTAATCCTTTTGCCTTGTAATATGTATATTTGATTTTTTTAAAAAAAATGTAATTAGGTTTAACAAAGCATCTGTTGCTTTGTGAGTTGTATTTATGATTGTGCTGGGCTGTTAGCTTTAAGCAATTTGTGTGCTTGTGTTATTTTATTAAAGCAAAAGTCTTCTTGAGTCAAAAACAGTAAAGAAAAAAAATTAATATTTTTGGTAGTGTTAAGCAGATGTGTAGTATGCATTTGGAAAATGTCCAATGTCAGTTGGGGAAAAAAACCCAAACCCAAACAGGCTAAATTGCTTACCAGAACTGCTCATGTTTAAGGCAGTGGCTTACTCACTCACACCTAAGTGGAAAGTTGGATTCCCCCAAACAGCCTCTTACTCTGCATCTCTTCACTGTTGTGCAAGACTGATGTGAAATGAGTCTTGTGTTTTCTATGTTCAGCATAGTATGTACTGTACTCTGTAATGGGAAGTGGCTACAAGTCCTCAAAGAAAAATGAACATATTCTAAAACAGCAATAATTACCATTGTAAAGCAAATGAGCACGTGGGGGAGAGCCCAGGGAGATCATTAATAGAGGTAAAACCATTAGGAACACACTGGCATCAGTGCTGCTGTAGCACCTGAGGAGCAGGATTAAGTACTAGGGGAGCCATGGGTCCCTGGGACTGGATGTCACCTTGGCAGAGAACTTGCCCATGTGAGGTCCCTCCACCTGAGTCACTTTGAGTTCTTACGCAGTGCAGGTTTTTCACCAAAGTTTTAAGGGTGAGTTGCTGTAAATACCATTCCTGGTGGGACAGACACAAGGAAGAGGTGTCAGTCGCACAGAGGAGCAGTAAATGCTCATTGCTGCAGTCTTGTACCCCAGTGAACCTGCTACTGCACTACTGGGACTCAACAATACCAGAAAATAGAATAAATTATTATAATTTTCTATGGAGGGAAGCAGGAGTCATCTCGATTGGAAAGATGTTTGCATACAGTCAAGTTACCAATACAAAGCTGTTCCTCTGGTGTGGCGGGAAGTGTTAAGATGTGTCCAAGTTATCCCTTGGTGTGCTTTGGGCATCTGAGCTCCAGGCTGCAAAGCGTTATCCTGGCGTGGTGTGGTCTCTCCATCTGCACTTGGCTGAGCCCTGGGAGCCAGCCAGCTCTCGAGGGACAGCAGGGTGTCCTCAGGCAGGGGCAGGCAAGGTGCTCTGGACAAATGACTTGTAGGTACTTAAGTTCTGTTCCTGATGGCCGCTGTAACTGTGAAAATTAACCAGACCTGCTGTGATAAATTTGGTTATATAAGGTTTATTTGGTTAATTTTTTATAAGTGAAAACTGAAAAGATGAAAGAGAATTGTAATATGAAAGCAACTGCTGTAAATAATGTACGAATGAATAAAATCTAAAACTTACATCAGTTTTTTCCTAAACTGTATTGCTGTCAAGTTACTGACACTACAGTGCAGATGGTGCCTGCATCTTTTCCAGCTCCCCACTCATTCCTGCTTCCATTGGTAAACAGGGATATCTTTGTGTGTCTCAGGCGTGTCTTTGGATTATATTTCCATGCTGTTCCAGCTCATACAAACATGTTCAGTATAGATGTTCTTGGAGCTCCATACAGTAGCTGTGGAGCCAGCTCTGGGGGCTGTATTTCTGGTGCTACCCTGCTGTGGAACCCTCCCTGGCCATGGCCACCAGGCAGAGAGCTGCCTCAGGCCACCTGCCTCCATATGCTGAGTGAGCACTCACCCCAAATCCCACCTGAGATCAGAGGTAGCCCTGAGGAAGGTCCCACTGGAGCAAAGGACAGAACAAAACCACACAGTGTCTACTTTCTGCCACCTAAGGCCATGAAGTGATGGAGTGAGCATTACTGAGGAGAATACTTTTGTGGTGGAGATGAGTCTGAGGCGGTTCCCTGAGCCACAGAAGCCCCTTTCTTTTCCCTGTGTATGGCTGTGTGTTACCTTAGATTAAAAACCAGCCCAAAGGGGCTGTTCCCCACTGTGTGAGAGACCTGCACAAGGCTACTGCTGACCAACTGGAGCATCTCTGTGAGGCAGGGAGTCTCTGGCCTCCCATTTGGGGAGGGGAAACAGGGCTCCAGCCTTCAGGCCAATTTGTTGAAGTAGGAATAAACTGATGGCTGCTGAACTGGCCTCTGGGGATGTCTGTTCCTGGAAAGCAGTTCCAGGAGGCAGTTACAAATGCTGCAGGAGAGCCCTGCCAACCAGCAGCTCAAGGGCACATTGGCAAGACCCCAGTGGCAACCAGGCTCTGGAAACCACCCAGGCAGCACCCCCAGCAAGGGCAGTGGGGGCCATCACCTTCCCAGGAGTGTGGGTTGAGGCTTTGGGATGTGCAGGGTTATCTGGCTGAACAGTGAGGCAGCGATGTGGAGCATAACGTTAATGCCTTTGCCATATGGATCCGGCCCCTGTTGCTTCCCTGCTGTATCCAGATGTGCAGACACTGATAGCAGTATCTCATTGAGAGGAGTGAGAAATACACCCCTGGGACTGATAGCAATGTGTTGTGGGATTTGGGAGGGTTCTGGGGGGAAACAGCTATGAGTTCATGCATGTGTACAAAGTTTTAATTTATACCAGAGCTAAAAAATCTCCATCTCCACCCTAAAACTGCTTTAGTGAAATAGCAGGAAAGTGGCAACAAAAGCTGTGTTGGTTTTAGAAGCTGTAGTGTGGGTGTGCTGTGTGCCTTAAAACACAACTTCTAATTTGGCTCAAACTCTCCACTAACAGGCCACACATCCTGGTCCTGATCTCTTTCACCCTTTATGGTGACTTGCGTCAGAGAAAATAAGAATTCATGGGGTCAAGGACTTGCCTCCACGCCTTGTGTTCCTCATGCTCTGGATGAGACAGGCCCTCGTGACCCCTTTCCCTGTTGCCAACTTCCCAGCACACCCACCACCCGTGTACACTTTTATGTTTCCTAAAAAGCCCAAGCAAAGCCGCAACATAAACCCATCCATCTGCTGTAACCCTCCCCTTGGGGCTTTGGTGCTCTCCCGAGGGAAGGAGGTTGAGGCTGGAATCAGGCAGGGAGGCCCCCAAGTCTAACAATCGAGCATATCCAAACCACAAAATTGCTTTTAACTTGGCCAAATGACCACAAAATATTCTATCCATCTCTCTGTCCAATCATCTGCCTTTATCCATCCACCCATCCATCCTGTCCCACCTTTTGCCAGGAGGCAGAGCTGTTTAAGTCCCCACGGAGGTTCCCACCACCCTCCACCACAAGCACACTGCTCTCCTTGGCAGCTTCTTGCTGCTGGCTGACTTTTGTCCATCAGGTAGGCTGAGGAAATGGTGCTGTGGCAAGCTCTGGGGAGCCTCTGGCTTTCCTCCAGTCTTCCCTCTGTCCCCACAGCTGCAGGAGTTGAGGTCATTTAATTTAATATCTCGGCTTCCCCAGGAGTCATAAACTGGACCTCCCTATGCTTATCTCAGCAGCAAGGGCTGACCAGCAGCAAGGAAGATTATGTGATCCTGTGCCTTGTGGTTGTGTCTCTTAGTTCAGGCTTAGGTGATTCTGAGTTTATCAGGTAGGGTGTATTTGGGTAACGATGCACTTCTGGCAGTGCAAGTGGTGACCATGGAGGGACATGTGGTGTGGCCACGTGGCTGCACACCCAGTCCCGCTGCTGTGTTTCTACTCCAGCAGTAGTTCCCCTTCACAAGCCATCCCTGCACCACCACCCACCACTCTGACAGAAAGCTCTCACATATCTACTTACCTACTGCCAGAATCTGCTTGGAGTTCTCCTGAGGGTGTGCAGGAGACACCCAGAGGGTTCCTTCACCTCTCTGGAGTCTTTCACTGAGTTTTCCCTTAAGCATCTCCCTGGTTCAAAACATCCCTCACTCTGCCTCTCTTACACAAATGTTAAGTACCACAATTACCATCTTTTCCATTTTAATAAATAGAAAAACCTCATGAGAGTGAAGGCGTCCTGTCCCAAAGATTATTTTTTATTGCAGCTATTTACAATACTACTGGCCAAGGAAGCAAAGCAAACCAGCTTCTTTTTACTGCCTCATCATCTCAAGGTATGACCACACTCCTGTGGGAAGCAAACACCTCAAAGAGAGCTTCTTTTTGGAATGGACTCCTCATCAAGGAAATTGAGGCTCTGCAGGAGGTTTGCTTGGCTCCCCAAACTCCTGACAACTCAGAGTGTGGCAGAGTGCTTCTGTGTAATTGCCAGGATGCATTTCAGGCCCTGGCATTTCCTGCCACAATTGTTTTCCAGGTTGATACTCCTACAAGATGAAATCTGTAGAGTTATCAGCTCTGTCAACAATTACATACAAAATGTGGGAATATCAATTACTGGTATGGGAAGAACATGGCCATGTTTGTGGTCATTTGTATTAATACAATTTCTTATGAAATTTGCCATATTCGTAAGGCAATTAACTTATTCATTTCTTGGTGATAGGTTTTAATTCTTTTCTGTGCTTGATTGCATTTGCAAAGTCAATAAAGTAAATTCAGCACCTGATGCCAGTTGTAACAGAAGAGAAATGAGCTCTGTAGAGAGATGAGTTTTCTTATCTGGATGTCAAAGGCAGGGTTAGATGAATCGCCCTCCAGAAGTGCTAATTTCTCTCCATTAATGACCAGTGCAAGGTGTGTCTAGACTGGCCCAGCAGTAGATGTCTATCCTAGAAACACCTAAGGTGAGATAAATCCTAACATGATGCCTCTGTAGAGAAGCTTAATTGTACCTGAGAACTCAGGGAAGCCGAAGGACAAATTCGCTTTTTCTTCAGCAAAAATTCACTGGGGCTTTAAAGGTAAATGGTTTTATCAGTCACTTAAGCTTAAAGCCTTAACAGAGACCTATCAAAGGTTTGATGCTTTGGTAAAGACAAATTACTTGCAAAAGCTCACATGGTCATTAGTCTGGTCCAGCTGCACTGTGGTTCCAGCTACTAGAGAGAAGTGTGACAATCAATTGCTCACCCCTGGTATTTATATTACAATCTAATTACTTAGATTTTTTTTTACCTAAAAAGGAAAGAATTGATGGAGTAGGAAAAGAATAAATAGCTGCTCTGTGTTTCTCTGCAAAGAGGTAAGTGGAATGGAGGAAAGCAGCACTACAGCAAACTGAATTATCTTTCACTTCTCTTTATCTGTTTTATGTTTTCACCCATATTTTATCTTGCAGCAACCCTGAATAATAGCCCTTAAAAAAATCCAGATAATTCTTTCAATTGTGTTGTTTAAGGACCACTTTAGCTTGTATCTGGTGGACTTCTGTGTTAAAATAGAAGCTCCTACAGCCTTCTAAGCTGAAGAGACCTTGTTTCTCAAGAACAGGAGAGAATGTGCTGTATGCTGAGATTTCATGCTCTTTTCTTTGTGGAAAGGTAAAGAAAACAAAGAAAAAAGTAGATATTTATTTCTTTAGGAACAGAAGTAAAAGCTAAAATTCACTGGACTATTAGAAAACCTGTAAGTAACGTGGACTTGGAATATATTTGGACAGAGCATCAAGGGGAAGAGGATTCAGCACTGGACCAGGACACACCAAGTGGGAAAGATGGACCCTACCCCCACCCAGGGTAGAATGTTCTCATCAAAGCACCAAAGGGTTTTGAGGGAGGGATGAGTAAATGGTTTCAAATACTTGTTCCTGGCCTTTGCCAAACATGTAAGGTGGAGAACCATCCGTTCTGGTGTCCCATCAGTGATGAGCTTCTCCTCCTGCCCTTAGAGCATAGGGGGTCTCAAAGCTATTATAGAGAAGGGGAAGGTCAAGCTTTCAAATACAAAAAGATCACACCAGAAAATTAATTTTGGATTGACTCTTCTCTTCAGATACGGATTTTTTTTTCCACTTTTTTTTTAATTTCATGGATATAGATGAGCAATCAAAGGGTGTGGACTGCTTTGGTCTGACAAAGGCCCCGTGCCTTGAAAAATGACCTCATGCTGCATGTAAAAACTACACAAATAGGGACATTTTTACTCCAGCTCAGAAGATGGGTGAGAGGCTCCAAAGTATTATGCCAAGGCTCTGAAAGCTGAATGCGTGGTATGTGCAGGGGGAGCAGGGCTGGGTCTGCCCCTGTGAATGCTCCACCTAATACTGTGGGAATATCCCATCATAAATGTACACAGAGACAATTGTATGATAGAGAAGCAGTCCTTCCTTTGATTTTAGTGCTGTATAGCCAGCAAAACAACACCTAAAATAGCTTTGAGGTTAACCGCAGGGAAAAAAAATAAAACCACACTGTGGTTCTACTTCACATTGCAAAGATTAGCTTTTTGTGCGAAATATTCTCTAATGCAAGAATGGGGTCTAAAACATTATTACTAGCCTGTATATATGTCAGATCATGCAAAAACTCATATGTACATGCACATTTCTATAATGCAACTACCTCTTTTTGTCGCTTATGGATGTATAGATGTACGTATCTCATACACGTACCTCTCCCACTGAGTTCACTGTAAGAAATAACTCAGCTGGAGATACATCTTCTGCAGTGCCAAGTGGGGTGAATGGGGTTCAAATGACAGGGAAAATTATCACAGCATCACAGTATAGAAAAGGCTGGAAAGGACCTTGAAGATCATCTAGTCCAACCTATAATCCAACTAAACTATCCTCTACATACTGACCTACATCTACCTCCATTCCCATCAAGTTTTGTGTGTGTTATGCACAGAAGAAAAATAGTAGCTCTGTCCATCAGATTCTCTTTCAGAAAATGTTAAGTGGCATATCAGTGCCCTGGGAAGGATGGGGTGCTCAAAATAGGGTGAGCAAGTAAAAGGACAAAAAAATAAGGCGGGTGAACAAAAAAAAGGAAAGGAGAAAAAAAATCATACAGACAACTGGTTTCTACAAATACAATAGTGTGAAAACTTTCCAGTGGCTGTTGTTACTTTGGTTCCCAGACAGTAAAAAAACATGCACTTGGGCACATGAAACTGCAGCAAAAAATGCCCTTGATAGCCTATTAAATTTTCACAAGGCTGAGATGTTTCTCACTGATGCCTGATGTGAACTTTTTATCATTGCAGTATTGTTCTCCCAAATGTCACACACCATCTCCTTCAGTCTGGCCCTGGGGAGGAGGACTGTAATTCCCCTCCGTGCTTCAGGCCAGTCCCAGCCTTTAAAGCCAGGGTTTGAGATTTAGGGCATCCTGGCAAGAGTCCCTCTCTGTGACTTGCAAAAATCCTGCCTTTAGTGAAGGCAGATGCTGTTTTTTCACACTCTTTCTAACAGAAACACAATGGTTTTTTATATGAAGAGTAATGCTCCCTAGAAACACAAAGGACATGATTCAGCTGGCTAAACATGAGGATCCAGTATCATTTGAGACACCTGTGTTTAGATGACTTGAAGTGAGCCCAGCCAGGCTGTGAGCATTGCTTTGGGAGAGCTAACAAGCTGGAGAGGCAACCAGTACTGTTGTCTTTCCCCTCACTCTCGTGCTGAGTCATTTAGGTTTATTATATGCTCTGTTTGCATGGCAAATGTGAACAAGTCACAGAGATAACTTGAGCAGTGGCAAGTTATGTAGGCTGAAAAATAAACATCCTTCCGCCTTCTGGGACTGTTTCTCTTCCTAGACCCTGAAGATCTGAGAGGCACAGCTCAATCACATGACTATCTACTGTTTCTATAGTAGCCTTTCAATAAATATCAGTGTCATGACACCTCTGGTCCTAGCTATGTGACATGCCTATGCTTAATTAAAAATAAAAAAAAAGATAGCTTCCAATAGGACAAATAATAGTGAAATGAGCAGGGTACGTGATAAAACAGTTCCTTTGTCATTCACTTAAGCAAAAGTAATCAAAACACTTCACTATGCTAATAAACTGCAAAATTATTCATTGAGGTGGCTTGTTCCTTCATCATGTCATAGTCTCAAAGGATTTGTCACCAGAGCTTCCACACAGATTTTTCAGTATTTTTTGCATATGTAAAGAAGTCTTAAGGGAAAACCAGCACAGAAGCTCAGGCCCTACAAAAGGCCATGTCAGATGGGTAGGAGCTGTGAACTTAATATACTTTGAGCATGCTAATATGGAATAATACATCTAAGTGTTTTCCTTCATATATGCAAAAACTCATTCTTGGAAAGCTGTTTTTTAAAGTTGTGTATTTAAACTGAAGACACTTCTTTCATTGATGTGCAATAGCCTCATAATCCGTATACATAAAATGCTACGTGCAGAACCGGAGGCTGCAAAGCTCATTCTTTAAGGTGGGTGGCTGGCCAGAGGTGCAGAGCTTTGCTTGCAGTGTTGTATGTTATTGTATAAAATCTGTGTTAAGTGAAACATGAGGCTGAGGTAAGGGGCTCAGGATTGTTTCTTTGTTCTCTCTCCACTAAATTAAGGAACGGTTACACACATCTGTTTATATTCACCCTGTTGCTAATGAGTTCAATAAGATGATTTCCATGCTGCAGAGCTGATGAAGACAAGTTGAAGTCATGCTGGTACATCATGCTCTGAACAAGGAGCCCTAAACCAGAGCGGATGTAGCTGCAATGCATCTTCAGCACGCAGGTCCCAACCACAGGGAATTGTCCTCTGCCCATTGCAGGCACTTTAAATGACAGGCCAGAGTATTCTTTGCCTCTCTTCCCCTCTTTCCTTCAGGAATACTCACGGAGTGAGGCTTTAAAGGGATTCCTCTGGGTCTGTGAATCCGAAGGAGGTAACATAGTGCGGAGGTTCCCACAGGGCCTTCACTGGAGTAGTTACCTTCCCCAATGGGTTCTGCAGCCCATGCTGTGCTCCCTGATGTTCCCACACCACTGAGATACCCAAAGAGTACTAAGAGGGATTCTTGTTGCAGCTGTGGAGGCATTTGCTGAAATTCAACGTAGTTACTTTTGGGTCAGTTTATTGGGACCCGAAGTTCATGAGAGTGAAGTACCTATCAGAGTTATTTTCCTGGCAAAATGTTTTAATTAAAGAAAGCCATTTAGTTCCTAACTTAATTATTATTTCTGGGGGTGCTACCAGAGTTAGACATTTAACTTGTAAATGCCAAGTATTTTGTCTATCCTGCTCAGTTTAATCAAACCTATTTATGACTTCTACCCACAAACCATACCAATTATTACAAGTCCAGGTCTTCAAATGGGTTGGTTCAACTGAGTCTACAAACAGATGAAGAATCTGTGTGGCTCTGGCACTGGAATCCTTTGGGGATAATCATCCAAGGCCACATTCTGTGCAGGTCACTCAAAAACAGTGTTTACAGACAAGACAAGTCTAAGGAAAACAGAAATGTAAGACCTTTTCCTGTGAAATCTGTTTGATATAGCCTGTCATGGTAATGCTTGTGTCCTGACTGCCATCATTGCCAGAGGCTGCATTTCCACAATCCTGTGCCATATCCTGATGGAAACAAGAGGATCCTTTCCCATGGAATTGATCTGAAAACTTTGGTTCTCTCTAAGTTAATTTGAGATCTATCCCAGCACACACTGTGAGGAGGAATGCCTTGGCCTTTAACCAGTAAGTTGTCTGGCAGGGTAGTGGTATGACCTGATGGCTCAGATGAAATTTCAAACAACCTCAGGCAAGAAATTGTGATGCATTTCAGGATACACACTGGGAGGGCTGCTCTGAATTGCAGTTCGTTAAATCTCTTGCAGATGCTAAAACTACAAACAGGTTTTAGACTTGGAATCCCTGCAGTGACGTCCAAGTTCCTTTATCAGTACTAAAGGATTCAAACCTAACATGTTGCTTAATTGTGGGAAGCAGAAAGACAGAGGCTTCTCCAAACTTTCTGAGTTGAGTCTTTTCCATGAAGGTTTCCTTTAGCCTCTGTTTTATCTGCTGGATTCTGTCATATCATTAATCTTTGGGGAAGAGAACCCACGTTTTTCAATTGCATTATCAAGAAGGGTTTTCTAAACAGATTTTTAGTCCCAACAGCTTTATGAACCAGGCAATATGATGGCTTGCTTCCCCATTTCTCCAGGGCAGGAAAAGGAAATATCTGAAGATTAAACACTTAACCTACAATGTGAGGTTCATGTAGGCAGTAAAAGGGTTTCAATTCCACAGTTTCCTCCCTATGACTAATGTGTTTAACTGCACCACAAACAGGACAATGCTTTAAGCTGGCAGACTGGGAAATAAAAAACCCAACACAAGTAAGAAAAAAAAGACTTTGCTGTTGCTGAGGAAAGAATGTCCTTGCACTAAGAAGTAAAAAATGTCATTGGCAACTGTTAGGTAGAGAGTATCACTGAGCAAAAAAAAGCAGGAGGTCGAGTGAGATGGGGGCTGAATAACACCTGCAGTTAAGATTGTTGGAACAACTGAAATGTAAGTAAACTAGAAATGAGTTTGAAGGCCAAAAGATCACACAAAAATATCTTAAATGCTCACCTTTGAGTCAGATTACTATGAAGAGACAAGAAAGTGCACTCCTGTCTCTGTACCATGAGTGTGGAGCATGAAGAAGGACATGGAAGATCCATAATGCAGGAGTGATGAAAAAAGTTAAAAGCCTTCCAGCCCAAGGGCAAAGAGCAGGCATTTCACTGGGATGTACCTATGGGCAATTACACAACAGAGTTCATTCTCTTTTGTTCTGATTTACATAGAAAGACATATTTGCAACCATGAAGCATTTCTCAGATTGGAGGGTGGCTATGGGGCCCAGGCTCTTCTGTGGGATGCCATAACTTGGAGGCTGGACAGTCATGTTCTTTGCTTTTTTTAAAATTTTGTCTCTCTCTGTCTGGCAGAGCAAATATTGATTAGTTCATACACAGTGGTCAGCCCCAAGAGGTAGCACTGAAAGCTCCTCGGCAGAACATCCTGTAATCTGGAGATTCATGCATTCCCGTGAGTGATGGATGTCGAAAGCCTTTCAGGGAGAAAGGTTGCCTACACTTTGTAGATAAAAGGAAAGGAGCAGCAGCAATATCAACTGCTCTGACTGCTTTTTGGAGGAAGGAACTGCCTTCTCATATTAGAACAAAAAGCCATGGATATCAGTCGCAAGGAAGTGAATCCAGAAGTCAGCACTTAAATTCCAGAGGGGCAGAATCAATGACTTCCCAGTGCACAGCTTTTTTGGGCAGACTACTTGGAAATTCAGAAGACTGGCAAGCAAGGGACAGGTCTTAGGTATTTTATGGAGTGATGAGTGTATATCTGATTCAAAATGCTGTGTGACACTAACAGTCTGCTAGCTCCTTCTGTCACACTGAGTAATGCTCAGTAATCCTGATACTAACAGCTGATAATTAAAAAGAGGGGTCAGTAGTCCAGTTGGTTCAAGCTGGACCTCTAAACAAGCAAAGATAAATTGCCCAGCTCAGTAGGCCATCTCTCCCTGCGTCACAAGGATGGACATGCCAAATCCATGAGCAGGAAATGGAATGTTCATCCTGGGGTGCGCTGGGATGCAAAAACACACTTTATGTGTAAGGTGCACAAAAGCTAATACATTCCAGATTGTCTTTGAAAGCATCCTTCCTCACACTCATCTTTGAATAAATCACAGATGTGTGGTTTTGCTATTTCCACGTTCCCAAATGAGCTGAATGGAGTTTTCAGACAGAAAAAAAAATCAGTGTTTCTGTCTGAAAACAGAAAAAAATCAACATGTAGATGTCTCACAGTGATGACTTCCACTAGACGCACCACACATAGTCTTTGGTACTACTGTTTGCAGGTTGCAGAGGCATGTTTTCCTCAAAACTGAAACAGAGGGGAAAATAATTTCTAAAGTCAAAATTGTGTGCCTTAAACATGGTATGATACATGGAAATCATGTTTTAAGAAATTCAATTATTTCCCAACATTGAAACCCAGCAATTTATAATAGAAGGCTGCTGATGACAAACTTTACTCTCTGTCCAGTCTTAAGAGGTTGTCTGCAAATCAACGTGGGAATAGTGTTTCCTGCATTTGTGGCTTACTGGTCTTGTAACTTGTTTCAGGGAAAAGACCATAATTTATATGTTGCTGTGTTATGTTACATATAAAAAGGGTGACATTGGGTAAGGGAATATGTCAAAACCTTAACCAGCTGAACAGCAAGTCATGCACATACTCCGTTTCTCCATCCCAGTAAAACTCCAATGATTAAAAAACATCATTACAGACTCTTTCCCTAAGGCAAGTTAGAACCTGGCACTGCCACCAGTCAGACTGCAGAGCTGGACCGGGGGGCATTCTAGATGGGAATGACTCAACAGGAAAGGAGGGTGCTTCACATCTGGCTGCTAAGACTCACAGGGTAACGGAGGTTGTTAAGAATCTCTGGTGGTGTTCTGTCCCCAGCTCAAAGCAAGGCCAACTTCCAAGAGAGGTTTGGCCCAGATCTTTATTTCATAGTACAAACTCTATGAATCTAGAGTCCAGAACTAGTAGCTGGGACAGTGCACTGGAAGCACCATCCTTTTGCATAAGGGATGCAAACTTGAGGGTCTGATTTGCTGGTGTCCTCACAGAGCCAATGGCACCTTTTATGTTGCTGTAAGTACTGTGCTCAAGGCCTTGACCCCATAAGCCAGAACTAGGTCTGGAAAGGATCCCATTGGGTTGCTCAGCCTCTGTCCCTGGCACGAAGCAGGATCAATGAAGAAAAAGAGTATTGGGACATGCATCTGTCAATCCTGTTCTAGAAATGTGTAGTAAATATCTGAAAGCTCTACTCAAGTCCATCCAAATGCTTCATTATCACTAGCATTCTTTTGAAAGACTTGCTAAACAACTTCCCTAGTTATACCTTGCTGAAATTTAAGCCCCTCTGTTCTCATTCTACCTCCAGGGGACCTATAGAGCAGTTCATTACCATCTTCATGACAGTCCATCTCATACTGGCTGACTGCTTTTAGATCTCTCCTGTCTTCTTAAAGTTAAATGACTTAAATTCTTGCAGTCTTCCCTCACAGCTGATATGGTCAGCACCTCTGATCATTCTTGTTGCTTTCATATGGCTTCCTGTTGCTCCACCTATTTTCTGAAATGCATTTCTGAAAATTGGGCAGAGCATTCAACTAAGCCCTTGCTGGGGCAGAAGAAAGTGGAGGGACCTAGAAATGCCCAGGTTGTTTCCTGAAATTGATACCTAACTAGCCACATTTCCCTACGTTTTGGGAAATAGGTTGCCTACATTTAGGTAGCTAACTGGTTTTGATTTTGTGTGAAGATTTGTATTTATCCTCACCAAAATGCTTCTTTTTATTCATCTTATAACACTCCACTGTGTTAAAATCCTTTTGAATTGCCCAAACCTGTTGGACAGAAGGATTTAATGCAAGATTTCAATGCTACGAAAGCAATATAAGCAGGACTCAAGAGCTTCCCAAGAAAAAAAGATATGATTAATTATCAGAAAAATATTTGGTTTATTTTGCAATTATAAATGTTTGCCCAAACTGGAGGGGTGATTGCCAATTACCAGAGAACGGAAGGTATTAAGGGATCTGGATAATGCCAGGAGAAGGTTAAAGTTTAGGTCACGTGTGAGAAGAAATGAAAGGACTAGGTAAAAATTCAGCCTCAAAAGAGAAATCAAATGTATGACAAGCCATAGTATCAGAAGCAGCAAACACAGCCAGAGAATTTGACTAAAGCCCAACATTTACAACACTTTTTTAACCTCATCTGTGACCCACAGAGGCCCCAGGGGAAGATGTTGACTTCTCCCAGCTCATGTGTTACAAAAGCTCATTATATTTAAAGGAAAACCTCCCTGGGAAGCTTATTTAATTTAACATCACAGTTCAAGTGAACGGATGGGAAGATAAACAGAGATGGGGATTGCTGGCAGGCAAGTAGGGTGGCCCAGCTTTCAAACTACTGCAGAATTCATTCATTGTGAGGAAATGAAGGTCTTATAGGTGTCCCTCACGTGCAGTTTGGAGTCAATCATCAGCCTGAGCCAGCTTTGGGGCAGAGCTTGGAGTTAAAAGAAAGAAGGAAAAAAAATTCTGGCAGAAGTCCTGAGGACACTTGTTTTCTTCACCTAACCAGATACCAATGAGACTTTTAGGCTAAATCAGCAGTTAATGAATTTCTGGATTCAGCTGGATGTGGACTAAGGAATCAGTGCAAAGAGGCCAAGGTAACCCACAGAGATATTTAATTTTGTCTCAGCCAATTCCGTGCAGAAAAGCAGTGTACAGGCAGCAGTCACTCATGAGGAGGATGGAGGTTGATTCTCAGAAGCTTGTAAGTACAGCTCTCTGCTTAACACACAGATTGGAAAGTGGAATTGTAATCTGATATATGATAGTTTTGAATAGTTAGATGTGAGAAATCCAGTGTGCACAGCAGATGAATCTGCCAAAAAATGAAGGAGGGAAAAAACTCAGAGAATTTCCACAGTCTGTTTTGGTAACATGGGAAAATGGACTATGAAATGAACTACAGTAAACATATTGTTAGTCAGAAAACAGTCTCCAAAATGCCATAAATGCATAAATTTCATTCCAAATGGTAGAAGGAAGCAAACTGAGGGCATAAAGGTTAGAAGTTAAAGGATGAGCAAGCCTTTTTTTAACATGTAGACAATTAATAGAATTTTATTAGCAATAATAAGAGTATCTATGAAGTGCAGGGGAAAGGTTGGCAGTGAATTAAGTTATCAGTGCAGAGAAGCAAAAGCTGATGAAGAAAGAAGCTAAAAATAATTAGCTTTGAATGGAGAAGGTGATATGGAAAAATGCACCAAAAATGTGTAAACGCTGGCTGGAAGCTGGATGTCCAGAATTCAGAACACAAGATGAGAGGGTAACAAATTGCCTGGACTTACTGTAGGTAATAAAGACACACAAGAAGGTCTTACAGAAACAGGTGGTAGAAGTGCATTTCAAAGATGCCTTAAGAGATCCAGCTGACAGTGGCTGTTGTTTCCAGTAGAGCTGAGCTGATCGTGCTGGGGGCAAAGACAGGACGTGATTGAAACTTCCTTTAAACTCCAGAGACACACTTTCTACTAAAACTACTGCAGAACAGCAGAAAGAACGGATTCCTTTCCACTCCCTAAATGTTTCTGACAACCTGCTAATACCAAAAGGAAGTATGCCAGCCAAAAGAGCCTGTGAGCCAGGGAATATAGTAAATGCTGGCACAGAACGAGGCAACAGAGGTGGGAAGGAGGAATGAAATACCAAAACATTTCTGGGGCTTCTTCTGGTGTGGCACTACTATATCCTTCAATGTGGTACAGGAGAAAATTTGCAAGGAATTCCTGGTTTGTCTTCCACCCAGATGACTGCTCTTGTCCAACTGAGGAATGACATGGGACTAAAATTGAGGTTGTATAGGATTTTAGGTGGTCGCTAGTTCAACCTCCTGCTCCAAGTAGGGTGAGCTATGAAGTCAAAACCAGGTTACTCAGGGATTTGTCCAAGTCTGGTCTTCCAGTGATGAAGGAAGAAAAGATATTGTAGGCCATTGGGGAAATACACCAGGAAACCATAAGACAACCCTGAACCCATTCTTTGGCCTCTTTTTCAAATCAGATTAAATGAGAAATGAGAGGAACAGGTGTTATTGACTCCCCCAAAATGAAAAAAGGTTACTTTTAAGGTCTTTTTCTTAATCATTACTGCAAAAAAAATTATGTCCTGAATGCTCTACCAGATTCAACCTGTTTTCAAAAACTGAGCCTTTCTTCCTCCCTCATGTGTAAAATGTCTTGCTCACATGAAATCTGAGACCAGTGTTTGAGCTACGTATTACCAAGTTGGACCAAGATTGAAGATCAGAGTCCTGCCATCCCACAGCGCTGCGTGGACATTAGAAGATTTGCAAGCAGATAAGTATTGGTCATGTCAGCCATGCAAAGAGCTGTGTTGTTCCATTTCTCCCAGACACTGAGTTAAAGTATTTTCAGACAGCATTCCTTCCTTGCTACTCCACATGGCAAATGCAGAAATTTGCAGATGATCTAGGGAAAGATTCAGGTCACCAAAGACACACCTGAAATTAAGCCCAAAGACACAAATCCGTTCAAAAGGTGCTATTACTGTGTTCAGAGAATCAATTAATGACATTTCTGCTCACAAAGGATATCTGAAATTTAGTACAGCCAGATATTCCCCTCTCCCCAGCTACTCTGATTTCCCATGCTCAATGATCAGTACTTTTGCAGGGGGCTTCAACTCAGAGCTTTCGTTTCTTGCTCTCCCAGTACCTCTTCATAGGTTGTGAGGAAAAGGGAATTATTTTAGAGATCAAATCGAGAGTTTTAAGGATAGAAAATGCTTCTATGATTGTTCCTGCTAAAGCCTAATCACGTTTTACAGTCTCTTTCATGCAAAACCAAAAGGTGGCAATTTATGATAATAAGGGTCTTGAGTTCTCCACTGTGAAATTATTGTGCTGCCCAAAGGAATTCCTGGCAGTCATCAAACACTGAACATTTTCACTTCTATTTATTTGGGAGGAAATCTGTGGTCAGGACTGGCCCTAATTCTCTATAATGGCTCTTCAGATTCAGACCTTGCCTAAGGTTTCAAAAACTTTAGGCAACACCCAGATTTGACAGTTACATATAGATCAGCACACAAATGTTGTAAAACTAATGCCTTGTCTGGAGGACCTTACTGGGGAATGAATTGCAAACAGCTACTCTTTCTCAAGTGGAAAAAGTTTCTCGGTTTCTTCACTGGAGAACCTGGAGCACTGGGGAGATATACTGAGTGTATGGTATTCATCCTGCAAGTTGTGGAGACACAAACCGCACCAAGTCTTGAGATCTTGGTCAGCAACAATCCTCCCAAATTATGCCAGTTTGCCTTTTGCCCTCACACCAGTGCTCACAGCATAAACCCTTGGACATGTGTGATAAAGTGGTGCCTTATTGCTTCGTCCTCTTCCTTTTGTTCGCTGCCTCTGTGGAAATTTAAAACCACGAAGAAACTGTGACACAAGGAGAATAAAATATTAACTTTGCCTGCTGTATGACAGCCTATACAAAGTGCACATGTCTGGGGAACTGTGACTGACAGTCTTTTGTGGAAAGTTGTGTTTGAAAATTTGTTCTGTATGGCAACCTCTGCAATTCTGGGCCTTCATATTTGAACAGATGTCAATTCACAAAAGTGGATCAAGCTTCTTTTGTTCTTAAGCGTGTTTTTGTTATTCGTTAGGCTGAAGAGTATTCTTAGTGTTGTTCAGCACTTGAAAAAACACACCATCTATTTAGTTTAAAAGTATGCATCCTAAGAAAAATACAAAAGGTGGAAATCAGCTGGGAATGTACAGAAAAATGATGATTTTCTCCCTATAGTAGGAAGGTTAGCAATGTAGCCTCAGAGAAACTGGGCTTAATTAATACAGGCCTCCCAAAACCAGTGGGTCTTCAAGCTGAGTGAAAGAGATGAGACAGCAGAACAATTCACACGTATTCAATGCCACTGCAAAGACAGAAGGCTTGAAAATAGCAAAAAGCAGAATGAAAATTTGTGTGCCCTCTTCTCTGTTGGAAAGGAGGAATCAGACCCTCTGCTCAGAGAACCTGGCACAGTGTCACAGCCACCCAGGCTGGACCTCCCAGCCAAGGAGCTGCCCCCAATTAATATGCAAACGGATCTGACTTCGCTTACAGGATCACTGCCAATTTTATGAGAATCAATTCTTAGAAACTACTGACTCAGTTCAGGTGACAGGTCACGTATGATTAACAAGCAAAATAAGAAAACAATGTTTAACAGTTTAATGCCTTTAAGTGCAATGCAAAATTATTTAAATATACAAATCAAAAAATGATGCAAAGTCCTTGTAACCATACAGTTCTAAAATTTAAATTTTATTACTTCGCTCATTTGCTGTCTAATACTGAAACATACTGAACACTTTTTAAAAGTTTAGTGCTTGACTTCAACTTCTGAATAATTTTGAGGGCAGTTTCATATTCCACAAGCATGGAGACAGAATTTGTAAAACAGTAATGCTATGAAACAAGATCACTTAAAGAATAAAATCTACAGAAAAACAAATTATCAATAAAAAATTCCAAGCATTAGAGTAAAAGCCTGAATCCTAAAATGTGTAAGGCTAAGGCTAAATCCTAAAATTTATCTGAACAACATTTAGCATTACATCAGTAACAAAAATAATAAATTAGGCAAAACTATAACACTTCCTCTAAAGTACACTAAGGCTACAGTGTGCAACTTGAGGTTGAAATTAATTGAAATGCCAACAATCTGTTTATTTTTATTGCATTTAGGCTTCTAGCTTTGTAACCTGTTTTGCTCCAAAATTCCACATAAAAAATTAGTGAATTTCCAAGAACTCTATGAGTCCGGAGAACGGGACATTTAATATGTGATGAACACCAAGCAGCTGCATTCTACTCACAAAATACAAAATAAGCTCAATACAACAGTTAAGCACTTGCTGATACAGTTCAAACAGTGCCAGCTTAGAAGTATTTTTACACCAGCACTTCACAAAATATTTAACATTAAAATCTAAACCTTCATCTAACTCGAATATATTTGCGATGTTCCCAAAGGGTTAATACTGTCTTGTTTCATTTCTTACATGTAGTAATTTAGCCATGAACAAAAGCAGCTCCCTGCTGGTTACCTTGGCTAAAGGAAACACAATGAACTGGTAAAAACCAGTTTTATCTCACTGCTGTTGCCTAGGGCTACAGACAAAATGAAGTAAAAAAATTCACATGCAGAGTATTAGGTGCTTATGAAAGATCCAGCAGCGCTGTTGCCTAGTGATTCAGCGAGGAATCAGCACAGGCCAATGAGGTGTTCGGGTACTGAATAACATCCCCGATGGCTGCTTTACATCTCCTGCAATTCTGTCATACACCCCCATGATTTCCCAGTGGTGAGAATCACTTTCAAGGGAACCTGTCAGAAAATAAAAAAAAAAATAAAAAAATAAAAAAAAAAAAAATTTAAACAAACAAACACATCACATATAGCAAGATTACTATTTTTGCTTTTCCCTTTAGATGTTGATACTGCTCTGGATTACATGCCTATCCAATATGAAATGTTCTTCGTTTGCCATTAATACTCAATTATGGCTACAATTTTGATTAAAATACCTTAGCAATTAAGACTAACCTTTAGTTTTGAAATTGCAAATGCATGTTACTGAATTGCAAGGAATCCGCTAAAGCCAAAATTAATCTTATTACGCTTTTCAAAAGAGCTACAAAATCAACACAATGATTTTGGTGTTTATCATCAGCAACTTTGTCAGGAACGCATAAAGATCCTAGGGGGCTTTTTACCACCCACTTTTCGAATTCTGGGGTATTTTCATTGGTGCTTTAGTTTAATTTCAGTTTGTTTTGCAGTTGCTGGTGCTCTGGTACACAGCAGATATGTTGACATGAAAGCTGCCTCATTAGCAAGGACTATATTTGGGGAAAAAAGCTACTTCAAAGATAAAGCATCCTTTACCTCAAAGAAGAAGAAGTGATCCCTCCCCATTATGACTGTATATGTGCTCTACTTTAGTGACATTTTCTCTCCATATTAAAAAATAATCTTCATATTAACAGAGCACATAACACATATCTAGTTGAAGTAAGTCTGCTGAAGGAGAGCAGAAGCATTTCACAAAAATCTTTTCATCTTCAGCATCTGTTACGCTATAAGGCATATTCTTACTGTATAGAAGGGTAAACAACATGAACAAAAATACTGACTTTTTTTTTTAAAAAGATCACTCAATTTCTTCTCTGAGATCAAGCTGCTGGTACTTTATGTTTTCTATCTGGCCTCTGTCATTGATCTCTTTGTGATGTTTCAGAGGAAGATGAAGTACCTTCATGATGCATGTAGTGTAACGTGCAGTAGGAGTGAAAGTATGTCAGGACTCCTACACTAATTTGCTCAGGAAAAGGAGACAAAACAAGGGTAATGAAACGTGTATCTCCAAATACTTCTACTGCCTGGTAAGAAATCTTTGAAACCTCCAGAGAACTGTTTATTGTCCAAGAATGTGTTTCTTTTCACATATTAAAAAAGAGCTGGAGTTTAACAGAGAATTACTGTTCTCACAGGAAGGACATATTGAATCCATTTGCCAATGCCTCCAGATGGATTTGTCAGGGTGTGACAGTACGACACCTCAGACAGAGGTGAATAAGATGGTGTGCCCCAGTTTGTCCACAGGACATCGAAACTTTCTGCCATTAATGGTTAGTCTGAAATATGAGACACTAAAATGATGTTCTGCCCTTGTAACCATGGACATTCTCAGTTACCACATAAACATTTGTCTCTCTTAGAAACCTATTAAACTGTCCATATTAATTTCATGGCAACGATTTCCTCAGGCAAAGTATGAACATTGTTGCCCCTGAAAAAGCCACCAAAAAGTCTCCTAAGGAAGGACTATAGTGTTTATATGCCACCAATAATACCATATTTGATTATTTTTATGATAATCACCATGAGTGCCTTATAGCATCATGAATGCCAGGTGTCTAATACTGTAATTAAAAACTTTTTAATGTAGTATACCTTGAAAAACACTTTTGTTTCTTTTTTATTTTTTTCACAAAGAACACAGGTGTACAATGTAAGCAACTTATAGAAATCCAGTAAAGCTTGTAAAGCAACAAGAGCTTGTGAAGTGAAGGGTACCAGTCTTGTAGAGAGAAAAATATAATTATTTTATAAAATAATTACAATTAGGGCCAATACATAAACAGATACAATGGCTGTGTAGTGAACTACTTAGTGTTTACAGATGTTGGTTTAGTAGATGATGTCCTCTACTTTTCACAGGGACCAACAATTTTGTCTGCTTTGTATGTTAGGCATCCACATGGAAATGTTAAGTGGTCCCATTTTCTAAGTGAAAATTATAGAAGAAAGTTTTTTGCAATATTTTTTCAGCAGTAACAAATGCCTGGCACATCAAGCAAGCCTATTAACGGGACATATTTTTCACTCTACCACACCCAACAGAAGTTTCATGACAATGAATGAAATAGATTTTGAAATTACCATACTGTACCACTAAGACAATCTCACTTTCCAAAAGGAAGGTAGACTTTCCTTCAGCTATTTTCCTTTGGAATTTGTGTAGTAATTTTAAAATGCAATTACTCCCAAATATGAAACAATTGAAGCAATTGAAGTGGAAGGTAAAATAGTTTTTGCTTGGTTCTTAATATGATGATAACATACAAGGCTAAGCATGCCTGAGACAGTAATGGAAATTCAGAATTCTGCTTACCTTTAGTGGCACTTCCAAAGCTGTGGTTTGCAGGGACTCCATTGTTCTTTTTACCAGTGCTGTAAGGTTAATTTAAAAACCTACACATTTATTTCCCATATTAGAAATGTTATATGTGTGTATATATATATATATATATATATAAAATTATCACATGCTTTATAGTCTGTTAGATAATGCATACTTGCATTTCTGCATTTAAAAAAATTACCATTTGCAACCTTTTCAGATTATTTTTAAGTTATATTTTATCTCTTATGGAAGGCTCAATTTTCTATTTTAAATTGAACTGCATGGTAAAATTTGCAGAATTATTTAACTTCTATATCCCATGTATAAAAAATACAGTGCTAATATATTTCATATAGAGGTGCTTACAGCATGACTGAGTGCTGTATTTCTCAGCTTTTAAGTTCAGTACTCATAACTATATGTTTGGTGACATTTTATACACTTTCATTTTCTAGTGCAGCCATAAAACTCAATTAAAAAAAAAAAAGCTAGGAAAAAACCCCACTAGAATTCTGAACTTTAAAAAATATCTTATTTTTCAAAGTAAAATGATCAGAGCCAATTTAAAAAAAAATTCTTCCCCATAGGATAGTGACGATCCCAAGAATCTGAACAATTAAACTTCAGTATAATTCACGTAACTTAACAAAACAACTCATCATGCCATAACACTCTGCTCACTATTACTGTGCAAATGCATCCATAATTATTCCAAATCAATCACTTGGGATCAGATTTGTCATCGTTGGTCTTACTAATTAGTGTTTTGCTTGACGAAGATTGCTTCTGCAACACATATTGTTCTAATAAAAATCAAAGAGAGATTCAGTGGATAAACAGTTTTTGAAGAAGAATTTTTGGCTGGCAAAAGCGAAGTAGTAGCACCAGGCAGTGCCAGAACAGAAGTCATGGAGCAACCTCGAGTGCTCTGAGAGGATGGATGACTAAATAATGTATGTGGTCATGAGAAATAGCAGGGTATGAGATATGGGGTGCTGAAGTGAAACCCACATGACTCCTGAGGAGCTTCCTTTGAAGTTATCCCTCGATGCACATCACAGATCTTTGGCAGCTGAGGTTAGAGGCAAAGGAGCAACAAGAACTCTAAGAAGCTGTGTATGGTTGTTGCTCTGGCTGCTGCTAAAACCTTTCCTAATGATGCCAGGAACGAAGAGCAGTATGTAATGTTTTGTGTCACACTGGTGACACTGAGGATGGCTTGATAATAATGATGAGGATAACTAGCTTCTGCCTGAACAGAAGTGGAGTGTCAGGCCATGCTGGCTCAGTCAGACCTGCGTGCTAATGAGCTGTCATGAGCTTTTCTATCAAGTCCGAATTATGCAGTAACTCAAAGGATCAGCAGCTCAAGTGCCAAAGCCGAGGAAACCAAGACATTTGTTGACACATCCATGTACAGCTACACCTGCATATTTGCTTCATGTACATGTGAGGTAGTTCATGGTCCAGTGTAGGAGAGAGCAGCGTTTTTGGAGCGCAGAAACAAACTCTGCAATCACAGATTGTGAAAGGAGAAGTGCTGGCCTAAATAATTACCCATTCGAAATCCAGTCCAAGTCAACATGGCTATTAATAGAGAAGTGTTGGACTGAGAAGCCCACTCCGAATTTCAACAAGCTGTCAGCTCCAGGAGGTCAGCAATGCAGCAGATGCCAGGGCACCCCAACCAGGTGGGATGCCTTCAGAAGGAAAAGTAGGTGGCCAGTCAGTCCTGGATAAACGTTTTTCCCATCGGTAACTCCCTACCAGGGTACGACTGCACAAAGCTTCTGAGAGGATAACACCTGGGTTCTGTCCTTCTCATGCAGAATCACTCAGCTCTGGATGTTCCACCACAGCACTTACAAAGGGCACACTCAACTCTGTGAAACTTCACATTTTTTGTGTTGTTAGACAAATAACAGCAAAAGAGCATTTGGGCAATGGGGGGAATAGATCATCTTGTGTGCCATTACACAGCAACTGCAGAACAACCATGACATTAGATCTAGTCAGCATGGATTTCGGAAAGGCAGGTCCTGCCTGACTAACTTGATCTCCTTTTATGATCCAGTGACTCGATTGGTTGATGACAAAAAGGCTGTGGATGTTGTGTACTTGGACCTTAGCAAAGCCTTTGACACGGTTTCACACAATAAGCTTCAGGAGAAACTTGTGAAACTTGGGCTGGAAAGGAGCATCTTATGCTGGGTTACAAACTGGTTAGAAGGGCGAGCTCAGAGGGTGGTGGTGAATGGTGCAACATCGGACTGGCGGCCAGTCACCAGTGGAGTCCCACAGGGGTCAGTGTTGGGCCCAGTACTGTTCAACATCTTTATCGACGACATGGAC
>WEKX01002384.1:269722-280982 GCA_013390025.1 Pitta sordida
CTGTGATCTTGACAAAAAGAGCTCCAGCAGACAACAAAAGATGGAGAGTGAGTCAGCAGCATCAATTCATGGGTTGAAAGATGTGAGTGGTATGATAAAGGCTGCTGTCTGCATATGCACTGAGTTAGACCAGTTTTGCCCTTGTTCTCTACAATTCTGAATTTGACTAGTTCTCTCCCATTTAACTGTTATCCCCAAAAGGGGATTCATGATGGCAGCAATGATCGCAACAGCTTTCTCTGTTGTTTGACAGACTTTTTGCTCTAAGGCATCTGGCACAGTCAGAATTCTGATGCATTCTTAACTGCTCTTAATTTTAAAAAGCACAGATTAAAGTGGCCACATCAGTGAACAAATCCAATGGTTCCTCATTCACTTTGACAACCATTAAAAACCTCTCCATGGGTTTGCTCCATTTTTTTAATTCCTTTTTTCTGTGTCAGTTTGGCTCCCTGTTCTCTTTCTCATGTCACACTGACTTCTTCTCTACCCTGAGTTTAGTGGGTGGCATAGTAAAGCCATTCATTTCAAGCAATCTGAGTTGTTGTGCCTGCATTTCAGCCTTTTGAAATCATACCGTTGCAAATACACAAAAGATTTACTTCCATCTACTTTATCACAGATTTTGAATTAAATAATAAATATATAATAACAGAAATATCACAAAAAAGCAGCTGGATTTCCATTCCTGTTCAGTTTTCTGCTAAGACAGTAAACAGGGAAGAAAGAAGCATTTAAACTAAATTATAGTCTTTGCACAAAAATAAATAGGTTTAGTGGCTGAGTAAGTTTAGGCTGGAAATTAAAATTCTAGATTTTGGAGAGCTGAAATTCTGTTACCGTCCCTAGTGGGAGTAATTTTTCTTACGAAGATGATAATTTTTAAAAGAGACCATATGGCATGGGGGTATGTAATCGCAGGATAGGTCCCCTTTACTCCTATGAACATAATATCTGATTCTCCTCTTGCCTTCCCAAATCTCTTTGAAAACTCTCCTCTTTCTCAAAGCTCAAAATAAACAATCAGACACACACAACTCTATCTTCTTTACCTCATATAGATTTTAGAGTGTGGTCACTGAAAAAAGGAACCATGGTGTTTAAATAGATCTGTCTCTACCACTTCAATTTTTTGTTTCTTTTCTAAGATTTAGATTGGAGGCTTTGGGGATAATAATTATTTCTGTTCAGTCAAGAATTTAGTATATCTGGGGCACATAAATTATTAATTTTAAAATGCTCCTTTACAGTCAGCCCTATACAGCAATGGCATCTTTAAAATGCTGTTCTCCCAATCTTTGTGATTTATCTCTCAAAACCCAGAGTCAGCAATTAGGAGAGCTGTTGATTATACTCATCCATAATGCTTCCTAAGTGCTAAGCATGCACGCTAAAACATTATGTATAAAAAAACCCCAACCCTCTGGTGACAGCAAAGTTGAAAGATTACAGAGGAACGGAAATTTTAACATATGTTTTAATGTATATTAGATTTTCTTGATACTGGCCAGAATAAATATGCCCATTGAAAGTGCTGTGAGCAGGAACAAAGGAAAGACACGCATGCCTGCTGTGGAACAAAAGCTTATTTGTCCCTATCGAACTGAAGACATTTTTCAAGCGCACTCACCTATGAAATTATGACTCCAGAAACATGTCAAAGCTGGCCAGACATATGATCTATGGAACAGGGATTTTTGCAGATTGGAAGCTATCTGAAGGCATCTTTAGTTTATGCACCAGTGTTTTTGAAGTTAGAAAAATGCAGCTCAGAGGACAGAAAATGTCACTAAGTTGTGATGACCAGTTCATTCTTTTGTTCTTCTGTTACTTGAGTCCCCTTTTGAACTTGGGCATATTTTTTATGCAGTTGCCTCAGTGCCCATTAAATGAAATTTCATGGAATTTGTATTTGAGCCAAAGATTTGTACTGGCAGATGATAAAAAAATCTAAGATAATTTAGGTAGTAAGGTTCTTAATTGATCTGAATAGAAAAATAAATAGGCTTAGATTGTCTAGATTTTTTTTTTCTTAAACTGGTTCTTTTGGTATTTTTACATTTGGAGTAAGTACTTCAGCTGAAATATTTTCTACCTGGTAAAATACTAGAAAAATTGTTTAAAACTCTATGTTTTACGTGTACCAAATATAAGAACAGATGCAGAAACTCTTTAATTCTATAAATAATGTATGATTATAAATAAGTTCTAGAAAAAACATGTTTAAAAATTACTCTGATGCACTCTGATATTGAACACACAGCGCTGGAATTCATATATTTGTACCAAAAGATGTTATTTCAAGTACAAAGTGTCTTTCATTTAATTATCACTAATGGATGCAATTAAGCAGGCAGAAAGACAAGGAAGAACCCACAATAATCACCACTGGCAAAGTTCACCTTTCAAATCCAGATATTTATGGAACACACATGAGAAGCCAGATCTTAGAGCTGTAATTACAGGTATCCCTTTACCGTAAAAAAAAAAAAAAAAATTACTGTGCATTTCTTCACCCCAAAGTGTATTCCCCCTTTGAGCACTAATGTATTCAGAGTAATCCAAGGGCAAAGAGGCATTTCAAACACAGCACGGAGCAGCAGTGTCAGAAACAGTCCCCACAAAATGTAAAACTGCATTCTGCAGTTCCCAAATCCCTTTCCAGAGACCCTAGACAGACTCTCGGTCTGATCTGGGGACAGTCTGTCTACCTGATGACACAGACTTCAGAATCCAGAGATGCTGAGCCTTCTCAGATCCAAGAGCCCAGTTTTTGGCATTCCCAAAATATCATCTGCCTTTCTGCTTCCTGGGCTGTGGGAGAGCTCAGGATGTGAGGAATCCAGACAGGCGAGCTGGCTAGAAACCAGGCAGATTATTGATGGTAAAGCTGACAGTCTTCTGCCCAAACCAAATGAATTTCTGCCAAATGTTTTGGTTTGAACTTCCCAAGCACCCTCTAATAGAAAATTAGGATTCTAAAAAGCACTTTTGCTGTCATGTTCTTGCCCTAAACAGGGAATTGAGGGAAATAATATGCCATGCCTTTGCTGAAAATTACACAATTCAGAGTAGTATGTGCTCATTGTATTTCAAAATATGTCAAAGCTTGGACACTCACAGAGTTGTTATAAATAAATGGCTTTGCCTCATCCATTCAGAGTGAGCAATATGCATATTATAAAACTGTGGGTAACAGATTGTCTTTGAAGAAGGTAATTTTCCGAAATACAGATAACACCTAACTTAATTTAGATGTGGTACTTTGTCCAGAAGCAGATATTAGAAAAAAAGAACATCTTATTGCTTGTCTATTGTTTATCAGATTCAAAAGATTCAAAATCATTTGTTCATTATTACAGGCATGATACATTGGATTTCTGAACACTGGAAAGTACTGACAATCCTTATTGGCACCTATGAGGTCCTGAGCATGACTGAAGAAAAGCACCAGCATTATGATTCCTTGTGGCAATTCTCAGCCGCCATTCAGGAGAATCTCAGAAACAAATCAACATTTTAATGCTGTAAAACAATACAAAAGAGGCACTTCCATCAGGGAAATGCTGCTGGGAAGGCTTATGTTGTGCACTGTGATCTAATGAAATACTATAATACTATTTACCTTTATGTTCTTTGAGGATGAATCTTAAAAATACTTAAAGATTTCATATCCATTCTGCAAATAAGAAAACTGAGACATATATTTGCTGTTGCTTTCCTGAAAAAAGTGGATCAGAAGCATGACTGGAATCAGAATGCAAACACACTGAATAGTAGGCCAGTGCTTCTTGGATCACACTAAATGTAGGATCGTAACACAGCAATGAGCTGCAGTCCATTAAAGCCCTCAAACACTGCTCTTTAGCTTTAAGTCCACGTCTTTACTGAGCTTTGTGACTGTACAAGTGAGATTTCTCTCTGGATCATTAAACTGCAGGCTGGAAACAGCAAGTCAGCAGATTCTGTAATTTAAAGTTTCTGAATGGACAAAAGCTCATTAGATATGTAAAGACAAAGCTGACAGCTAAAGAATATTGGCAAATAAAAGTAAGAAGAAGACTTAAAAAAAGGGTGAACAAACTTTGGGTAAAGAGATGAAAACTGTATTTGGACTTTAAAAGCACTAAAGTGAATTAGGAGCAGGCATCATAGTAACACTTCTTTCGTTAAAAGTCATATATGTAGTCTGTTACTTCATTTAGCATCTCCTGAAATAATTGGGAAAGATTAGGAGAAAAGGGTGTTCCTATTTGGTTTCATCTGAAAGGAATCTAGGTCAACTGCTCTCAGACTGCTCTGTGATGCGAACCAAAACTGTTCACACCACGGACTGGGACAATGGGGAGTTCTGCCTCAGCACGCACTTCTGACTGGAAGGTAAATGGTAGTGCAGATACACCCTTTCTCTGCCTATTCAGGTCGAGCAAAATCCTCATTAATGTCACTGAAGAGGAGCCACCTTTGGACCCTTTTAAGCCAACTTGTATTAGTTCTTTGACTATTAGCAGAACTATTCAGAAAACACAGTCATGGAGGTTGGGCAGAACCTTTGGAGGTTACCTGGTCCAGCCCCTCTGTTCATAGGGGCCACCTCAAGCCAGTTGCCCAGGACCATGTCCAGGTGGCCTTTGAACACCTCCAAGGATGGAGGTTGCACAACCTCTTAGGGCAACCTGTGCCAGTAAAACACTGTTTCCTGACCTTCAGATGGAACCCTCTGTGTTTCAGTTTGTGCCCATTGCCTCTGGTCCTGTCACTGGGCACCACTGGAAAGGGTCTGCCTCCCTCCTCTGTGCCCTCACCCTTCAGATCCATTTATTCATTAATAAGATCCCTGGAGCCCCCTTCTCTCCAGGCTGAACTCAGCCTGTGTTCAAAGGAGAGATGCTTCAGTCCCTTCATCATCACTGTACTTTCTCCAATCTGTCCATGTCTTATGGGGAGTTCACAATTAGATGCAGCACTCTAAGTAAGGCTTCCCCAGTGATGAATAAAAGGAAGGAAAAGAATGAATTACAAGATGAAGAAGGAAATTAATTCCTTAGGTTGATCTTTTATGCTAAGGATAATACTTTTAACCACTCTTCTCGTCTGACGTGAGTATATCTGGAAGTTCCTGCAATGCAGGATTTTCTTTTCTCCTTTGCCTCTTAGGACAAACTAGAAACAAATTGAAAAATCAATCTTCAGTCATCAGAATGGAACAAACTTCCATCTTGAACACGCAAGCTTGGCAGCCTTTGTTAAGCATCTCAGACCCCTAGACTACAGAATCACAGAATATTCTGAGTTGGAAGGGACCCACAAGGATCATCGAGTCCAACTCAACACTGTCTCCCTGGTAGGAATCAAACCCGGGTCTCCCACACGCCAGGTGGGGACACTTACCACTGTACTAAAGTGGATTTCACCAGGTCCATTTTCTAAAAGTCATCTTAGCAACTTCAATTACAGGGTGATAACTTTGAAGCACAGCAAGGAATTTACAGGTGTGTTACAGCTCTGCAGCTACTCCTGCAGATACACGACGTTATTTCTGTGCAGTGTTGTACTCCAACCTTGAATATTTGAACTGGACTCTGCATTTGCAGAAAAAAGCCTCTAGACAATCACCTTTCTGTAGTGGGATAATGTTTTGCTGTTACCCATGCAATAGCTAGAGGTTTTTTTCTGTTTTACTTGAAAAATATTGATTTTCCTGAATTTGTTACGAATTCATACTTGTAACAGAGATGAGAATTTGACCCGATGAGGGAAGAATCTGTGATTTTCTATACATATAAGCAAAAAGGGACAATTTTTACCTTTTGGGTATAATATTAGCTCTATAATTAATGCAAATTGATGTAAAATAAGATAATAAAAATCGTTCTACACTGTCTTACAGATCTCTTTCAGTATACTGCACTTCCTGACTCTAAGTCATTTAGACATTGCCTTTTCTGAGGAGATAATGCAACCTTAAATTGTATGTTGGTTTTTTAATTTAAATCAGATTTGAACTCCCGTATTTAGAGGTCAAATGTTAATACATTAACTTAATTCATTACAAAGCCCCTAATATATTGAATTGAAATATTTCCCAGGCAGTTTTTTTTTTAGATTAGATGGAGGTTTAAATGTTCTTATTTTGAACTAATACTCACCAGAGGGATCAATGATGAAATGACACTAATATAGCAAATTGTACTGTTCAAATGAATGCAGCACAGGAAGGTGAAAATTAACTTTTTATTGGATGCTTAGGTTTTAACAGAAAATATTTCTTGTATTGAATAATTTAAAATATTTTTTACATTATGTTAATTGTTTTAGCCAAACATATTGCTGAGCTTCAAACTAAACCAAAGTTTGTGAATAAACATTTGGTGCTTCCAGGAATAAATTTACTATTTACTGGAGAAGAGACCCAACAGCCTCCTGTGTGCCCTCTCTTGTGAGCTAAATTTGTACCAGATGCTGAGACAAACTCTGGCTTAGGAAATAATGTCTTTCAGATGAAAGGATAAAAATGTAGGCTGGAATTTTACTAACCTTAAGCTTGAGAGTGCCATCATAAAGATATCTTTATAAAAAGCAGTAAACTAACTTAGAAATTACAGTACATTGTGTTTTTACATTGAGAATTTCATACCTCTTTATGTAACAGGGCCCAATCTAAAGCATTTAGGAAGTTAACTTTCCAAACCATATTTTTTAAGCTGGTCTATTTCCTTCTAAAACCCTTTAAAACCTTGGAGAAAATATTATTATTTAGTTTTACCGGATTCACCCACTGGATGATGGAATCCTGTTAAGAAAACTAAACACAAATAAGCATGGTGATGAATTCCAGATGATGAGTACACCATGTTTTATCTACATAAGAGCAAGGGTTGGAAAACATACAGAAAAACCTCCTTAGTATACGTTTTCTTAATTGTAAGACTCAATGTGCTACTTCTTGCTACATTAGTTCTTTACTCTCTGAGAAATCACAGGATATATGGAGTAAAAATGGAGTGGGAAGGAGACGGTATTTACCTGCGAATTCCTGGATTTGAGAATCCTCTACTTCAAACAACAATTCATCATGGATCTGGGCAATTAACCTGAAAACATTCAGACGTTTTAGATAAAACATGGGAAAAAATTCTAATACATAATGTTTTCTATTAATTTCATCTACTACATGCCACATACACAAAGTTAACTTAAAGTGAAAAGGAACACCCAAGGAAAATTTAAAAAAATCATTAATGAAGTTAACAGAGTCTTGCATATGCACTGTGACTTATCTGTACAGTGCCTGCAGGAATGACACCCTAAACTGTTGGTTTGAATGTAAAGATACTTTCACAATGGAAATAATAAATGTAGTTGATTGAATTAAGTCCACAGCAGAATAGACATAATATAGCACATATAATCCTCAAGTGTAGTAGTAGGAAGAATACTGCATATCTGATTAGACAGTATTATTAATTATTGTAGCTGGGAGTGTGTCATAAAACTGTAACATCCATTTCCAAATTGCTTTGCAATTAGTCTATAACATAGAAAAAACCTGTGAAGAGCAGGTCCAGACAGGGCCATGAAGATGCTCTGAGGGCTGGGTACCTCCCTATGGAGACAGGCTGAGGGAGTTGGGGTTGTTCAGCCTGGAGAAGGGAGGATTTCCAGGAGTCCTTAGAGTATCCCCCCAACGCAAGAGAGCTGAAGAGGGACTTTTGACAAGGGCGTGGAGTGACAGGACAAGGGGTTTAAACTGACAGGGGGCAGAGTTGGATTAGATATAAAGAAATTCTTTACTTAGGTGGTGAGGAACTGGAACAGGTTTCCCAGAGAAGCTGTGGATGCTCCATCCCTGGAAGTGTTCAAGACCAGGTTGGAACGGACTTGGAGCAACCTGATCTAGTGGAAGGTGTCCCTGCCCATGGCAGGAGGGTTAGATGGTCTTTAAGGTCCCTTCCATCCCAAACCATTCTGTAATCCCATGATTTAAACGAAATGCCCATTGTAGACTTCTTATTCAAGTAAATAATTCTTTACAAGAGGCTGAAACATCCATATAGTTACTGCTTATAACTTTGCACAGCATCTTAAAATAGTTTCATGCTGCCTTAAATTACAATGTGACATTGACTAACAGTGTGGTAAGATCTAATAATAGATCTTAAATTATTAGTCACTTACAACACAGTCAGAAGCAAAGTGAAACAGATTAACATATTTCTAATAGGAAATTGGGACACAAGATACAAAAAAGAAATAGATGAAAAGACCAAGATCATCTGTAGCAAGAGAATACAGTTCATGAAAAGTTATAATTTCTAATGCAAGTAAATTAATTAAAGCAAGAGCATCCACATAATCATTGACATGAGATGTAAAGGTATAAATCAGAACAGTGACTATAAAAAATTAATAAACTGTGATTCAATGGAATGAGTGAAAATAATTGCATTGATGAAACCAGTGCAATATAAACATGACAGACTAGTTATTGTTTGTACCAGAGCACTGTCTCATGCCTTCAGTCAGGATTAGAGAACCATATATTCTGCATATTTGGAAAGGAAAAGGCCTTTCTTAGATGAAGTTGCAATATGTATAAAAATTTTATCGTAAATTTATCAGGATTTAGGAACAGAAGAAAAGGATTTTCAAAACCACTCAGCATTGGATCAAGTGATCACCTAATCTCCATGCTAGAACTGAGTTCAGGATGAGCAGGACTGGATCAGAATTAAGTGCTACCTTATGGATGTCCAAAAACACGTGGCAGCAACGTAAATTAACTCAAAATTTCTGTCTGGTGAACAAAATAGAGCTGACAGAACTCTACATATTCCAGTGCAGACCTTTCTACTTGAAAGGTCTTCTTGGTTCTTCATTTAGGCTAGAAGACCCTGTTTCTCTTCATTATCCTGAACAGCACAGCCCATCAGGAACTGCTCAGAGTTGCAGAGTTACATTTACCCCACCTCAAACATCCAGAGATTAATCTGAAGTTCAGGACAATATTTTGTCTCTTCAACACAGAACTAAAAGCCAGCATTGCTGCTTCTCTGTCCAGCTCTGCTATTCTCCTAAGCAATGCAAAAACTGTTAGAAAATGAGGATAACATTTGGGAGTCTAAGAAACAAGTATTTTCAATACACTTCTATTTTCAAATGAAGGATATTACATAAGATTTAATTAACGCTAAACATGATTTTTTAGAATGATGCCAAGAAGTGAAATACGTAGTAGACACTACGTATTTCCTCCTTAATGTTCATCAAACAAGTTAGATATTTTGCATGACCTCTTATCTCTTTTTCATATCCACATCACATCAACTTAATGGCTTCTGCTCTTATGGTTTTACAAGACAAGGCCACCTGTATTTTTTCAAGCTTGATAAAGTAATAATACTTTCATGGAATATGCTGTTCCACATAAGGAAGCATTCAATTTGACATCAATACAGATCAAAGAAAAAAAAAATATCAAAGCAATTTATACATTCAAAATTCATAGCTTTTGCCATTCCAGTGCATGCACCCACTCACCCGTTGCACACCTTGAGTAAAGAAATTTGATAAAACCTTATACTTTTGCTTAAGAGCTTAATTGAATCGTCTTCACTTTGAAGGAATATTGAAATAGGAAGCTCCTCTCATTATCTCTTGCTAAAAGCTATGGCCAGCTGGATTACAAACTGCAAAGCAGGCAGAGACTAGTTTTGCTTTTTTTTTTTTATTTGACAGATGATAAAAATTGCCTTTGATTTACAAAGTAGTATTTTATGAATTATTTTCGTGATTGTCTGAAAGTTCAACGTAATTTTTCATGAGCACACATATAATTTCTTTTACTGAGAAGCGTGACCTGCATCTGAGCATGCCTGTAGTGTGCAAGAGAGATAGTGTGCAACAGCCTGATCCTTCAAATGCAGAAATATTTCTGTGATGGCCACTTGCACATGGTTTTTGACACCAGTTTAGTGTGCCCAGCATATAACAGCCATTTTCAAATATTATACTGCACCGTAGAATTTTAAAAGGAAGTATCTTTTATTCTCTTCAACATTACATTGATCATTATCCCAGTTTCCTATAAAGCAACACAGAGACTAAACTTCTCAGGCCTTCAATGTATCCTTCCAGTTACCACTGTTATATCATAATCATATTATTGAATCATATATGCCAAAACTAATTGAACTATCCTTAAGAGATTTTTTCCATAGTATTTTCTTTATGAAGCTATATTGCTTCCTTACCCCATACTTTTTGCCTAGTACCAAGCCAGTTTGTCGAATAAAAGAACTCATGAGGATTTTGTTTGTTACTGTAAAGCAATATATTCCAGAGTTAGACTCCTCTGTTCCAAAGGACAGAATTGCAAGTTTTTCCATGACTAGTTCAAATAACTTAGAAAAAACTATTGAACTGACCTCAATAAAACAGCTGTTACACTATCGGTAAACAACTGTATTTTTCTTTACCATTAAAGGAACCAAGTCTTTGTCTTAACTGCAAACAGAAGCACTGTGCCATGACATGCTGCAGGCTCTAGTGTATATTCAGTAGAAGAGGCCAGTGGAGGACGGGAGGGAAAAAGCAAGATTGTGGTAGTAGTTCTTATCAGAAGCTGGTTTTTAACAGCCACCTGCAGTGTTTAATAATATTACAATGTGCCAGGAGATGCTCAAACTAATTAAATTTATGCTCCTTGTATAGATGAGGGACTAAGGTTGCTTCAGACTTAGATGTTCCGAACTGACATCTCAAAACCCCCAAATCTCTGCATTGACTATGAGAGGGCACCACCTCCCAAAACAGCTTCCTACTGGATACCTGAAATTACGGTATCACACAGTATCACAGTATAGATAAGGCTGGAAAGGACCTTGAAGATCATCTAGTCCAACCTATAATCCAACTAACCTATCCTCTACATCTAGATCATATCACTCAGTACCTCATCCAGCCTCCCCTTGAACACATNTTCTCGTGATACATTTTTGTATCACCAGGGAAATTTTTACTGCTGTTAACAACACATCCAAGGCATAACATAGTTTAGTTTTCCAGGCTGGTCTCTATGAAGAGAATATGAAATACACAACACCAATAGTTTAGGGGTGGACATGGCAGTGTTGGGTTAACAGTTGATGACCCTGGGGGTCTCTTTCAACCTAAATGATTCTATGATTCTATACTATATTGAGCTGTCTGTTTCAAGAGTTTTAACTGAAAATAAATGAAAAGAACATTTAAAACTGGG
>WEKX01002386.1:0-26258 GCA_013390025.1 Pitta sordida
TGGCTCAGAGTGGCCTGTTAGCCTGTTGGGGAACTAGGTTTATGTTCCCACTCTGGGATGTACGTTCGGTCTCTGTACGGGTGTTAGATGGTGAGTTGGACTAGATGATCCTTGTGGGTCCCTTCCAACTCATAGTATTCTGTGATTCTGTGATTCTGTGACCCCTGGTTGTTTTCTAAGTTTGGCAGGAGATTTCTTTCCTGCCAAAGAAAAAATTTCTTTCCTGCCAAAGAAAGATTTCTTTCCTGCTGAAAGAAAACTTTCTTTCCAAAGTGAAAGTTCCAGACTTGTGAAAGATCAGTAGTGCTCACTGGATAACAGCTATTTCATAAGACTATCAGGACAAAGTCAAAACCTCCCTCCTACAAGAAAGAAAAAAAGATTCAAAACTCAAAGGCAAGATGTCAAGATAGTTACCAGAACAGATTGAATTATCACGCAGAGCAGGTTTATGTCAAAATAGAAAGAAAGAAAAAAGGACACCAAAATGAAACCTCAAACCAAAAGAAACAAAAACAACCAACCAACACCCCATAAGCATGAAAACAACCTGCTAGTCAAGAAAAAAGTGTTGGAGGATCAGGACAGGGAAAACTACACTGAGACAAAACCCCTTTGTACACAGCTGAAAATAAATAAAGGTTTTGTGCCACTTTCATTATTGGCAATAAAAATGGGAAGTGACTGTACAGCAGAAGTCATGGAGGAACACGGCATCTATTTGCAAGAGAGGAAAGATCCAGCAGATTCATCAGCAAAACCCAGGGACATGGCAGACTCTGCTTGCCAGTCTGGTGACAGGAAAGCCAGGGGAAGTTGAGGGTGTGAGGACACCAGGCAGCAGCTTGCCAGGGGAGGCTGGGCAGTCCAACCAGACAGCTTTGGCAGACTCAAAGGAAAACCTGCAAATCCCTTTCACCTATGCTAAAGCCAAGCATTCACATAGTCATTCTTCCCCAGTCTGCCCCTGGATATAAGCCCAGATGTTGCTGTGGGAATCAGCAAAGGAGGGTGTGTGAAGCAGTCATCTCCAGCAGCAGCTTTTGGGGCACAGTTTCTTCAGGACTGAGTCACAAGTTTTTCCTACATTGCGTTTCATTACTGACTTGTGCACACAGCTAGGGTACATTAGTGACGGAGCAAGCAGGAGTGGTGCCAGACAGGCAAGGTATCAAAATACATGGAAAAACACCTTGATGGTTATAGTAACAGAGGAAAGAAGTTCACCTGTCCCATCTCTAGTGAGCTCTAAGCTCTAAGCTCACTAGAGAGCAGGGAAGAGTGCCACCTTCAGCAAGAGAAGACCAAGATTAGGACATGTTAGGCCCATTTTTGGTTAAACTCCACAGCATTCAGCACAAGCTGTGCCCTGGTGAAGTCATCCAAAACTCCCCTCTGATTTACCAACAGATGGTGAATTCGTTCATCATCCTTCCCAAGACGAAGTCACTCCTTCCTTCAGGTAGCTGGGGTGTTTGTCCATCCATCATTGCCAGAAATTCTGATAGCTGCCTACAAGGCATAAACAATCCATACAATGGCTCATAACTGCCCATTTCTCTTCCAAGTATTGCACCACCGGCATTGGCTCTTACCATCCCAGTAGATGTGCAGTGAGGAGACTGCAGCCAATTCTTCTCCTGCAACTGAAGTTCAATAGACTTAAGGGACCCCAATAAGCCCTGGTCCTCTCAGATATTGATTTCTGAGTTTTTAGGGCAGCAAACATCATGTGCAAAGTTTCACAGACATTTCCCTGTTGGTGTTGTTGGGGCAGGATCTGCTGCTGGCAGCTGAATCCCGGCATTTATCACCACAAAACAGTCATTGCCAACCAGGTAGGTGCAGCAGGGTCATTGAGGGGGGGGTGTGGCACTGCAGGAGCCTGGGTGGTTGGGACACTTGCCATTGGGCTCATCTCATCCCCTGTACGTGCTCCTCTCCTCTCCAGTTCACGGTGTGCCTGCGTTGCAAGGGGCAGACAGTTTACCAGCAGGTGTTGTCGGTGGAGAGACCCAGCGCTCTGCAGGGCTGGAACTGGGGCTACTGTGGCCACTATGCCTTTTACCATGCCCTGTATCCCCGTGCCTGGATGGTCTACGAGCTCCCGGGGCAGAACGTGGTGCTCACTTGCCGACAGGTCTCTCCTGTCATCCCCCATGACTATAAGGTGAGAAGGTGATGACACCCCAAAGGGAAGAGCTGCTTATTAGGTGGCCTTTCCCAGCATTTCCCCGTGTCTCAGCTCGGCAGCAGTCCCAGGCAAGGGGAAGCCCTGCAGCAGTGCAGGAGCTGGGGTTGGCAGCGAGGGATGTGTCACCTCTCCCTCATGCAACTCGTGCTGGCTCCCAGCCCCAGGCAAGGGTGGGAGACTGCACTGTTGACACGTCTGACCTTCCTCTTACCCCGGTGAAACACGTGAGCCTGTATCAACCTGCTGAGCAGATGAAGGATGAGACACAGGGCTGAGCCTTTCTGTCTGTATTGCCCAGTGTGGTGTTGGCTAGCCCAGGGCCCCTTTTCTGAATTTTGTATTGCCTGCCCCCCACCTTCCTCTGTTCCTGCTGCTGNGTGGGGAGTGAGTAGGACATACCAGTGGTGGTGTTGAGGGCAGAGAGCCTCCATCTGCCCCTGCAAAGTGCCAGCCCCTGATGACGCTCTTCCCTTCTCCAGGCTGGCACAGGCATCACCCACCTCACAGCATTCAATCCTGCGGGATCGGGTACAGAGGTGTGGCAGGACCTCCTGCAGGACGGCAGGCTGGATTCACCCACTGGTGAGTCCCTCCATCCTCTGTGGGACAGACAGAGGAATCATCCCCGTGGTTGTTCATAGGGCACAGGACACCCAAGGCAGGGTGGGGTTTCCCCTCCTCCAGCCACTTCTGTGCCATCACTGAAAGCTCTCTGGGATGCTGTGGCTTATTCCCAACTTAAAGGTTTATCCAACCTTTGTGTTGCTTGTCCTTGTTGTGGTTCTCCACAAGCTATTCACACCAATTTGGGACTGTTCTTGGCTATGTTAGTTACATGTGCTAGTATTTCATTAGTTTTTGTGGAGGTGCACACTGAGGTTTGTGCGGAGTAGCCAGAGTACTGCTCACCTACATTCCCTCAGTTCCTGTTGCCAGATCAATGAGCTGTGTCCCATTAGATTTACTGCAGCAGGTATTTAGCAACCCTTGGCATTTGGGGCTGCACTCACTTTATGTCCTCTTGCTACTCTACTGGGGTCCCTTAAAGTTCTGGGCATTTGTGCTTCATGAGGAGCCTTGTTGCCACCCAGAGCAATGGCTCTGTCAGTTCAGGAAGGTGACCCTCTGTTTAGTTCCTGATCCTTAATGCTCTGCACTAGCTATTGAGTTCCTGTAGTGTTTATTGTATCACACAGTATCACAGTGTCACTGTGTTGATAAGGTTAGACCTTGAAGATCATCAAGTCCAACCTATAATCCAACTAAAACCTAACAGCTGTAACATTTATATCATGACCCAACACCTCATCCAGTCTACCCTTAAACGCCTCCAGGGATGGTGATTCAGCCACCTCCATGGGCAATGCATTCCAATGCCGGCTCACTCATCCAGTGAAAAACTTTTTCCTAATGTCAAGTCTAAACCTCCCTTGTTGGAGCTCAAGACCATGACCTCTTGTTCTATCTCCAATGGCCAGAGAGAAAAGACCGACCCCTGCCTGTCTACAACCCCCTTTTAGGTAGTTATAGACAGCTGCTTTTGAGTTTACAGAATCAAAGAATTGTTAGTGTTGGAAGGTCCAGCCCTCCTGCCAAGGCAGGCTCCCCTAGAGCAGGTGACACAGGAACATATCCAGGTGGGGTTTGAATGCCTCCAGAGAGGAAGATTCCATGACCCCAGTGGGCAGCCTATTCCAGTGCTCTACCACCCCCAATGTAAAGACGTTCTTCCTCATGTTGAGGTAAAATTTCTGGTGCTTTAGTTTATGGTCATTGCTCCTTATCCTTTCACTGTGCACCTCTGAAAAGAATCTGGCACCATGCTCTTGGTACCTCACTTTGAGATATTTACATATATGCATTAATGAGATCCCCTCTCAGTCCTCTCTTCTCTGGACTGGAGAGGCCCAGCTCCCACAGTCTCCCCGCATGAGAAAGGTGTTCCAGATCCCTAATCATCTTTGTGGTCTCTGCTGGACCCTCTCCAGTAAACACCCACAACAGCATCACCCATATTAGAATGTCCCTTAATTCTCACCCATGAACTCTGTAGTGGTTCATCTGTCACTGGGTAGCACTTGACACGCTCTAGTTTCCCTCTCACATGAGGAGCAACTCTACCCTCTCTGACATGTCCTTTCTGAAAATGACACAGCCATCCATGACAACATTTCCATCACATGAGCTATCCTATCTTGGTCAATGCAGTGAGCTCATGGCCCTGTGATCACACATAGTTTTCTAATTCTTCGTTGTTATTCATCTTGCTGTGTGCATTTGTATATTTCAGAGATATAATCAAACATCCAGGTTCCCTAGAAGAGGCGGAAAAGGATTCACCATAACCATAAACTCTTGATGCAGTGAGCCCTGCAATTCCCATCTTGAGAGGCAGTCATGGAGTATCTGTTGCTGTCCTGGTTGGTATGACCTACTCCCCAGGAGGAAGCAATGACATGAGCATTGCCGTATTGGAACCCACACCCTAAGTCCTTTAGTTTAAAGCTCATCTCACAAGACTGGCCAGCCTCCTGCCAATTTTAGACAGGAGCTGTCCTTTTTTAGGCAGGTGGATCCCATCGCTACCTAAAAGGCTACGATCATTAAAGCACAATGCTTTGTCACAGAAGCCAAAACCTTCACTGGTACCAGCCCTGAAGACAGTCATTGGTTTGCAGTATATGTCTGCTTCTGGCTGTCCCCATTTCCCTGACCAGGAGGAGAGATTAAGAGATGGGTTGGGAACCAATGATTCTCACCTGCCTTCCTAGGGCTTAATAGTCTTCCTTGGCCCTACCTAGTTTTTGGCTTGTGGGATCATTTGTACCCATGTGAAAAACTAACAGCAGGTACTAATCCTGCTCTTATCAAGACCCCTCTTGGCAGCATCACAGACCTCAGCTCCCAGCAGTCTCTATCAGTCAGGCAGATGGGCCCCTCGGAGCCCCTTCACAGTCAGCCACAACGACCACTCCATCTTTATTTTTAGGGTAACCACCATGTGCTGCTGGTGCAGGTTGTCCTTGTTGGCCTTGCTCATGCACATGGATCAAGGCCTTTAAAGCATCATATCTGGTTTTAGTCTGGATGTTGGAGGGTAGAGGTTGGATTGGAGACCTGTGTTTGTGCGTCACCAGGGTTCAAGGTGCTTCTGGCTCAGTGGTATCTGTTGCAGATGTAGGGTTTTGGAGTCATGTATTTATCTTTGTTTCAGCTTCTCTAACACTGAGCATCCATCTCTTGTGATGTGACCACCTGCCACAAGAGATTATCAACCTGATCATGAGCTGTGCAAGTACTACTTTTTCTCCAGGAGAAGTCTCTAGGCATCCATTGCAAGCTACCACCTGTACTGACACCTCCTTCCTTACCAGTTCAGAATAAGTGGAAGCATCAGACTTCTCAGGCATCCTCTGTAGACACATTGGTTTTGGCTCTAGTCAAGTGCTCAGCAGTATGCAGAGATCTAGAGCAGCTGGCACGTGGCTGAGGTATGGACCCCCCTTACCTGGGGAGTGGACCTATGGGAAAATGCTTCACGCTCCCCATCTGCCCTTTCTGCACAAGCGGCCCTTCCACATCCCTCTGATGTGCCATATCCTGTTTGCCCACGCTGTTCATCATGCTCCTGGTTACTTTGGGTGTTCTGGAGCCATTTAAATCTCCCGTGAATGCTCCTGACCTGATTGGTCTCAGAGGTGCACAGAGAACCTGCTCAGGTGTCCTTGAGTTTGGGTACCCCCAGTACAGCAAGATCTAATCCTTATCCTCGGAACTACTTCAGTTGTCACTGCTGCTGCAGTGCTGCTGTGGTCTTGCAGCTATTGCCAAAGGAGGACAGTGGGGCAGAGGGGTTGAGACAGGGGAGCCTGAACCATGGAGTGTCATGGTGGGACACACACTGGCCTGTGGGGATAGTGACAGGTGTGGTAGTGGAATGCTGTGGTGGGGACAGGGAACACAACGCAGGAGACAATGTATCTTTGCAGGAAACCTTTACTGGGAGAATAAGGGTGAGGATAGGAGGACAGGCTGCATCTTCAGCACTACTGCCAGCCTGGGAATTCCAGGGCTGTCACCCTCACTCCATATCATGTTCCAGGCGGGTGAAGTTATTGGTGCCGATCCTGCAGGGACATAGAGGGAGGAGATGTAAGGGTGGGACAAGGGAGTCACCAAACGCCTGCCCAGCCCTGTATCCCCCAAAAGCATTTGCTTGATGGGACTCCTGGGGAAGCTGCACACAAGCACATAGTCCTCCATCATGTCCCCACTGGCAGCAGCTCTGCCAGGTGCTGATCACCACCAGACGGGAGCAACAACTCCCATCCCCATCCTCTGGCTATTCAGGAGTTTGGCCTTAGTAGTTTTAGTAATTGGCCGCAGAGTTTGGCCAAAGTCATCAGGCCTTTGGCTTTAGTAGTGGCTCTCAGGTGGTGAAGCTCCTCCCTTGGGCTTATCAGAAACACAGTCCATACCAGGAGCTTCTGTTGCTGAAAGAAGGAAATGATACTCTGATAGCTTGAATCATATCCTCACTACTGGACTTGTGGAAAATTCCCATAATTACTGTCTTGGACTATGTCTAGAATGAAGACTGACTGATGACTAAAATCATCTCACCATTCTACAACAGCATTCCTAAGTGAGGATCCTCAAGCTCTTTTGGACAAGGGGCTGTGCCAACATCTCCCTCCAAGCCCCATTGTGAATGGATGTAAAAAATCTACAGCAAGCATATATGACTACTGCCAACCTGGATCTATAATTAAGTCTCTGTTGTAATTGTAGCAACTCCTAATAAATAACTTTCTGGGTGTTCAACTGATCACTGATTAAGTACTGCTAAAATATTTAAACAAAAAGCATTGAGCAAGTCTGGGACTGAGACTGGATCCCTCAGAAGTTTAGAAAGAAGGGGCACCTCTCCAAACACCAATGTCATTCAGTGAGAGTGTCTCCTTTACACTTTTTGATCTCCAGTCTCCACATAAAGCATTCTGAGTTGATTCTCACCCGTTTTTCTTTCTAATATTTTTGCCCAAACTGACACTAAACCTGCATTTGTCAATGTGGTTGACAGTGACTCCATAAGTTACCCAAAACACTCATTTGCGACCGCCCAAACTTCCTGGGGATAAGCAGGAGGAGATCTGTGCAAGGCATGGACAGGGAGCTCACATGGTGGCATTCCAGTCGTTTTGGATGTCCTTTGCATAGGACCGCAGGAGCCACATAGTCTTCAAAACCTCCTTTCCATTCTCCACAAAGCATTGTCCCGTGAAAACAGTAGTGGATTCTGCAGGGACAGGACAGGAAGTGGAGTTGTGCATGTCCAGGGTGGTAGGTCAGTGCCTGCTGCATCACAGGGCACAGTAGAGTCCTGCTGTCCCTGGCCTCTGGGGACACTGGGAATGGGGAAAGCAGGCAGGAAGGCTCAGGAGGCTGGAGCTCTTGCATGGAGATGGGCAGAAAGCAGTGGAGTTCAGCCCCCGTTGCATTTTCTGCACACTGGGACTGGGAGGTGCCACCAACCAAGGATCCCCGGGGACAAGGATGGGAGAGCAGCAGAGACACCAGAGGGTTGGCAGAGCACCAGGGAGAGTGCAGAGGAGAGCAGGGAATCAGCAGGGACACTGCAGGGAGGGGCAGAAGAGCTTCAAGGGCATCCCGACAGGGAGAACAGGGGAGGTTTGGGGAAACAACAGGGAGGCTGGGAAAGAAGTACCTGAAAAACTCCAGTTGACAGTGAAGCCAAAGGTGGGCTGCTTATGGTGTTGCTGGGACCCCAGCAGTGGTGACTTCCTGATTGGATTTGGGGAGTTTGCCACGGCTGTGTAGTATATGCCTCTGAAGTTGCAAATTTCATCCATAGCCTCAATAGTCATGTTGGAGCCCAAGTCATTCTTCCAGCTTCCGACCAGGTCACACTGGAGTGGGAGGAACTCAGTATTCGTAACACAGCACAGCCTGCAGCCACAGCCCCCTGCCCACCCTGCCCGCTGCACTCCAGTCCTGCTCTTACCTTTCTTACAGCAAGGCCATGAGCCCCCAGGGCCAGGCTGAGCACAAGGAGGAAGAGAGTTGCTTGCACCATCTCTGCAGCAGGCAGGCAGCTGATGTACCTGGGGACAGGCTCCTTGCAGGGTTCTGCTGATCCTCCTGCTCTCTCTCCTTTTTATTGCTGCTGGGGTTGCGGTGGCAGATCCTGCCAGGCCATTGTGCAATCTTTGTGGGGACACAAAGATTGCCAGCCATATGAGGGATTGGTTGCAGCTGATACTTCCAGAATACCTTTGTCCCAAGACAAATGCAGGTAGACAACTCAGACGAGCTTCAGTGGTATCCTGATACCACAGTACCACTTCAGCCTCACCATGGTGACCCCAAGGGAGAGCATTTTTGTCCCTCTTCACTGAATGTGGGTTCTGCCATGGGAGGACACCAGCTGGACAAGGGAGGACTACATCTGGGAGCTTGCTTTTCCCTGAAAAAGGAAAAGCCCTGCCCAAGAACATTTCCCTGGGATGTGAAGAAAAGGTCATTTGTCACCCATGGGCAGCATTGGGCCATCACATTGTTCCTTTGCCCACACTGGGTTGCAGGGCAGGTGAGTGTGGAAAGAATGGTCACAGCAGGAAGGATAGACCTCTTCCTACTCCCGGCCCCAATAGGTATTAAGTACTAAAGGAGTGATTTACAATAGAGAAAGGTGACAGAGAGAGTTAATAGCCCTTTGTGCAGTGTCCCCAGAGCTCTCCTGTCCTCCACTGTGATGTCATCAGAGATCTTCTCCCCTTACTGTGGTGGCCTGAGACCTTCCCTGCCCTTCCTGTGGTGTCCCCAGTCCTCTGCTCTCCTCCACTTTGACGTCCTCTGAGATTACCTGCCCTTCCTGTGGCGTTTCCAGAGATATGATGCACTACCTGTGGTGTCCCCAGAACTATCCTGCCCTCCACTTTGACATCCTCTGAGATCCCCTGCCCTTCCTGTGGTGTTTCCAGAGATATGATGCACTACCTTTGGTGTTCTCAGAACTCCCCTGTCCTCCATTGTGATGTTTACACACCTTCTCTGCCCACTCTGTGGTATCTTTGATGCTCTTCTGACCTGCTGCTTTGGCCATGCTGCTTCCCACACTGTCCCCATGGACTCCATCATCATCCAGAGGGGATGGCGCTCTCCCACCCTGTGGGTGTTGTTTGACAGGAGGCCCAGCATGGGCGGCCACTGCCTTCTGCTATGAAAGGGGCCAGGTGTGGGGGACAACAGCACAGGCAGAGCCCAGGCACCACTCATGGTCACCACCACCAACACCATGGGGACCCTTGGCTGCTGTCTCCTCCTTGACCTCCGTGACAGTGCAGACAAGAAGGGCATTCCTGGGGCAGTATGGCCATGCTAAATTCACAGAATTCACTGAATATTCTGAATTAGAAGGTATCCACAAAGATCATTGAGTCCAAATCTTAAACTTGTGCTGTGCTGTCCCGTACCAAACAAGAGGGTGGCTGGATGAGGGGCTACATCCCTGTTTGTGCTATGCTGTGCTGCACCATCCCTGTGGTGCACTCTGGACAGCCACAGAGCTGTTGCTGTGCCAGACTATGCTGTCCTGCGCCAAGCTTTGTCATCCCTAAGGCACAGCCTGCAGGGCTGAGGGGGTGCACGTTCACAGTATTCACAGTATTCACAGTACAGGTAAGGCTAGAAAGGACCTCAAAGATGATCTAGTCCAGTCTATAGTCCAACTAAACCTAGCATCTACATCTAGATCATCCCTCTCAACCCTTCATCCAGTCTACCCTTAAACACCTCCAGGGTTGGGGACTCAACCACCTCTGTGGGCAACCCGTTCCAAATCCAGATCACTCTTTCAGTGAAAAACCTTTTCCTAATATCAAGCCTGAACTCCCCCTGTTGAATCTTGACCTCTCGTCCTGTCTCCAGTGGCCAGGGAGAAAAGACCAACCCCTGCCTGACTACAACCTCCTTTTAGATAGTTATAGACAGCAATAAGGTCACCTCTGAGCCTCCTCTTTTCTAGGCTAAACAGATCCAGCCCCTTCAGCCTCTCCTCACAGGGCTTGTCTTCCAGGCTGTTCACCATCCTAGTTCCCCTTCTCTGAACTTGTTCCAGCACCAATATCTTTCTTGAACTGATGGGCCCAGAACTGGACACAATACTCAAGGTGTGGTCTAACCAGCGCTGAGTGCAGGGGAAGGATAATCTCTCCTGACCTACTGGCCACTCCATTCCTGATGCAGGCCAGGATGCCATTGGCCCTTTTGGCTGCCTGGGCACACTGCTGGCTCATGTTGAGTTTGCTGTCCACTAACATCCCCAAGTCTCTTTCTGCCTGATCACTCTCTAAACACTCCATCCCCAGCCTATAGTTCTGCATTGGGTTGTTATAACCAAAATGCAGAACCTGATATTTAGACTTATTAAATTTCATTCTATTGGAATCTGCCCATCTCTCCAGTCTGTCCAGGTCCCTCTGCAGGGCCTTCCTACCCTCTTACAGATCAACACGGGCTCCGAGCTTGGGGTCATCCACAAATTTGCTCACGATGGACTCAATACCATCATCAATATCATCAATGAAGATGTTGAACAGGACCGGATCCAACACTGACCCTTGGGGGACACCACTAGTAACTGGTCGCCAATTAGATGAGACACCATTGACCACCACTCTCTGGGCTCGACCATCCAACCAGTTCCTGACCCAGCAGAGAATATTCCTATCAAAGCCCCTTGCTGCCATTTTCCCCAGGAGTATATCATGGGGGACTGTGTTGAATGCTTTACTGAAATCCAGGTACACCACATCCATAGCCTTTCTCTCATCCACCAGGCGAGTTACTTGATCAAAAAAGCAGATCAGATTGGTCAAGCAAGACCTACCCCTTCTAAACCCATGCTGGCTGGGCCTGATCTCTTGTCCATCCTGTAGGTGTTGCATGATAGCGCTCAGCACTATCTGTTCCGTAACTTTGTCCGGAACTGAGGTGAGGCTATCAGGTCTGTAGTTTCCTGGATCATCCTTCCAACGTTCTCACTGTGCCATGCTGTGCTGTTCTGTGCCACGTAAGATCACAGTGTTTATGGTTTTTTCTGTCTGAGGGGCTACATGCTCTTGTTGTGCCATGCTGTACTATTCCAGGCCATGCCATGCCACAGTGCAGAGTGTGTGACCAAGGGGGCTGTCAGCTCTGGCTGTGCTGTCCCAGGGGGACTATTTATCACCTCCACCTGGTATGGGGATGGTACCCAGCACCCTCAGCTGTTTCCTGCTCTGCCCAGGGAGGAAGAAATGCTGTTCTGGTGGTGCTCATGCTATCAGTCCTGACTGCCATGCAGATGGCCTTCACCATGAGACATGTATCCCACTGCTTAAGGAGGCTGGAAGTGGGAGTGTGTCTCAGCACTGACTAACTCACTCATGAGCCCCAACGTGGCTGCAGGACCTGTGGAGGAAGAAGCTGGGCTCCAGCATGACCCTCCTGGCCCTGAGCACAGCCGGGACCTTCTCCAGCTTCTACCACACCACTGTGGCAGCCACCAACAAGCAGATCCTGTTGCCACCCCTGCAAGGGGCCCAGCAGCACCCCAGTGCCAGGGGACACACCACCTTCGGCTTCACTGTGCAGTGGTAGTTCTCAGGTACAGCAGTGCTGGCAATCCCCTTCTCCTGCAGAGTATGGGAATCCCCTCAGCTGGTTCCCTACACTCCCTGTGGCATCCAGAGGAATCCTGGCTGTGGTCACAGATTGGCCATCAGCATTTGCTCCCGCCCTGGGACTTGTTGGGGCCCAAGCTCTCTATTTGGGGTGCATGGCGAGAGTGTCAGAGAGTGTCACAGCAGAAGGGGAGCTTCAGGCAAATTTTATTAAAGATACCCATCCCTTTAGACACAAGATGCAGAAAGGTCTCACTTCAATTTTAAACTCCTTCTCTGAGAGGAATGTGGGTATAGATGAACTCAGTCTTAGCCCAAGACTTTAATGGTTTATGTCTAAAGGATTATAAAAGTACAATTGAAACCTCATACAACTTAGTTACCCAGGATTAAGGATGGCAAACTAGATATATAAAAATAAGTGATTCATTATGACTAGACAAAAATATCTTTATCAGAATTATTTAGTACATACTATAGAAGCTATTACTAGTGGTACTGTATAATGCACTACTTTGAAGCCGTATTAAAGACAGCAAAATCAATTATGAAGTAGAGCCAGATGCTACTCACCCATACCAACGATTGTGGACAAATTCCTCAGCCTTGAGAAGTAACCTGGAGGGGTGCCCCCAGTGAAGGGAGTAATCTCTACACGCATTCCTAGAATGGGTATGTTAGAAGACCCTACTGTTAAGTGGGACTGGGCTTTTAGAGTGGCTGGCAACCAGATGTCTTCAGGCCAGCTGTGTCAGCTCAGCAGACTTACATATTATAATCAGTACCACTTCTTAGTTCCTTTGTTAGGTACTTAACCAGTTCTACCACATATTCACCTCACAATCAGGGTGTTTAGCCTCAGGATGGGTAAGTCAGACTCAATACAGCATTATTCATCACCAAAAGCTGCATGATGTCCCCGTCTCCACTCACCACCAGCAGCTTTGCAAATAGGGCATTATTCAAGTTGTTTTATTCCCCAGTCTAGGTGGGGTATCCTGCTACAGAAAGATGGCTCGGGAATCCCTCTCTCTGACCAAGGGACATAGCAGGGGCTGTGCCCACCTGTTTGTCCAGGAAGATCTGTGTGCCTGGGGTTACAAGAAGAAAGGCAGGGGAGCACACTCCTTCCCAAACCAGGCCAGCACAGCCTTCAAATGCTGCACTGCCAGAGAAAGAAGGAAGCGTGGTGCGCAGCCCGAGGCAGATGGGAACATAATTTAGGCAAGGGACCCAGACCTGTTGCTATACTGCACTTGCAGAGGCTTTTTCAGGAGAAACACTCTCTCCTCTGCAGCCTGCAAGCAGGGCAACGGCAGGAGTCAAGCAAGGAGCAGGTCTTGCCGTCTGCGACGTCTGAGGGGGTCGCTATGGAGGCACATCTTGCTCCCTTTAGCAACATTGCACAAGAGCCACGGGCCTTGTGGGCTCGCCCCCTCCTTCACTCTACAGCGCAATCCAAGAAGCAAAAAGGAGAGCAGCAAGGGCTCCCTCTTCTGGCTCGGCCCGGAGGCAAAGAAGACAACGAAGAAGAACGAAAGCAGACAGCTGGACAAATTTATTAACAACTTAAAAGTAAATTATCCCCTTCAAATGTGCTCCACTGCCTGCCCCCGGCGCCAGCAGGGAGGGGGGGTCATGGTACCAGACCAGGACCTGCTGCTTGGGCTCAGATTGTCACTGTCCAGGGAGCCGGGTCTTCCCTGGGGATTGTATCTGCCACAAGCTCTCCTTGGGCAGAGCCAGTCAGTATGTGCAGTGTCACCCGAGGACAACTACAGCATCCATGTGCCTGCGTGCACCAGTCCAACATCCTCACACACACATACATCCACACTTTTTTTTTCCCTATAGGACAGGTCCCCACCTTATGCAGCCTGCTGACTGCAGAAGAGGTCACCTGTGCTCCTGGGCAAGGTACCAGCTTCAGCTTGAAATGGCTGGGGGGCCTGCAGGCGGTCAGAGCCCTGAGTGACAGGGAAGGCTTAGGTTTCACCTCTAACTCCTTATCCCACCCCGATCTCAGGAAATATCTCCTGCACCTGTGGTCCCCTCTTCATGCTCAGCATCAGTGACTGGAAGCCCCCTGAGGTCAAGGGCATGTAGTGGAGGTAGGGAAGGAAAACAGCAATGGAAGTACTAGCACAGAGCAGGATGGAAGGGTCACTGCTGGACCCCTCCAGTCACCCGTGCACCCAGTGACCTGCCCAGTGGCATCAAGCTCAAGGCTGGATGGGGACCTGGGCAGGCTCTGCGGGTGAAGGTGTCCAGCCAGCTTGGCGCTCCAGGGCCAGCTGCATGCTCCAGATGCTGAGGGGTCGCATGTAGGCCAGTGAGCGGTACACCTTCTTCTCCCGATAGGCCTCTGGTGTCTGGAAAGCCATGCCCAGCCGTTCCCAAACCGTCCGGTAGCAGCCCTCTGCCGTACGGAAGCCTTCCTCCACCAGGCCCTGTAGCAGGGGAAGAGATGACCATCAGCACGTTCATAGAATGCAAGATGGCATGTGCCCAGGTGTGTGGTGTCAGCGTCCTCACTCACCTCCTGGATCATGGTGGCAGCCAAGGCGTAGACCACACCGATCCACACCTCGTTGGACTGGACACTGGATGTGTCGGGCACCCCGTCAGGTCTCATGCCATTCACTGCTCCCATGGTGCCACCCGCAAAGCTCAGCACATTCTTCTCAAAGATGGTCTTGAGTGCACTGATAATGTGACTTTTGGGGAAAACCTGAGGAGAGAGAGAGAGGGAGGGGGTTTTGAGCACAGCGTTTATGCAGACCCCTCAGGCTGGGTCTCCAGGGAGCAGGATTAAGCCTTCCTTAAGGAAAATGTCAACACTGCTTGTTGGGTCAATTGCTACAAATTCTCACCTTAGGAAAATAATAGGAGGAAGTTAAAAATCCCTTTCTCCAAGACAAAAACAACCCTCAAAACTGTTCAACAGAGAGGTACTGGACAGCAGAACCCAAGGACATTGCAGACTCTGCTTGCCAGTCTGGTGACACCAAAGCCAGGGGAAGCTGAGGGCGTGGGGACACCAGACAGGAGTTTGCCAGGGGAGGCTGGGCAGTCCAACCAGACAGCTTTGGCAGACTCAAAGGAAAACCTGCAAATCCCTTTCACCTATGCTAAAGCCAAGCATTCACATAGTCATTCTTCCCCAGTCTGCCCCTGGATATAAGCCCAGATGTTGCTGTTGGAATCAGCAAAGTGGGGGTGTGAAGCAGCCATCTCCACCAGCAGCTTTTGGGGCACAGTTTCTTCATGATTGTGTCACGAGCATTGACTTTCATTACTGACCTGTGCATGCAGCAAGGACATGTTAATGAGGCAGCAAGCAGGAGTGCTGCTAGCTAGGGAAGGGATCAAAATACATGGAAAAACATCTTGATGGTCATAGTAACAAAGGAGAGAAATTCACCAGTCTCACCTCCAGTGAGCTCAAAGCTCACAAGAGAGCAGGGAAGAGTGCCACCTTCAGCAAGAGAAGACCAAGGTCAGGGAAAGACAAGTATGATTCTGGAGGGCACCACATTTACTTATTCCTCCCATTTTAGGTTAAAGTCCACAGCATTCAGCACAAGCTGCTGCCAGGTAAGGTCACCTGAAGCTCCCCTCTGATTTACCAACAGACCCTAAAACAAGTCTTTCATCCCCCTTCCCCAGACAAAGTCACTCCTTCCCTCAGGCAGCAGGGGTGTTTGAAAGCTTTGGTTTGACAACTGCCTATGAGACAAAAATAATCCATCTGACGGCTCTCCACTACTTGTTCCAGGTATTGCACCACCGGGAGCTGCTCGTACCATCCCAACAGACATGAGGAGTCTGCAGCCATTTCTTCTCTTGCAACTGAAGAGCAATAGACTTAAGGGACCCCAATAAGCCCTGGTTCCCTCAGATACCAATTTCTGCTTTTTAGGGCAGCAAGCATCATGTGAGAAGTTACACTTTTCTCTTCTGTTTTTAAGCAGAGTGACTTGCTGAGAGCAAACCCCAGTGGTACCTTCCTTCATGTGCCAGAGCTGATGATGGTTATATGTTCCTGGCACATGGCCTCCCCAAGAGCAGATTTGGGTCTAAGGTGAATTGCACCATTGCCATCTAACAGTCTCCACTGCAGTATGCACTGCTGTGGGGAGAATGGGCTGGTGCCTCCAGCTTCAGACCCTAAAACAAGTAATACCCATTGTCGACCAGTCCTGCTGCTGCTCCCTTCTTGCCACAGGTCCCATCTCATCCCAACTCTACCAGTCTACACCTTCTCTCACCTCAAACTCCTCTTGGTCCAGGCCACAAGCCCCGAGAAACCACTGCCCAGCACACTGGTCTGACATGATGCTCCTAGAGGTTTGACTTCCACTGCTGTCATAGTTGTAGTATTTTCCTGGAAAAGGCAGGAAACAATAAAATCAATAGTTTAGGATACCAGCTCATGCGTGCTGTCCCTACACTCCTCCCTGTGTGGCAGGAGCACAGGAAGACCGTGCTCCTTTTCCACAAGACTCTACTCTTTCCTTTCCCACACCATCAAACCTTTTCTGTTCCCTTCTCTACTGACTCCTTCCCCTTCATTTGGAGGGAGGGCATCTCCCTTCCTTCCGCCAGTCCCTACAAGGCCCTCTAATCCAAGGAGAAGTCACCATCTTCCAAAGCGGTACATGGCCAGCCAAGTGTGGTCCTCCACGGGTGAACACTCACCATTCCAGAGTAACCTTTCAAACGCCTCCTTGCCCTTGCTCAGGATATCTGTATATTTCTGCTGGATCTCAGCATCCCCAAGCACCTCTGCCATCTTGCACATCATGCAGACAGCAGCCAGCCACAGCCCACCACAGTAGGCACTGCCAAAGTCAAAGGAGAGAAGCAACAGCAGTGTCGGACACTGTGGGTTGTACGGAGCTCCCACAACAAATGAGGACCAAAAGCCCAGCTCTGAGGTACTTCCCCATCCCACAGACCTGATCTCCATCACCCTCTGCTTCACTCACTCACCTGGCTCCATGTACCACCCACGCATCATATGTCTGGTCAGCAAAGCCACCATTTTCAATGAGCCCATCATTATCTGTGTCAAACTTCAGCTCCGACTCCATCACAGCCTATGGAAGACGTAGGAGATGGTCATGCAGCCCTTATTCTTGAAGCCCCCCACACTCTGCCCAGGAGCATCCATCCTCTTGGAAGTTGCTCGACTAACTGGGGAAGTGGGAAAGGGTGATGCCCCACGGTCTGATCCTCTCCCACTACCTGGCAGACTGGCCACATGTCCCGCAAATACAGGGAGTCGTGTGTCAGGTAGTAGTCACGGTACACCTGCAGCACAAACTTCAGGTTGAGGTCCTTCCAGTCAGCCGTGTCGTGCATCAGGTAGGCATTGACACGCTGCCAGGGCTCATCATCTAAGCAAGGACAGACAGGGTGCAGCAGTGCAGCATGCAACAAACATCCCCTCTCCTACCCAGGAGCACGGTCCCAAGGGTGCTGTGATCAAACACCACTGAAATATGTTGTACCCAGTGCCATCTCCAGCAAGAACAATAAACCTTCTTATTACTGCTCAGCTTCCCTCCATCTCCCTTGTACGAGCTCCATGCAATGTGGTTTTCATCCCTACCCCAAACTATCCAGCTTTTCACTCCCAGAAAATAGAGAGACTCAGAGTCATTTAAGTTGGAAAAGACCTCCAAGGTTGAGTCAAACCATTAACACAGCACTGCAAAGTCCACCATTGAACTATGTCCCTAAGTGCCACATGTCTTTTAAATGGCTACAAGGGTGACAATTCCATTACTTCCCTGGGCAGCCCATTCCAATGCTTGACAACAACAGTGTATTCCATGCACCAAAACAATTTCCCACAGCTTGCGACATAACTATCCTGAGAGAGTTGAATGAGCAGCTCTGCATGCCCCTCTGCCTCCCGCAGGCCCAGAGAGATCCCTCACCTGGGTCCCCAATGTCATGTGGCACCACGTTCTTCAGCTTCACCTGGGCTGTCTGCCCACACATCAAGTACTGCCGGGGCTGGACATCCTCGTTCACAACTGTGACAGCTGCAGACAAAGACACGTTAAAAGGCCAGCAGGAACTGCAGCAGAAAGGTCCACTAGCAACAGCATGCCAGACATGTCCTTTGAGGCACCAGCTGCAAGATCACAGTCCTCTGCAAAGGGCTTAGGGTACACCAGGCTGATCCCAGTCCCTCCACAGCAGAGAACATGCAACTGTCCTCCTTAAGGAAGGGATGGGAAGGAACCCCAGTAGGTTTCAGCCTTCCAGAGCCTAGCAAAGGGCTGTGCTCCAACACTGCTTGGGCCACCATCGAACAGCCACCAAGCCCAGCCAAGGCACCAGGGTTGGCAAATAGCCCCATCTGTCTCTTCTGCAAGGGGCGTGCAGAGAGCTGATAAGACCATGGACTCCTCCAGGGCAGGTAGAGACAGCTGTGCCCCCTCAGCACAGCAAGAAAGTGCATGTGCTGAGGCTCAGAGATGCTGAGACAGCAACACTGGAGGTCTGCGAGTCCTGAGCACTGCAGAGGAGCTGGAGAGGGATGCTGGCTCCATGGCACAGAGCTCTCTGGTCAGAGCTGCCCCATATCCACCAAGACTGCGGCTCCGGGGTCACTCACCAATATCATACTGCAGGCTGATCTGCAGTTTGGGCCACAGCATGATGAGAGCAAAGGAGGCGTAGAAGTGAACATCATAGGTGTTGTACATCCGGTACTCCTGCCCTGGAGACACAGGGCAGATGGTGAGGGACAGAAGACCTGCCTCAGGGAGGGGGAAAAGAAGGGCAGATCCTCCCTGCCACATGGCCCAGGAGGATGGGCTGCTTCCTGGCACATGCAGGGGCTCCCATGAGGAGAGGGGTTTATGTCCTTCTCTATAGCACAGGGGATCTGGGGAAGACCTCGTGCCATATTCTATGGGGCTGCAAAGGGTTTTCCTGGGAACAGAGCTGCTCCCAAGCCATTGCAGTGTGAAAAGCATCCCCATGGCAGGTTAAAAAAGCACATTGGCTGACAGTAACAGGGAGGGGTTGAGCTGGGACCATTCATCACATCATTGCAAGTTACCTTCCAAATAGGCAAACCTTCCGTACTCCCGCAGGAAAGGGAAGAGGTGGGAGAGGCCAGCCCCTGCTGGGCCCTGCAGATCTTCAGCACAACAATCTGGGGGCACCTCCATCCAGATGGTCCCTCCATCCGTCATGAAGTACAGCTCATTAAAGAGAGCTGACTTATACCAGGAAGGCAGCTGGCTACAGAAGAGGCAAACAATCACAGTGGGAATCCTCCCACTCCATCCAGTCCTGGGAGTCCACAGGGAAGGTGGTCTCACCTACCCTACCTGTTCTCTAGGACGGGGTTCTGCCACGCTTCAATCTTCCTCTCCCACTCCTCATAGTGCATCAGGGCGTAATGTGACAGAGCAGGAGCAGCATCACCTCCACTGCCAAAAAATCGTGTGTATCGCCTGCCAAGAGGGGGTGTGTTGAGCTCACCGTGAGCTCCAGTTGGGAAACCCATCCAGACACAAGAGAGGGGCTGGACCATAGTGAACAACAAAAGAACTGCTAGTGCAGGATCACTGTTGAGCAGGGGCAGGGCAGAGGGTCCCCACCCTGAGCTAGTGGGGCCTCGGCTGCAGGGAATGGGTGACACAAAGCTCCCCATATGGTACACAAGCCTGGAGGCAAGGAGAAGGGGACTTTGGGGACATGAGCCAAACCCCACTGGAGACAACTCACTCACCTGAAATGCAGCTTCTCCTTGGAGCCAAAGTGCACACAGGGCATGTCCCAAGCCAGGGCCAGTTCCAGTGTCCTGTGTCCATGGGCAGGAACTCTGCAGGTGGCACATACTGCTGCTGCTGTCACCTCCCCCTTCTCTGTCAGGCTGCTCTTACCTGCCGGTAAAAGTGATCATATTTACAAGTAACCAAAGAAGTCCTATGCAGGGGTAGCTGAAGCTCACACACCCCCCAATGGGGATTCAGACTGTTTGGACATACCACAGCCCCAGTGCAACCTGGAAGTTACACCCCATGGGTTTTACAGGATGACTGTTGCTACAGGAAAAGATACCTTCCATGGGTGGAGTGCTTGAATTAAGTCAGTCAAAGCAGAGGAACAAATCAAGCTGGAAAAGCTACCAGGCATGAGTGGAAGACACAGAAGTCCCATGACTTTGTATCTGTGCTGAACTCAGAGACACTGACTTTCTAGTGACAGTCATTGTTTCCAACTTTTTGCAGGATGCTTGAGCCATGCTGGTATTTAAGAAAAGCCCCGAGGCAGCTGGATAATTATATACTGGTTGTGACATGTGTGCAAGGTAAACTCATTAGAGCAACAATTTTAACATAAGCGCAGATCCTGACTATGATACTGTCTGGCATGAATGAAGGAAAACCGCATCCCAATTACCTGGAGAGCTCTTCCTGCCTACAGGCAGGAAGCTTATTTTTCCGGAAATCTTGACATAAACGCTTAATTTACATAATTCAAGGTTTAAGAAACCTTCTAAAGACCCAGTGTCAGCATCAATACTTTGTCATACTAGCATAGCCAAGAACAGTCCCAAATTGGTGTGAACAGCTTTTGGAGAACCACGACAGGGACAAGCAACACAAAGGTTGGATAAACCTTTAAGTTGGGAATAAGCCACAGCATCCCAGAGAGCTTTCAGTGATGGCACAGAAGTGGCTGGAGGAGAGGAAACCCCACCCTGCCTTGGGTGTCCTGTGCCCTATGAACAACCACGGGAATGATTCCTCTGTCTGTCCCACAGAGGATGGAGGGACTCACCAGTGGGTGAATCCAGCCTGCCGTCCTGCAGGAGGTCCTGCCACACCTCTGTACCCGATCCCGCAGGATTGAATGCTGTGAGGTGGGTGATGCCTGTGCCAGCCTGGAGAAGGGAAGAGCGTCATCAGGGGCTGGCACTTTGCAGGGGCAGATGGAGGCTCTCTGCCCTCAACACCACCACTGGTATGTCCTACTCACTCCCCACTTGCTGCCCAGCAACTCTTACCCCAAACCTATTCACCCACTGCCCTGTAAGCTTCACCCGCAAAGAGAGTGCCCTCAGGGAAGTCACGTGCCTGCTCCTGAGGTCAGGCAAGCACTCAGAACAGGTGCTGGCCCCAACCCATTGCACACCCATCCTTTACCAGCTGCCTGGAAGCAGCTCCACCCAGTCCAGCAGGACTGCACAACGCTCCAGCAGGAGCCACACCACCGGGCCCAGCCCTTTACCTTCTGCCGGGCAGAGATGGCGAGAGTGAAGGGGTTCACAGGTGTGCAGTGGTGCAGCAGCACTCCAGTAACCTGCTCGCCATCCTTGTGAAGGCTGAAGGGCTCGTTCCAGTGCCCTCCACTCCTATCCTCTTTTGTTCCCATGCCGTTCTGTAGGCTGAACATGATGGAGACTTCCACATCCTCATCCCTCCCATTCTCCACTTCCCAGATGAACACTCCCACTGGCAAGCTCGAGTCCTGGCAGAGACAGAGAACGCTGTGTACAAGGCTGATGGTCCATTGTTGGCTGCTGGGGCATCATTTCTCTTGCTGCTGGGGAGACCACACAGGATACAGCGGGAGCAAGAGCACCAGGCACAACTTGGTCTTGGAGTCTATTGCCAAGGTGAGGAGCAGCAGCAGGAACAGAGGAAGGTGGGGGGCAGGCAATACAAAATTCAGAAAAGGGGCCCTGGGCTAGCCAACACCACACTGGGCAATACAGACAGAAAGGCTCAGCCCTGTGTCTCATCCTTCATCTGCTCAGCAGGTTGATACAGGCTCACGTGTTTCACCGGGGTAAGAGGAAGGTCAGACGTGTCAACAGTGCAGTCTCCCACCCTTGCCTGGGGCTGGGAGCCAGCACGAGTTGCATGAGGGAGAGGTGACACATCCCTCGCTGCCAACCCCAGCTCCTGCACTGCTGCAGGGCTTCCCCTTGCCTGGGACTGCTGCCGAGCTGAGACACGGGGAAATGCTGGGAAAGGCCACCTAATAAGCAGCTCTTCCCTTTGGGGTGTCATCACCTTCTCACCTTATAGTCATGGGGGATGACAGGAGAGACCTGTCGGCAAGTGAGCACCACGTTCTGCCCCGGGAGCTCGTAGACCATCCAGGCACGGGGATACAGGGCATGGTAAAAGGCATAGTGGCCACAGTAGCCCCAGTTCCAGCCCTGCAGAGCGCTGGGTCTCTCCACCGACAACACCTGCTGGTAAACTGTCTGCCCCTTGCAACGCAGGCACACCGTGAACTGGAGAGGAGAGGAGCACGTACAGGGGATGAGATGAGCCCAATGGCAAGTGTCCCAACCACCCAGGCTCCTGCAGTGCCACACCCCCCCCTCAATGACCCTGCTGCACCTACCTGGTTGGCAATGACTGTTTCATAGTGGTAAATGCCGGGATTCAGCTGCCAGCGGCAGAACTCACCCCGCCAGCCACGGGTGATGGTTCCTCCCCCGATCCCGCCCAGTGGACAACCTGGCAAAGACACCAGAAATTAGCACCCTCATTCCTCTCCCTGGTGGGATATGGTTTTATGGACCCTCCTGAAGCAGGTCCATATGGGGGGTTTGCTCAGCCTTGTCTCCACCATAGAAGCTCCTTGACTAACTCATTCTCTAGCACCTTGATGCCCCCATGTGAATTTCTGCCACCCAGCACACTGGGCATTGCATCACCCCAGTGCCCAAACTGAAGGCTGACCATAGATCTGCTGCAGAGGGACAGCACACAAGAGGTCAATGAAGGCAGATTTCTTCTCTATGCGCGTCTTCTTGAACCACCACCTGAAGTATCTGCAAAGGAAAGAGAGGTATGAAAGAAGACAGAAGCAGGCACCACCACCCCTTCAGTGTCACTGGGGGGGATATGATCAGAACAGGTTGAGCTTTCCGTCTTTATAGAGATATACAACAGGATTCTGTGTCACAGGGCACGAGGAGTGACAGCCCCTGCCATCCATATGGAGCATGTACTGGTCAGCAGTCATAGGCAGGCAGAGCTTGCCCTGCTCAGGGCTGACTGCAAGGACACAGCATGGGAACAGCACTCTTGATACCCAAGTGGGGCTCCTAGCTTGTGCAGGACTGGAGGTTTTCCCAGGTATCTATGGAGAAGTAGGAATGCACACAAGGACCACTACCACCATCTCCATGTTTAGTACAGAATGTCCTGCTAAGGATGATCTGGGAGCAGAAGTACATGGCCAGAGGAGCCACACACTGCTCCAGGGACATAAGCCTTGCTCTTCCTCCTCCACACCCTCACTGCCACACACAGACCTATCACATCCTAGTGCCACATGCTCGGGGGCAGATGGCAGCTTTGCCAGGCGTAGTGGTTGCTGTCTGCAGCTGGCAGAATCCTGGGGACTCATGTCCACTCACACAGCAGCTGCACAGCCCTGCACTGCCCATCAGATAATTTCTCACTCAAAGGTCTGGGAACCACATCATCTAAACAGGGGCACACCTGCAGCTGGGTGTGCCGGCACCACTCCAGGCAGGAGGAGCAGGGCTGGGCTCCGAGTCAGTGCTCATAAAGGACTGGCTTTTGCTAATAAACTGCCTCAAGTTAAATCTTCCACATGGAGACAATTAGCATGCGGAAACTAGCCATCGGTCCAGAAACTGCTGAACTTTGCCCAGCGAACAGTCGGGCAAGACCCAACCAGCAGCCCCATGGCCCCAGGAGCCAGGTGGGCAGCGCAGGCAATCTCCCTGAGTTACCTGCAGACATCTACACTGACGAGGAGAAAACAATCCCCGCCAAAATCACACGGCCTGTCCTGTTCCAATGGCTTGCAGGATGCATGGCCCCAGTAGTGGGACACGTACACCTACTAAGACACTTCCCCAACAGAAACAACCCCAGTTGGCTTTCTGTCTGTGTGGTCACTAGATGCCCACCTTCACTCACCAATGTCTAAGGTCCCCGAGTCCCTCTCGCATTAGATTTTCTGGGGTGCAGTCTCACGGGACCTGATTCCAGCCTGCTGTCCAGTCCTACAGATGCACCATGTTTGAGTGTTCATGGACATTTTGCTCACAGAGCGCCAGGGCATCATGAGAACCAACCTATCCTGCAGGACTGCCCTAAACCAGGGCCTGCCACTATCTTCCAGCTACATCTGCTGCAACTGCTCTTCTCCAGTCTTGGCCTTACCCTGCCAAGGCAAGGTTTTGGCAGTGCTCTCCGTCTCAAGGAAATGATTATTCATTTCCAACCCAGTGTCAGGGAACCAATCCAGCTGCTTCCTCAGCAGGTTTCTGGTGACAGGAAACAAGGTGCCCAGGCGAGTGGCTGCAGCACAGCCTAGCGGGGGGATCCCAGCTCCTGGGAAAGGTGGCAGATGGATTTCATAAGGCACTTTTTTCAGGAGCACACAGCAGAAAAGGTCTGGGATTTACAGCCACTGCCAGAGTTGTTTTGCCACCTCAAGAGAGAACTCTTCTCCTGCCAACCTCTTCCAAAATCACACAAGACTACAGGAGAAGGTGTTTGATGCCAAATTGCTGGCTTTTAACAGCTCTGCCAGGACTGCAGAATAACCAGGAGAAAGTTGCCACGTTTTGCAGTCCCCAAAGCCCTGACAGAGCTGGAGGGCATTCCTTTATCTTCAAATTGGCAGTGGAATTAAAACCTGTATGAACATTACCCAGCTGATCTGGATCCATGACATGAACCCCTCTCAGGACACACCAGCCACCTCTGCTGAAACCTGCCTGCACCTCTTCTCCTGCCTCACGAGCCACAGCCCAAACAGCTGCATAACCCTTTCTTTCCAGATAGGTATGTTTCCCCCAGAGTTACTCCAGTGAGACCTGATCAACAAAAAATCCTGCCCCAGGGCTGTCAACACTCCCAGCCATGCCACCTCCATCAGGGGTTAGTGCTCACAAGAGGACACCCATCATCAGTTTTAATTCGACATGACAAAGGTCAGCCAAATACGTGTAGTGACCCCAAGGCACTCCCAGCCATCTCAACAGCTACGAGCACCTGCACCAGGTGACTCTGCACCTGATGCACCAAGCCATGCCAGGTTTTAAGAGAATCCCTGGCACCAGTGCTGCTCATCATGGTTTGTTCTGGAGGGTGCATGCCTACCCACAGGGCTCCAGAGGTCCCGATCTGTGCAGCCTTCCACAGGGCTGAGCTCCAACCTCCTCTCACAGCACCAGTGACCAGGTTTCTATAAGCCAGCTCCCTCCGCCAGGCAGACACTGAGGTGCCTGGAGCACGCAGCATCCCAAACATCCTCACATCCCTGAGGTGGCTGTCCTTTGTCAGCCAACTGCCTTTAATTCAAACCCACACAGGTATTTCTCACCACTCTGGCACCTCCTCCCCTCCACTCTCAAGGCTGCAATCTCCTTGCAAGGAAGTTCTGCCCTTGCAAAAGTATTTTGAGATGGCAACCAAATTACCGCCCGAATTTGTACAAGCAGAGAGGCAGCAGTTTGACTTTCCTCGTTTTAAAACCCTTTCCTAGGAGTGGTACAAGTCACTTCCACTCGCACGCCCCTATGGGAACAAGGCCAGGCATGACATCCCCAGGATCACCTCTCCCTGCTCGCCCCACCAGAACTTCACGCTTTCCCACATGCTCAGCTCACCCCAACCTGCCGTGGCAGCTTTTATTTATCTCCAGAGCATCTTGACCCACGTTCTCCCTTCCCTGATGCCCAGGCGCATACAGGGTGTCTCAGGTCAGACATCTGTGCTGTGCACCCCGAAGCAATCCAATATCTGCCGTTTCATCCGGCTTTGCAGGAACCAGCTTGGCAAGCAGCAGCCTCCAAGGACAGCAGCAGAAAATGGAGGCAGGAGACATAAATCTAGCGCAAGGAAATAAGGGAGGCTGTCACTCGTTCCAGGGTTCAGCCTGACGTGTGCACAAACGCCGCCAGCGCCCGGACACCAGTTTCAAAGGTTAAAACAACACCCTCACTTCGCACGCTGTCCTCCCTCGTTACTTCCAGCTCACCCCAACGCACAGACGGCAGAAGCGCCCCGTTCCCAAACTCGCCACAGCGCACACCTTTCCGAATCCCTCCCAGTTAGCCCCAGTTTGACCTCTAGCTGCCAAACACCGGGGCACCGTGCGGCAGCGATCCCCGCGGGTGGGAGATGGGGGTCCCCAGCCTTCCCACTCCCCCCCCCAGTTTTGGGGAGCCCGAGCGCCGGGTGCTTCCCCTTCCCACCAGCGCTCCGGTGCCGGCGGCTCCGGGCAGGAGAAGGGCGGCTCCCACCAGCCCGGGGCCTTCCGTGATCCGCCGGAGCCTGCCCGCCGTGCGCCGGGACACCGCCGGTGCCTCCCCGGGGCGACTCGCCCGTGGCACC
>WEKX01002386.1:26496-50677 GCA_013390025.1 Pitta sordida
GACAGGGCTGCCCCTCCTCAGCGTCGCGGTGTCCCCGGACCACCAGTGCTGGCGTGGGTTTGGTGGAGGGAGGGGGAGGGAGGGTTGTGTAAGTGTGTGTGTATACGTGAGTGCGTGTGACAGGCCAGGCTCCTGGGTGTGAGTGTGTCTGTGTCCCTGTTTCCCCCTCCCCAGCCCTCCCTCCGTGTCGCCGCGACAAGTCCAGGGGTAATGGCTTTAAACTGAAGGACGGTCGGCTCAGGTTGGACATCAGTACGAAATTCCTGACTGTGAGGGTGACGAGGCTCTCCAGCAGGTTTTTCCCAGAGAAACTGCGGATGCCTTAGGAATGCCCAAGACCAGCCTCCAACCCGATCTGGTGGAAAAGGCCCCTACCCGTGGCAGGGCGATTGGAGTGAGACGATGCTTTAAAGGCCCTTCCAACGCAGACCGGTCCGTGATTCCGTGGTTCCATGCCCACTGTTGGTTTTTTTTGGCAGGTGTGCATCGAGGCTGTCCAAGCCATGATCGAGGTGTTGGCCAAGCTGGGCCGCGGGCCCGTGTTCCTGGCAGGGGAGGTGCTGGAGTGTGTGATCACGTTCACCAACCCACTGTCGGCCTCGTCGACCTCTGCCAGCAGGTACAGGGCCTGTGCCGGTCGGAGCGTGGAGCTTCCAAATGTTGGAGCGGTCTGGGACCCTCCAGAGGGAGTGGACTTCCGTCTCTCGCTCCAGAGCAGCAGTCATGGCTGGGTTGTGAGGCAATGGTGCCAGCTCAGCCCCCTGTGACTTCCCTGCCCAAGGCACTCCCTTAAGGGAGCTTTGCACCATCGCTATTTCAGGGATGAAGCTGACGCAATATTCTGATTGTCTGCCCCCAAGAAGGGCACAAGGGAAGACGTATGCAGTCAGAGATTCTCTGCCCCTCAGGTAGGCCCTCTGCGACAGGGTTACTGGCAGAAAATGAAGCCAAACTGGCTGTCAAAGCAGGATATCTGGTTACACCAGGGTGACAGTCCCTCAGAGCAATATCCAAGCAACGTCATTATTTCCTGTGTTGGTGGAAAGAGCTCTCTCTGCCCAGCACTGTGATCTCTACCTCCAGAGATGGCAGGCAAAAGGGGCATCACTGCCACAGGTCAGAAAGAGGCACCTTCTGTGACAGCATTTTCTGTGGCCCAGCCTCTGCGTACTGCATCTCCCCTTATCATCACAGTCCCCAAAATGAGGAAATGTGAGAACATGGGAGCTTCCCATATTGGCTTACAGGGGGTGACTCCATGTCACAAGTAATCACCCAAAGCCTCCATGTCCGCTGAGCGAGTGGCTTTGTCTGATTCTTCAGGAGGTGGAGAGTGCTTTCTCATCTTGAGATCTTCCTGGAAAGTGTCTGTTTCCAGCTCTGTTATGTTCAGCACCTTTTTGTAACCAGGATGAGACATGAATCTTTTGGTGGGCCCCACAGTCTCAGCAGCAGAGACGTCTCTAGTATTACCATTGTAGGCCTTCTGTGGCTCTTGCCTTCCTTAACTTTTCATCTTTTCTTCTTGCTTCATCTTGCCTGCTGACTTCAGCTTTCAGGTTCAGCTGTGGCATTCAGCATCCAGCTTCTTGGAGTTTTGTCCCGTTACTTGGTTCTGAAATGTGGGACTGTGAGGGTACTCTTCACTGTGAGGGTGGAATGGTTTTAGAGGTTTTGCAGTGTGTTTACAAGATGGGCGCTTGGAAAAAGAAAAGTTTTTAAAATAAAAGAAAAAAACCCAAACTAACATCAAGGCGGTGATCAATCTGACAAGACCTGGCTAAGTCATACAGGTGGCAACAGCAAACAGGTTGGTGGTTTGGAAATTGAAACTGTGGCAGAAGCCAGATTGAAGCACAATGACTCCACAGCAGGTAGAGGGACCTGTCAGGGACCGGAAGGTTTTGGGGCTGACAGGTGGAGGGGTGGAAAGGCACACGTTTGAAACACAGGGAGAGAATGGAAGGAATGGCAGGAAGTGAATCAATTGTGGAGTCAGAACATACAAGAAACGGTGCTCTTCTGCCCAGAGGCTGCATGGAGCTCCTGTGTGAGGAAGGTGAGAGAGGAGGGAAGTGACCACAGCAACAGTGCAGGATCCTTCTCCACCGCTCCAGCTGGACAAGCCAGGTCTGCTGGCAGGAAGGGTCATGCAAATTTTGATTGGACATTTGGTTAGAGAAAATAAAAACAATCCAGTGGTGTATTGTTGGGCAATACTGATGAAGAAAGAAAAAAATATTCAAAATAATAGTGTTTGAAGGTCCTGTAATCATGTTAAGCTTATAGAAAATTAGTAACATTGCCGCAAGCAAGAGCAGTTCTCTGTTTCCATGCAACAGATACCTTACGTCAACAACCACACAAAAATGCAGCCCTGGTGGAAGACCCATGCTGTGGTACTTCTGGAATTGTGAAACTACAACTGTAGGGTTAGAGGCAACTGGGAGAGTAACCGAGGTGTGTTTGCATAAAGACAGTCAGCACATACTAAAGATCAAATAGTGCATCCTTAGTCAGCTGGCACACCTTTTCCCCTGGTTCATCTAGACTTCCAGCTGCTCTGACGTGTCACACTGAAAGACACTTGTGTGCCACAAAATAGCCCTCTGCCACCTAAAGCTCTGGTGTCAGTGTTGGAAAACACCAGAGGAACCATCCACTGGCTGAACTATAGAAATAAAACTATTGAAATAAAGCTAGATGAGTGATTTGAAAAGTGAAAGGTGTCAGTAATGCCATGGGAAATGCCCTGTGGAATGGCTGAGGTTGTAGCAGAGCCCAAAACATGAGACTATGTTTTTGCTGGATGCATGGCGCTACGGTCATTCCTGTGGTTGTACAGAGGGGACAAAATGACAGCTTTGCCTCCCCCATAGCTGTTCTACGCAAACCCCTTGCATCAGGAGAGGAAAATAGGTCCTTATGAAAGACCCAAAAGCATCCTTCTCTGGTCTGACACAACCAGCAGCTGATGGTTTTGGTGGGGATGGTGCTGTGGGGAGGAAGGGAGCATGTCCATGCCCTGCCTGCATCAGGGAGTGTCGAGCTTGTGACAGCCGGGAGCTGGGGGCAGGGGCGGCAGAATCCATGTTGCAGGGGTTTCATCTTTTTGAATTTGCCCACTTCCCTAATGGTTGTGTTGTTCCTAGAGTGCTGCAGTGCATTTCACCTCTGGCTTGGGGGTTTAACTCATCATGGCTAAAAGTCCTCTGCTAGACCAGGCCCATGTGCAGCTGCTCAAGGTGTCGTCTCTAGAATCCAGTGAGTGGCCAGTCCTAAGCTGTGACTGATGAGAAAGATGAACTAATGAGTAAGGCTTTGGACCAGATCTTGAAACACTTGACCTCATCACGTCACACCTCAGCTGGAGGATCCTTGTGAGGTTCTACACACAGGCCACCTTGTCTTTTGTTCCCGTTGGAAGGGCACAGGGGCTGCAGACCTGTGCTACTTGCTGTCTTCTTCCGAGTGTGTACAGCAGGTTCTCAGGGCAGAATTACTTCCTTGTGCTGTGTCAGTGCTGTGTCCATGATGCTGTGGCTCAGACTGGCCACAGAGCCAGTCCTTGGGAGAAACTGCTGTGAGCAGCTGGAGTGGAAGTTGCTTTGGGTCAGCACCCCAGCCTGAGCTTCTCTGAGAGTGGCTTCAGTGACAGTGAGCCAAAGCCTTGTTTCTTCCAGGCAAGCAGTCCTGCGTGCAGCTGAGCAGAAAGAGCTGCTCTTCTCCCAGTTTGTGACTGCGGCAATCCAGGTTTAAAGCACAGATGTGATTGTTGCTCTTTGCTTTCAGTGAAATGCTGGCATGGGCCAGCGCCCAGATCCATTGCCAGTTTCATGCCAGCGAGAACCGGGTGGCACTCCCTCCCTCGGATGGCAGCAAGCACGACGTGCAGGCAGAGAACGAGACTGTCTTCGTCCCCAACAGAGGTGAGTGCTACTCCTGTCACCCCAGAGAGGGACACTGTGAGTGACCCTAATGTGTATCTTGATGGCAGCACACATAGAAGGGAGTGGGAAGTCCGTGTTGCTTTCCCTGGTGATGGCTGTCCTGGGACCTTGTTAATACTGAGATCAAAGTGGCACTAGCTTAGAGTGAAAAATGGGAGTTGTCTGTCCAGCTCTTCCGAGAATGCCTCATGATGTGACCAGGCCATGAAATGTTTCCTCCCTGTTCCTCCCCATGAAGATGGAGGTTGACTGGCCTGGATACAGCCCAAGGCTGGGCAGCATTCAGTGTTTCCTCTTCTTTTCCAGGGGAGCGGGGTCAGTGTATCCTGTCCACCCCACCAAAGATTCTGTTCTGTGACTTGCGACTGGATCCTGGGGAGTCAAAGTCTTGTGAGTCCTGCCTTCCCCTGCTCGCAGAGCTCACCTCTGGAGAGCTCTGCTTCCAAAGCTGGCTTTGCAGACCCGAGTGCTGCAAGTGTGAGACCTTGATGCTTGTGGAAGGTGAGGTGCTGTGGTGGGAGTGTGAGTGCTGAGGAGCTGCTGCATCATCCAGAGTCTGTTCTCCACTGCATTATAGCTGTGTACTGCAGTGTGTCCATCAGTCCTGCCTGTGGCCTGTGGCCTTTGCTGTAGGTCTGTTGTGAAGCTGCAAGGCATAAAACATCTGAAATACCTGGTTGCAGATGAAGGAATGGTTCCACGCACCTGCATTTCCTTGTCTCTTCAGCCACGCTGGGGTATTCTTGTAATTTAGGCTGGTGTTCTCCAAAGGTTTGTGCTTCCTCTTCAGGTTGTGGCTGTCCTGGAGATCCTAGTCTTCTGTGTGTTCTAGTTTTCGTGCTATAAAAGTGAGTGCTCCTCATCTTCTCTGCACAAAGCTGTGCATGTCTGAGCAGACAACTGTGAAAATACGAGTATGTGCTGTTGTCTATCAGTCAGTGGCTGTGTGACCCGGCCTGTCAGGTTGTGTCTGATCCTCTTTGTGTTCCAGTGGCCTGTGATGTTGAAGCAGTGGTGTTAGGCTTTGAAGACTGTATGTGGAAAGCTGTGTCGGGTTGTTTCAGGGATCTGCTGGAAAGAGTTGATGGAGGCCTCTCAAGCTGTAGAGCAGAGGGAGTGCAGAGGCAGTGCCTGTGGTGGAGGGCTCTGCTGGAATGTGGAGCTCTGTGAGGGTGAGAGCGGAGCTACATGTGTGATCAAGGAGCCATGAGGTTGTGACATGCTGGTTTTGAAGCTGTTGTTTCCTACCTTCCTCGCCTTGCAGGGGCCTGAGTGGAGGGAAAGCTGGCTTGGCTAGCTGGTTAGTGAGGTGGGGCAATGCTATCTGGGCCTGTACCTCTGAGCTGGAGAGCCTGTCATCTGAGGACGTTTGGTTGTTCACTTACTATTCTACAGCGTTATGCTGGGGAAGGAACAGGCCATGCCGGCAGGGAGGAGGACGAGGAGGCAGAAATCTCAGCTGGCCTGAGGCTCACCTGGATTCTCCCGTGCCCCTCACTGCTTGCAGGTGTGGGGCTGGAGCATCCATTTGCTGAGAGCAAGAGGAAGTTCCTTTTCCTGGAACATCTCAGGCAGACTAGGCAGTCTCTGGGATAGCAGACCAGTGACAACAGCACAAGCTCCAGGTGGCTGGGATGGATCGAGGGGATTTTCTTGTGTGCTGGCTTTGCAGGCAGAAGCTGTTCAGCTCCCAGCTAATCTGGGGATCGCCTGTCCTTCCCGCTGGTGTTCCGATGTGCGTGTGTGTCCTCTCTGCTGCTGGGTGACACTGGCACAAGAAACCTACATCCGCCTGGTGCAGCTCCTCAGGAAGGACACAAACTTTTCTGTACTCTGAGGTTCCTTGGCCATGTGTTTCAGCCTTTCCCCTTGGTTGTGTGATGCACCTGTCTGTCACATGCACCACATGTGATGTCACTGTGTGTGGCATTGGCCTTTTAGTACCAAAATCCCTGTATCACAGCCCTGGTCTTGTTCTCTGCCAGGCAGCTTGCACCAATCCCATCGGCCTGTGGTGCCGCTGCTCTCACGCGAGACTACAGCTGGCACTCTTGCAGATCATTCCTGGGGGCTCCTGCCAGCTCCGTGGAGGGAGAGTTAAGGCCGTGTGGGTGTGTATCTTAATTCTTCATTTCCTGTTTTTCAGAAGTTTTGAGTTTTGCTACGCAGTTTGGAAAGGGGAAAAAAACACCTAACCCCACACAACAGAAAACCCAAGAAATCTTAATTCTTCTTCAGCAATGTACTATGTTATTAAATTGCAGCCAGAGCTGGCACATGCAGCTGAGGTTGTGTCAGGCTGTCTCTTGATAAAAGGCCTTGTTTTCAGTTGGTGGCCAATTTATTTCCCAATATCTTAGCCTTGTTAAAGTGACTATATGTTGAAGTTGACTCATGCCCCATCCCTTTTTTCACACAGCCCAGGCTGAGCTCTTTAAGTTTGTCACCTTGAAACATTTTCTCAAATCCACAGATAATTTCTGAGGCTGTTTTTTGTCTCGTCTCCTGTTTTATAATACCTCTAAATATTTGGTAGATCACAGATTGGGGAGGAAATGGAAGCGGCCTGGACACGGGCCTGGAGCTCAGCCAGAGGGCACAGCAGGTGGGTAAGAAAGGCATCCATACTGCCAGGAATGTGCTTCCTTCTGGGATATGCACGGAAGCTGGAACTTCCTGACTCTTGGCATTCCCGTTCCAGGTAGCAAACTGCCCATCCTCCAGCATTGGTGGTCTCTGCTTAGATTATCCTTAGTGGGCAGGAAGGTATCTGTGAGCACTCTTGTTAAGTCTGGTGCAAGGGGTTACAGCAGACACCTTCTATCCTTGGAAATACGTGATTTTTCTCCCCGTCAGGTCAGTTCTCTCCTTTATCTGCACCCCAGTCCAGCAAGACAGGCTTGTGCTTTAAGGTGTGACATCCTGTAGACACTATGCACTAGCACGGGCTTTTTTCTTCCTTCCAGTCCTGTTATTTTAAATCTAGAAGTTATATTTAAAATGTAACCCTAACTTTTAATCTAAGCTCCAGTATTCAGGATGTGCCAGACATGGGGAAGGATCTGTGGTTTCAGAGCAGGATGCTGCCCTTCCTCTGGCAGGGTGTATCTGCGTTACGGTGGGCAAGCCAGAGAGGTGGAGACTTTCCACAGTTCGCTATTTGTGCCTTTCTTGTTACTGAGTGCGTGGTTTGGGAAAGCTGCAGAAGTGTTCGCACTGCGTCAAGAGGCATTGGGGTTTGTGTGGTGGCCAAGGGGCTCTGAGAGGGCTTAATGTGGTGTGAGCTGGGCCCCAGCATCTCAGAAGCCTCAAAGTCAGAGGTTTTGTGGTCTAAGTTGTCAGGGAGGACATGCCACAGGTTGTTGTGCAGGTCTCAGAATTGTTTCTTGGCCATTTAGACCTGGTGCTTCAGGGAAAAATACAGGAAGAAACTAACTTTTGTTGGTGGGTTTGGGGTTTGTGTGAACCCAATACACCAAAAGAGGCATGAGATACTGATCAGCACCCGTTTGGGGCAGAGCCCAGAGGAGACTGTAACTTGTGGCTGCACCCTGAAAGCAGCAGGCAAAGGAGTGCCCAGAGGCGAATTTGGGTTGAACTCGTGATGAGTAAGTTTAGCTCTCATGTGTTTGTGTTCCTGGATTTTACATCTTTCACATTCTTTCGAGGCAGCGTTTGTGTGTGTGGTTGTATGTGCTGGAAGCAGTGCCTGGATGATGGTGTGTGTGATGTGAGGAGCCTGGTGCAGGGAAGCTGGTGATGTGCTTGGCCTGCTGTGTAGCAGGAAGCACCAGGCACTGTCCCTAGCGCAGCACTGCTGCTGGTCCAAACTCCCAGTGTAAGGAGCCTGCATGTGGCAGCTCCAAGAACTTCCCTTGGGCCTCCCAAGCAACTTTTCTGCACCCCTTGCAGATTCATACTGTGAGACACTGCCTGTAGATGGCCCTCCCTCTTTCCGAGGACAGTCTGTGAAGTACGTGTACAAGCTGACCATTGGCTGCCAGCGTGTCAACTCCCCCATCAAGCTCCTGCGTGTGCCCTTCCGTGTCCTCGTGCTGCACGGTAAGGCCACGTGCTGCCTGCCCTGCTCACAGGCCCAGGCCACACCCTGCCACACTGACACTCTCACCTTCTCCTCAGGGCTCAAGGATTACCAGTTCCCACAGGATGAGGCTGTTGCACCCTCAAACCCCTTCCTGGAGGAGGAGGAGGGCTTGAAGAAAGATTCTCGCCTGGCGGACCTGGCTACAGAGCTGCTCATGGTGGCCACCTCCCGACGCAGTCTGCGTAGGTCATACTCCTTGCTGTCCTTCCTAACCTAGGCGTGGAGCACCTCTCAGGGCCAGCTGCAGAAATCTTTCGCTCACAAAGTGAAGGTCTGACTGGGGCTGTGGAAGAGCTCCATCAGGGCCTGATTGTGTCAGGGCCTCCCAGCCAGTCTCAGGGTCTTCCTGCTTCAACCAGAGAGACCTCTACCCAGTATATCACAGCCAATATGTGGTTTGCTTTTGCTCACTGCAGGCATTTCCCAGAGGGAATACCACCTCCAGGAACTGTCCTTCACACTCAAGCAGCAGGTCTGGGGGCCTGCCATTAACCCAGAGCACTGCCTGGAGCAATGCCACAACTCTTCCCCCCCCCTCTTCTTGCTCTACAGACCTGTATAACATCAGCAACACTCGTGGGAAGGTGGGAACCTTCTGCATCTTTAAGACTGTGTATAAGATTGGAGAGGATGTCATTGGGACCTTCAGCTTCTCAGAAGGAGACATCCCATGTCTGCAGGTCGTTGCTGGTTCTCAGGTCCCTGGGGAGAGGCAAGGGTTTAGGGTGGGGGAGAGGGAGAAGGGATTGGGGTGGCATTGGTCTGGGGGGTTTCTACTGAGGGGTCTAGTGGGGCCTAGTTGGCATCTTCTTGAAGTGTGAGGTGGCAAATGTTCCAGTCCTGAACTTGTTTGGGAAATGGAAGCCCTGGGCTTTGAGCAAGGGCTTATGTGAGGTTGTGTGAGCAAGCACCCTGCCGACTGTCCTGCAGTTCTCGGTGAGCCTGCAGACAGAGGAGAGCATCCAGGAGGAGTTCCAGCGCCGGCGTGGGCAGCCTGTCTCCTTCACCACACATGCCCGCCATCAGGAGTCCTGCCTGCACACAGCTCAGAGCAGCTTCAGCCTGCCCATCCCGCTCAGCTCAACCCCAGGATTCACTACAAACATCGGTTTGTACCCACCAGGGAAGGGACCCTGCTTATCTCTGCAGGAGGGCTGCCATGTCCCCAGTCCTGCCCTTGCTCAGCAGGGCTGTGTCCTGTGGGAGAGAGCTGGTCTGTGTGAGTGGGGTCACGTATGTGTCCCCTTGCCAGGACAGCCAGCGCTGAGAGAGCTGCTATCCTGGTCCCTTGTGTTGTCTGCTGACCCCCCCTCTTGCCCACAGTGTCCCTGAAGTGGAGACTGCACTTCGAGTTTGTGACCTCCGGGGAGTCGACGGGGACTTGCTTGATTCGTGGGAGCCAGTCAGAGGCTGTCACCTGGACTGGGTTAGAGCAGATGGAGGTGGACACTTTCAGCTGGGACTTGCCCATCAAAGTTCTTCCCACCAATCCCATCCTGGCTTCCTATGTATCTCAGTTCTCCAACACTAACTCCATCACCATCTGAAGCAGGGAGAGTTGGTGGACTTGCACCGCTGCAAGCATGTGCCACCCGTGGGAATGGCAGGTTGGACTGTCACCAGCGTGCTGTGGAGCACGCATCCCAGTGTCCCCTTGACTTCATCTGTGATGCCCAGGTGGGCACCGGGGAAGTCTGTCCTGTGGGTGGAGGAGCACTGCTTGATGCAGTGTTTTGTGCTGCAGCCCTCAGCTGGGAGCTGGACCCTTTCTGTCTGGGTGAAGGTGCCAGGGCTCAGCGCTCACCAAAAAGAAATCTGCCTCCCAGGGAACCACTGATGTGCCTTTAACCCTGTATGTGGCTTCAAAAAGGAAAAGACCCAGCTCTGAGAAGGGAGAGAGAAGGTCTTCTATTGAAGCTTCATACCACCCCTGGGTGAAAGCTGTGACCCTACAGAGAGACCCTACAAGCAGAGGACTGGCATTCAGGTGAGGCACACTGGCCACCTGGGCTGAGTAGGAGCCTGCTTTCCTGCCCAGGCATATGCCCTGACACTCAGGTGTCACACGCACAGCCCAGTGCAATCCTCACCCGGAGGAGGCAGGTCCTGGCAGGCCAGCCCTGTGCTGCTGACATGTGAACGGAGCAGCACTGAGCCCCTGAGCTGCTCTCTGGCAGCATTTCCGGGTGTGAAGGCATCCTACTCGTCTTGGGATCCTTGGGGAGCTGTTGGGAATGCATGCTGTGCATCCATGAGCTGGGATGGAGATTTCCCTGCTTGATGGCAATCCCCCCATTTCTACCAAACCTTCCAATGAGCTTTCCTCTTTTTTCTTCTGCATGGAAATCTAATAAACATCTGAATGTGCAAAATTCAGCCTTCCCAAGAGCCTTATTCCTACATCATTCTGAGAGGTGGACACATCCCGCCTTGCATGGCAGACACAGAGTGGAGACCTCCTCTTTGTTCAGTATCTTTATTGCAAGTACAGAAACATCTACACAAGGCTCTGCACAACACAGCATGGCACCAGCTAGGGTGGGCTGCCAGGGTGGCTATCTCCACCCTGGCATGTATGGATTGCTTCTGCTTCCTGAACACTCCCCACCTTACTCCCCTGTGTATCTGGGGATTGGAGCAGAGATTGGAGCAGATCCCCAGAGAATGTCTAGTGGTTCCCCCTGCACTGCTACCCACCCTGGGCTGGCTCTGTTGCAGTGTTGCCCAGGGCTGGCCAGCAGTACCAGGGACCCAAGGAGCTGTAGGAGCAGTAGCATTAGTGGTTCCAGAGGTGGGTTGTGCCCCTCACACTCTGGGAGCAGGGAAGGGGCTGGCCAGGGCATGGAAGTCCTGCACAAGGGGCCATGGTGCTCCCCAGGGAGCTCCCAGTGGCTGCTGTGCAGAGAGATAGAGGTCTGGGAGGGTGTAGGGAGCAGGTTAGCTTGAGGATGCATGTGAGAATACAGGAGTGCCGTGGGGCAGGATGATTTAGTCCTGTAGCCCTTTCTTTCGTAATGAGATTTTCTGCCCACCTGGGAGGAGATCCCATCGGATCTGCAATCCCACGGTGCAGGGTGTCTCACAGGGAAGATGCCCTGGTTCGGTTCAGGAAGCTGAAGGCAGAAGCAAAGCCGTACCGCGGCAGCGCGGGCGGGGGTTTAAATGTTGGCTCGGTACCATGGTGCGTGGATAGTGGTTTCCCTCGAAGGTGGCGGCAGTGACGCCTCTACTGTATGGGGCAGGTCTGGAGCATGCGGGAGGTGTGCTCTGGAGGAGGCGGAGGGGGCGTGGGGCGATGCCGAGCCTCTATCTGCTCAGCCCCGCGCCCAGCACCTTGTTGATCAGCGGCTCGGGGGTGCCGGCTGAGCCCCACTCGTGCTCCACGCTCTTCACGCAGGGCAGGCTGGGGTTGGCCTTCTGCACCACGGAGATCTGGCAGGTCTGCGAGTCGTAGTGGGCTTCGCACCAGTCTGGGAAGTCGATGGGGTGCTGGGTGCTGTGGGAGAGGACACAGTGCTGTCAGGTCCCCCTGGTTTGTGCCGGAGGGCTGCTGGCAGGGCCAGGTGGTTTCCTCTGCTGACAGCCTCCTGGACAGTGTGTCTTCCAGACCAGCTCAGGCTAAGACACAGCTCCTGGCACATCTGAGCGTCTCACTGTGCTGAGACACCCCTGCCCACCTCTTTCCCTCCCCACCTCACCCCACCACCCTCAACTGCCTGGTGGGGTCCTGCCCACCTCTGCCCCTTGCCCCCCGGGCGCTGGTTCCCCACATCCCTCTGAGGGCTCTGACATCTGCTGCATTTGCAGTCACCAGACCCCCACGCTGTGGGCGCAGGGGTGCCATGGTGGGCAGCACTGCTAGTGACAGCCCACCCCAGAACCCCTCAGCCCCTCACTCACGTCTCACAGCAGCCGACACCGATGGGGTGCAGGCAGGTGCAGAGCAGGCAGTTGGTGCTCAGCCACGATTCTCCAAGGGAGAACTGCTTCCCCTCGTACTCACAGGGAGCTGCAAAGGAAACAGTGCTGATGAGGACACGTGCTGGGAGTGAGTGGGATCCTCCTTGCCATGCCTGTGCCCTGACAGCAGTTGTCATGACCTCCCACTCACCTTATGGTTTGGAAGAGACTTGGTGGTCTGACCACCACCCTACAGGTACGGGATTCCTGGGTGTCTGCCAAGAGTGATATAGCCATCCATCCTCTCCTGATAATGCTCTCACCACTACCCTGTGCACCTAGAGCAAAGGGCTCTTGTTTCTCTGGAGAGGGCAAATCTAGCACCCCTTGGGGTCTGAGCATCTCTGCAGCCCCGGAAAGAGGCAGCAGAGGGAAGATGGGCAGACCTCCTCCATTTGCTACTAGTCCTTCACACTTGGCACCAGACAGGCTCCTGCCAGTAGCCTCCATGGTCCAGCAAGCTATTTCTCAGCCAGAGCCCTGGGGAGCTGTTGTGTGGTTTATAGGCTGCTCCTTCCACTCACCACTGGCCCATGATCCCACTCCTGAGCTCATCACAGTCCCGTCTGCACTTTGGAGTCACAGGGCTAAGCCCTGCCATGCTGGGAAAGCTGAGGCTTGCTCTTCCCATCAGCCTCTTCCCATCTCACCTCCCCACTTACCTTTAGCCTGGAAGTAGCATTTGGCCTGGGAGCCTGGCAGCTGGAGGAGCAGAGAGACAAGTAGGCAAAGACTGCCCCAAGAACACCCCATCTTTTGTGCTTGCATGGCCACAGTTGCTGTTGAGCTGGGCTTGTTCGTCTTGCTTTTCTATTGCCTTTGCTGCTTTCCTTTCCGTTCCCTCTCTCTCTTTCTCTCTCTCTCTCTCTGCCTTTTTAATGCTCTTCTCCTGATCCCAACAAGAGATATTTATAAAGTTCAGCTTTACGACCCTGGCCACCAGCTGTGCCCCACTGGAAAAGTTGTAAAACTCATTTCCTGATTTGAAAGGCATGAAAACAAGAGGTAGGATCAAGATTTTTAACAAGCTGTGAAAAGCTGATTCATGCCCTCCAGAAATGTCTCCAGTTGGAAGCCCCTGTGGGTGCAAGCCTCCACAGTGAGGGGAGATCCAAGGGTCCACAGCGGGGTTGCCCTCGGCAGTGTGGTGAGCACGTAAGCAGCAAATACGGGAGACCGTGGCTGCTGGCCAGGAGAGCTCTAGGCTCCCCTCTGGTCACGCTGAGCCGTCGCTGATCCTTCACAACAGCCAAGGCTTTGGGAGCACCCCATCTTGCAGGGGCTAGAGCACCACAGGCATCCTGTTAACAGCCAGTGTCATCGCAATGGCACCATCCACGTTGGGGATGGAGGTGCTTACACCCAGCTCCTGGGTACCCCAACACAGCACCTTCTCGCAGCCTGGGCTGCAGCTGTGACAGGCTTGTGGTCATGCATGGGCTGAGAGTGACAGTGGGTTTTTTGGCCATGAGAAGTCAAAATGGCAATTGCCACTGATGCAAAGCATGGAAGAAAGACCCAGGGCTCATCTGAACAGCTAAAGTGAGTTGTGCCTGTGTATGTGCAGCATCCTTGAGATACTGGAGAGGAGCAGCCTCTTAAAGAAACTGGAGACCAACCCCAGCAGAAACAGAACAGAAGGGATGAAATCAGGAGGCAAAGGTGCTTATGGGCAGCAAGTGTCTTGGGAGGGAAATGAGTGACTTGACCAGAATCAAGGAGCCATGAGAAGACATCACACCACCCAGGGATGTGCCTACAGACTGCATGGGCCTTTACCCAGAGAGGCAGCTTCTGCATTGGAGTGATAAGGCTGTTATAAGCTAGCACAGTGAGCGAATGGGTGATATGGAAGAGGTCAGAGCTCCAGGAGCCACATGGCCCTGGAGATCTACAAGCAGAAAAGTGCGTAAAGAAATTCACAGCCCTTGTCAGAGGTGCTGCCAACAGCAGGAAACAGGACTCTGGGGTTAGTCCAGCCAGTGGCTTGGCCGGTGTGAGGCCATACCAGCAGCAAGGCCACATCAGTAGCAGTGGCATATGTGGGTCATCTGCCCCTGCATTAAACTCCCTACTTTCTGAGAGTTTGGGATAAATTTGCACCTTGACGCGTGAGGCTTAATATCCCTTCCAGGATTTGTATTGGCATCGACTATTATAGCTGGATATTTTTGTTATCCCCACAAGTGCCCAAACCCTCATTGAATCCTGCTAAATTTTGGCCCGAACATTTTCCTGTGACAGTCTAATTAAGCACAGAGTGAGAAAAAAAATGCTTCCTTTTATCCGCTTTGGATTCACCACCTTCAGATTTGAAGGCATAGTCCCTTCTCTCTGGTGCTCTGGGCCCCCTCACCATCCCATTTCACCCCTGTCCTGCAACTTGTGCTCTAATTGTCAAGGGAGAAGCCCTGGCTTTGCACTCCCTCTACCACTTGAGAATTACCCCAGCCCTCTCTTATTACCCTGGATGATGCTCTGCCCCTCAGTGGGGTCGCTGGATGGCAGGAAATGTGGGATGTGCTGGGAAAGGATAATAATAAATTGGAGAAGCTCTAGGCAACCCTGAGTAACCTGCTGACCCCAGGGCCACAAGCCTGGATGGTGGAGTGTATCAGTGACAAATGGAACTTGCTCTTTGGTGCAGAGTTGTTACTATATAAGGAGGATAAAAGTTCTCGTCGTCAGAGCAGTAAATTAATATTCCTATTGTGTGTTTGGAAAAAGAAGTCTGGCATGCTAGAAACTGCAGTGAAATAATCCATCATTGTTTCATCACTGAGAACAGCAAATGTTAAACAGAAGTGGCAGGTTTCACTCGGAGGACCAGACGGGCTTCCAGAAGGGTGTTGAAAATCTGGGGCAACAACATCTCTTGGTTGTGTGGAAGGGCATGGCCCCTGGCTCCACTGTAGTCCTGGGCAGGCATTCCCAGGGTTCTGTAGTTAATCTGGTTTACCAAACAGAGGGTTAAGGCTACCAGCTCACTCATGGCCTTTGGGGTTTTCATCAAAGCACTTTGCTGGGAAAATGCAGATAAAGAGGAAAGAGGGTCAGGACATGCGTTGGCATTTTGCAGTGGGATCTGAGCAGTGGAGCACCCTCCGCGTTTTGGTTATGCAATGGGGATGGGGCTGATGGTTCTCCATAGCCTGTTGGTTCTGCTGTTCCCCCTCCTGACCATTTTCCTTCTGAGACTTTTGCATCCCTGGTCACTTGCCTGGCCCCAGCGCACACACCTCCATGAGCATCCAGAGCATTTTTGATGGGCTCATACAGGATGGGGCTTGTGGCTTGGAAAGCAACAGCTGGAGTTGCACTAAATGCTTCTGAGCTTCAGTTTGAGTTCTTGAGGGATGCTGTGGCTAGGGGAGCTGAGACCCTCTCCTTCTGTGCCAGACAGTGCATCCTGGAGGAAGTTTTGCTGCAGACACCAAAAGGAGGCTGCCAGTTTTGATCTCACAGCTTGGGAGACAACTGAGACCTGAGGAGTTGAGGAAGGAACATAGAGGCTGGAAGAAGTGCTCTCTGGAAGTTCAGTCCCTTTGATTCATCAAGCAGAGGCCAACAGCTGCTTATTGCCTGTCCAGGCATGCCAGTGGGGAATAGTCACCACCTCTGAGCATCCTAAGATCCTGCAGAAGATCACAGCCATGTCTCAGCATCCTCCCAGTGGGACCCAGCTCTCCTGCCTGGCCTGGCTCTTGGATTGTAGCTATGCATAAGAACCAGCACCCTCTCTCAGCTAAGACTGGATGCTCTCTGCAGAGTGGCTGTCTGAGCACCCAATGCCAGGGATGGGACCCTGTGGATGTGCAGGGATGAGCACCCAAGACATTGATTGCTGGGATGAGTTGACAACAGCCCACTCCAGCCCCACAGGAGGGTTGTGGGGGTAATAAATGTTGCTGGACAAGTTGCCATCAGCAGGATCCAGGAGGGTTATAAAATCTAAATCTCCTGAGCCTTCAGCTGGGACTGCAGCTGCAGAGCAGGAAGCAAACAAGATCCCGGCTGGCATTGTGAAAGCAAACACCGTAAATCCAAGGAAGTGCTGCGATTGCTGTTTTAGGCACTGGGGAGCTTGGCTCCTGCTCCCCAAAGGTATTTTATTTTCTCTCTAAACAGAAAAAAACCAAAAACCCAAACCAAACCCACAACCCAAATTTATCTCTGGATCAAACTGTCTTGGTGTTGCTGTGGACCTCAGGGCAGCTCTCCTTGCCCGGTACCTCGTGGATGCTTCAAGTCCCAGAATCACCAGGGCACCAGGGCAGGCATAGGTAGATGCCAGCTCTGAGCAATGTCACTCACCTGACCACTCACCAGCATGACCAGATCCTGGGGACAGGTGAACAGAGGGGTCAGAGAGAGCTGGACAGCCAGAAGCTGGGAAGGGGCACAGGAGGGGACAGAGTGCTGTCCAGGGAATTATAGCCTGCTCATGGCATCCTTCATCACACAACTGGTAAGTCAGATGGGATAACTCATGGAGGCTGGAGTACTGGTGGGTTCAGATCCAGTCCCACCAGCAATGAGGTTGTTGCTCCAAAGAGGGCACAAAGCAGAGGTGACTTGATGAAAAACTTGATGTCATCTTACTCTGCAGGCTGGCTGGCTGCTGGATCAAGTTCAGAGTGGAGGAGATTGGACTGGCAAGTGTGCTGACATGATCTGCACCTACCTGGCCTCAGCACCTGTACCCTGACCCTACTCACAGGAGAGAGACATTCCCACCCCATGGGCTGGGCACAGTATTTCACAGGGGCTATGTGAGCCCTGGTTGGGTGGTGTCTGTGAGACAGGTTCTGCTGTGGAGTGGCATCTGTGGGTTCGCTCCTGTGGGACAGGATCTGCTGTCAGATGGCATCTCTGGGTCCTCAGCCATGGGATGGGCTCAATATTCTGGACAGTCCCATGATGTGGGTCACTTAAGTTCTCTTGCCGTCTTGCCCTCTCTCATATGGTCTCATCTTCCCTTGCTTGCCTCCATGCCTCATTCCTTTCCATTATCCTTTGGCACTCCCCCCGGTCATTTATCCTAGCTGTGGATGCTCTGTGCCAGGCCCAGTTTTGGCATTAGTGGGTTAGCCATGTATCGCCACTACCCTCAGCCCTGGCAGGATGCTGGCACACACCCTGACTCTCCAGCACCCTGGATATCCCAGCAGCCTAAGTGTGCTGCACCCCATGGCTCTGCCCAGGCTCCCCTCAAGGAAACGTGCAGTGAGGTCACAAGGTGTTTAGGAAAACATGCCTTGGCACTTGCTGGCCATCCCAGGAAAATAAAAACATCCGGGCAGGCAGCCACGAAGCGAGTGCGAGAGGCCGGCACTCCATAAATCCCCTGGAGCAGGTGCTTTGTAGTCGGCACAAGGAAATGAACACATTATTCAACTCGGCTTAAACCCCAAAATGTTTCCTGTCCTGTGAGCCAGAAGTTACCCAGGGAGATCATTCCTAGGCCATGCAGGAGCTGCACCAGCCAAAAAAGTGCCAGGAGACCTGCAAGGGAGTTCAGGGGTCTGTCCAGGCACCTTGCCTTGGAGGGGATTTTGCCACGGCAATGCCATGCCACTGGCACTGACCTGCTGGCACCTGCTGGCACATAACTGCTCTGGGACATGCAGAGGATCCACAAGGGACTCCCAGACCAGTCCCAGCCATCTCGCTTCACTGGGATGCAGGGACAGAGAGAACCTCCAGGAGACTGTGAGGCTTCTGGGGTCCTGGGTGAATCCCACAGATATTTGGCCTCTCCTTGGTATCAGAAAGACAGATCCCCCTGTACACTGCAATAACCCTACGCACTACAGGCTGTTGGTTGGCACCCACAGGGACACCCTGAGGTCCTACCCTCATTTTGGGTCATCCTACAGGAAAAGCCACAAATGGCTGGTGGCTTCATGGTGGGAGAGGACATATACCAGGACTCCACATACATATTCTGGGGGTCTCAGAGCAGATGGAAAGGAAAACACTGCAGCAGGTGCTCCGGACTAGGACGTTATGGTGACATGTCCTGTCCTGGTTCTAGAGCACAAAGGGGTGTGAGTGCTGGGGGATGTCCTCATAGATACAATGGGGCAGCCACTGCCCTGAATCAGAGAGGTGACATAGCTGCCACATTTATCCACATTTTCCCCCTTAAAATACATGCTACTTCTCAATTTTTTCCACTGCTGGCACACAAACTGCAAACCCAAGGAAGGAGCTCTTCAGATTCCCTGGACAGCAGGAGCAGTGGAAGACCATATGTGAAAATGCCACCTTGTGTACTTGCACCTGTCCCTGTGTGCTTTGTACCCACCTGACCAAAGCGTCTCTGACCTTCAGGAGATGTTCCTCTTCTATTTGGGATGGGATGATGCCTCAAGCATCAGGAATGGAGAGCCCAACATGCCCCTGACTTCCACTTGGATGGAGATGGGAGTCTTCAGACATGATTTCTCCATCCCTGCCTTCTTTCTATGTGCCTTCTCTGCAACCCTGTTTAGAGCCCCCTGCTTCCAACAGGAGGGGGCTGCTGCCCATGCATGCTAGAACTCCCCATTACCCAGTGCTCTATGTGCCCTGGTACAGCAGTGTCTGCAGGACTGTCACCTGGCCCTGGCAGAGCTGACAGTGCCACAGGCATCCACTTGTGGTGCCTGCCATGCTCTTTACAGACACCTTCCAAGATTGGCAGGTTTCTGGCCCCACTCTTGGTGCAGAGGATCCTGACACGGCCCTGAAGATGATAGGCCTGACAATGGCCTTGTGTTGCTGCACACCAGGGGGTTGATAAACAGCTGCTAGGTCTGGGGACCTACGGCTTGGTTTTGCTTGCTGGGAACATGGAGAAGAAGATTGGGACCTCATTCCCCCCACGGAATGAGCTCCCCAGCACAGCTGAGTATGGCTGTGCCCTTGGTGCTGTGGTGCAGTCCTAGGATGGGTGTGGGCCACCATGGATTGCCATAGACCACCACCGACCACCATGGTTGGCCATAGGCTGCCATGAAAAACCACATCACCACTTTGCATCACCACTGACCAATCCAGTCTCCCACAGACTATCACAGACCTTTATGGACTGCCAGGGACCCCCTGGACCACCATGGACCACCACTGAACATCATGGGTGTCATGGACCACTGTGGAAAATATGACCATTGTTGACGGTCATGAACCATCATAGATTGTATCAGACTGCTCTGGGCCATCACAGACCACCATAGGTCAACACAGACCACTGGAGTACATCATAGAGGATCATGCATTTCTGTGGACTGCCATAGACCACCATGATCTGTAATGAGCCTGTGTGGACTGTTCCAGACCACCAGAGACCATCATGGAGTTCCACGGATCACCACACACTGCCATGGACTGCTACAAATCACCAAGGGTGCTGCTGGGTGCTGGGCACAACCCTGTGCAAGGAAGCCTTGTTGGTTTCAACAGGATGGGATGCCAATAAAACTCAGTGTGAGACTGTGGGACAGGTGCAATGGAGTTAGAGAAACCCTAAAGCATGGTGAACCCCAGCTGTACATCCCTCACAGAGCAGGCTGAAGGCTCAGCAAATGAACTGGGCCCTGTGAGACCCCAGCCTCACATTGGCTCCTCTCCCCCTGTGGGCACTTGTGAGGGGATACCCCACCCTGACAAGAACTAGGGCAACCACCCCACAAGCCCTTTGTCTACCTGGGTGAGTGAGTCACAGTGAGCGCAGTGAGATGGGTTGTAGATGTTGTTGCCAGGTGTACGGGTGTGCGGTGCACAGTGTGTGTATGGCGGTGTGTGTGTACTGCCTGGTGTGTGTACTGTGTACTCGCTGAGCATGGCATGTGCACAGTGTGTGTACAGCGCACAGTGGGCTTGCAGCATACAGTGTGAGTACGGTGGATGTAATGGTGCATGTAAGGTGGATGTATGGTGAATGGTGTGTGCACTGTGTGTGTGATATGTGTATGGGGTGTATAAAGTGCCCAGTGTGTGAATGGTGGGTGTGCACTGGGCACTGGGTGTACAGTGTGTAGAAGGTGTGTATGTGGTGCACAGTGTGTGTTTAGTGTGTGGTGAATGGTTTGTGTGTGACGCAGAGTGTGTGTGCAGTGTCTCTGCAGTGTGTGTAATGTGTTGTCACATGAAGGGGAACAGAAAAAAAATAATTCCTGTCTTATGGGTATTAATATATTTTTTAGGGCAATTCCATGTCCCACCCCCAAAAGGATGTCTAAACCAGTCTGCTAGAAGTCTGCCTAATAGAGACCTTTCACTAACAGATTCGCTGAATTTAGTTGGATGGGAAGTTTTTCAGGGACTTCTCTAAACAGCAAGTGAGAGAGCGAGACCTCTCAGTGAGGCCCCGGTGAGCTATTTCCCTGTTGAGAGCTACCGGCACATCTTTGATAACTTTTTTACTACAAGAATATACTGTGATTATGAGCATTAGCTACAAACAAGCTACGCAAACAGGCACCCAGCAACTTAATAACAAAACCTTAAAACAAAACAGCAACACACCCACATAGAGCAAAACAGTGTTAAGTAGGTATAAGAAAGGAAAGAAAGTAACATTAGTTAATGATCTCTTTCCCCCAGATATTTGAGCAGAGTGGAGAAGGGAATCCGCCAATTACCTCCACAAATATGGATGGAACTTCTCCCTGATTTTTCTCTACGTTCAAATCTCTTTCATATCTTTTTTTCCTCTTGAGTGACAGTCAGGCAAATAAACAAACTTTTTGGGCATGTTAGACTATTGCTTTGGGACAGACAAAGGACGAAGACAGAGGACCAAGAACTATGTTTGATTTCATGCTTTCAGAGTGTCTTGGGAAAAAAGGCTATGAGATTTCCATCTCACTCCATTTTTGATTCATCCTGTTTCACACTGAGGCTTATAAGTTTCTGGGAATGTCTCCCCAGGTACTGGCGTCTTCTAGGAACCATCAAGAACTTATCTTTCCTTTTCTGGGCTTATCTGTCACCCCACAGGTGTGTATATGGGGAGTGTATGGGGGGGGTGACACACAGTATGTGCAGTGTCTGTGCAGTTTGTATAAGGTGTGTGTATGGTGTGTGCAAGGTGTGTGTATGGGTGGTCTGTGATGCACAGTGTGTGTGTCGTGTTTGCAGTGCACATACAGTGCACAGGGCATAGTATGTGTGCAGTGTATGGTGAGTGTATGGTCAGTGCACAGTGGGTGTATGGTTTGTATACAGTGTATGTGCAGCGGGTGTAAGGTGCACAGTATGTGCACTGTGTATGTGGTGTGTGTACAGTGTGTGCATAGCAGGTGTATGGTGTGTGGTGCACAGTGCGTGTCATGCATGGTGTGTCTGTGTACAGTGTGGGTATGGTGTGTGCAGTGCACAGTGTGTGTACAATGTGTATAGAGTGTGTGCATGTGTGTGGTCTGTGTATGATGTGTGCAGAGTGTACAGTTCACGGTGTGTGTGCAGTGTATGTGCATCACGTGTAAGGTGCACAGTGTGTGCACAGTGTATGTGTGATGTGTGTACAGTGTGTGTACCACGTGTGTGGTGCACAGTGTGTGTCATGCATGGTGTATGAGTGGTGTGTGCACGGTGTGTGTGGTGTGCGTGCACAGCGTGCACAGTGTGTGCATGTGTACAGTCTGTGTGTGGTGTGTGGTGTGTGCAGTGCACAGTGTGTGTACGGTGTGTGTACCGTGTGTGCACTGCGTGTGTGTGCATGTGGTGTGTGTCGGCGATGTGCCCGATGTGCACATAGTATATGGTGTGTGCACCGTGTGTGTATGGTGCGTGTACAGCGTGTGGACAATGTGTGCATGTGTGATGGCGTGGTGCGGTGTGTGCAGTGCCCGGTGTGCACACCATCTGTGCACGGTGTCTGTGCGGTGTGTGCGGTACCGGGGCGGTGTCCGGCTCCCCTCTGCTGGCTCACACGCGCACACACGGGGTGTCCCGTACCTCCCCTCCTCCCCCCCATCCCTACCGCAACGAGTCCTCCCGGCTTCTCCCGCGCTCCCTCCTCCCCCTCTGCTTTTCTTCTCCATCTCTTAATTCTTGTTTCCAATTCCCCAGAGTTTTGTTTTCAATTCGTTCCTCCGCTGGCCGTGCCTTGCCCTCGGCAGGTCCTGCGGGAGCACCACCACTTCCCCAAGGAGCGGCTGGCGTTGCTCGCTGCCCGCTGCAGGCAGGGAGAGGATGAAGGGAGGCTCTTTCCGCCCAGGCTCTTGCCAGCCCGTCAATCCCCTCTCTCTCCCGGTCCTGTGCTCGGAGACGCCACCGTGGCCCAGGACACGGGCCACAGGAATTGAGGCACCTGGAGGATCTGCCACCAGCATTGCCCGATGAGCAGGGCTGAGGTTGTGGTCTCCAGTGGAACCATCACCCTCCCGTCATGCCCAGCCTCACACCGCACGGAGAAGCTCTTCCAGACCCTTCCAGCTTCTCCTTTCTGGCTATCTTCGCTATCGGCTGCATTTCACCGTCCTTTGGCTAAGGCACCGCTGCCAGCTCCATGTCACACCGTCCAGGGGTATTCATAGCCAGCAACCCAATCCCCCCGGCTCGAGTTGTGCCAGGCTGGGTGAGCCGAGCTCCCTGACCCCGCGACGGGCGGGACACGTCACTCATGATGCAGACACCTGAAGTGGCACAGGCAGGGACAATGAGAGGGGCTCAGATTCCCAGCAACAGCAGTGGCGGAGGGACCCGTGAATCACGGACTGCCGCGCCTCGGCGCTGCTCTGGTGACCTGCCCCAAAATCTCAGGAGAGAACAGCGACCCCCTGCCCGCCGGTCAGCGCTGCATCCCTCACGGAACCGGCTCGCGGGACACTTTAGGGCCAGCGATACCCGCAAACACCTCTGGGGTCCCCATGCAGCCACTGGCCTCTTCCTGTGCTTCCACACACTCTGAGCCATGGGGCAGGGGCTGGCAAAACATCTCCCTCCCTCCAGCCTTTATCGCCCCCCACCCCCGCCCGATGGGGGCAGGCAGCAGGCTGAGAATGCGAGGAATGCACCGCAGGCATGCTGCCTCCGCCGAGGCCCCCTTGCCCCACGGAGGCGCTCCTGCAAACAAACGTACGGCACCCCTGCCTCCCTCCGAGCTGGGAGGCCCCCCATGGCATTCCATGGCATGTCTTAATGTCCTTTCCAAGTCCCCGGCAGGACTGGCAGCCCCACTCTGTCCACGTTATCCCAGCTCCACGACGTCTTAGGGACATGCTCGAGGCTCCTTCTCCCATAGACAGATCTTGCCCCCAGAGCACTCCCCTGTACTTCCCTCGCAGACGCCCACCCTCCTACCCCACCACTCCACAGGTGTGGTGTCCCATAGCACAGGGGTTGGAACCTCAAAATCCACAGTGGTGACATGCCGACTGCCTCCAGTCCCCTGCCAGCTCCTGCCCTCACTCCCCCACCATTCCCTGCCCTCAGTCCCTCCTGCCCTGCCAGGCTGTGTGTCGATGGGTAGCAGGGACACCAAGGGTGGCACAGGACCCCACTTGCACCCTCTGCTACTGGGGGGACATCCTGGGTGCCAGGGACTTTTCGACCCCCAGGGCATCCCAGTTCTCAGCATCCAACTCCCAAGTTGCCCTCATGCATCCCAAATCCCTCTCCAACCTCCTTGCTTGGCCCTAGAGGGAATACCCACACCTAGCCATGTTCCCACAAAAGAGGCGACCAGATCCTAGGCAGTCATTCCCCAGTGACTCTTCCTGTATTCCATAACCCAAGACCTCCAAAAAAAGATCTGTTGTGAGGACACTCACACGCAGGATGTCCTCTCCCTTTTCAGCTGTCTGCACTCCACAGCTCTGTGTCCCTGCACTCCTCTGCAGTGGGGACACGCTTTCCAGGGCACCCCATTGCCAGTGCCCTATCACCCACATCCTCTGCATCCCACTGCCTTCCCTAGCCCTTGGGGACCCACAGCATGGAACATTCCCTCCCCAGTTGCCAGGGCGTGGGGTCCCTTAGAACCTGGGTGGTACCTACTCCCCAAACCCTCCCTCAATCCCCCACCCGCTGGGGACATTCCGAACCCTCGTGACGCCTCACCAACCTCCTTCCTGGACCCCTTCTCAACCTCTGCCCGCTGGGAGTCGCCCGGTCTGGGGACGCTCTGCCCTAGCCCCCCACTGGGAACCCCTGAGCCCCTCCCCAACACCTCCAC
>WEKX01002386.1:50695-65133 GCA_013390025.1 Pitta sordida
GGGGCGTCCGCCAACTTGACGGTCGCGGTGGTGCTGCCGGAGCGCAACGTGAGCTACGCGTGGGCTTGGCCGCGCGTGGGTCCCGCGCTGAGCCTGGCGCTGGAAGCGCTGGAGCGGGGCGAGCCGCCGCTGCTGCCGCGGCCCTTCTCCGTGCGCGTCGAGTTCATGAGCTCGGAGCTGGAGGGCGCCTGCTCCGAGTACGTGGCACCGCTCAACGCCGTGGACCTGAAGCTCTATCACGACCCCGACGTGCTCTTCGGGCCGGGCTGCGTGTACCCCGCCGCGTCCGTGGGGCGGTTCGCCTCGCACTGGCGGCTGCCGCTCATCACCGGCGGGGCGGTGGCCGCAGGCTTCAGCCGCAAACGGGAGCATTACAGCACGACGGTGCGCACCGGGCCCTCGGCCCCCAAACTGGGTGCCTTCGTCTCCCACCTTCACGCTCACTTCAACTGGAGCGCCCGCGCCGTGCTCCTCTACGTGGACCGCAAGACCGACGACCGACCCTACTATTTCACCGTCGAGGGGGTCTACCAGGAGCTGCAGGATGGCAACAACCTCACCGTCACCGTTCACATTTACTCTCCCGACGAGGGCGGCCCCGACACCGCCGTCCACTTCATCAAAGCCAACGGGCGCGGTGCGTGGGACAGCGAGGCGGGGGAGAGGGGGGGGACATGAAAACCCTGCGTGGGACAGGGCTGAGCGTCCGGGAGCCATGGGGGTGGCGGGGATTAGAGGGAGGGGAGGGGGACGGGAGAGCAGAGAGGGCTCCCTGTGGGGGATCCGCGCAGGGCTCAGCAGCGGGGGAAGGGGGTGGCAAAATCCTCTGTGGAGCGCAGCAAGGGGCTGAGGGTGTGGTGGGGTCCGTGTGGAGGACGGGGGTGCGGTTGGACCCATCTGAGGTACATTAGGGGGAAGGATGGGCTGTGCAGCAAACATAAGGTACAGGAAAGGGGCGGTGGGTCCCGTACCCGTCTGAGTGCAGCGATTAGGGTGTTGTGGACAACACCCAGGGTACAGCAAGGGGTTAAAGGAGCAGCAGGACCCATCTGGGGCACAGATGGGGGGCAGAGATGCGGTGGGAGGGGGAACACAGCAGGACCCGTGTGGGGCACAAGGGGTCATAGCAGCCGTTCAACCCTTCTGGGGGACACTAAAGGGATTAGAGGGCTATTAGGTTTGTGTGGGATACAGCAAGTGAATAGGGATACAGTGGGATTGTGTGGGGCACAGCAAGAGTCCAAGAAGACAGTGACACCTTTGTGGGACACCATGAGAGTCTGAGGAAACAGCAAGACCTGTTTGGTATGAAGTGAGGGGCCAAAGACAAAATGGGACCTAAGTGGGGCACAGCAAGATGCCAAGGACATTGTGGGATGCATGTGGAGTGTAGGAGGGGATGGACACAGTGAAACCTGTGGTGGGTCATGGCAAGGGATCAGAGGGCCAGTGAGACCTCTGTGGAGGGGCTGGGAGCACAGTGGGACCCATGTGGGTCATAAGAATGGGTGGAAGGCCCAGTGGAACCTGTGTAGGGCACAGGGAGAGGTGAGTAAAATGGATTGTATGTAGGGCACAGCAAGGGGTGAGCACATTTTGTCATGGTGGGGTTGGAGGGGCAGCAGGACATATACAGGAAAATGGGCTCACAGAGGACAAGGCAGGACTTGAGTCCTACAAGGGCCAAACCCTGTGCCAGTGCAGAGGTCAGGATGTGGCATCGGGAAGGAGCACAGTGTCTCCTTCCCTGCCCCATATCTTGCCCAACCTTTGCCAGGGAGAGCCAGAGAGGACCTTCATGTTGGTGCCACACATGCCATAAGAGGTGTTTGCTGCACTGGGGTGTCCCTGGGGACAGGTGGGATGCAGGCACCTCCTGGGAGGCTGAAGGTGACAGAATGGACTTGGCTGTCTGAAGGACAAGATGAACTGTGGTTACTGCCCAGAGAAGACTGGCGATGACACACTTAGGCAGTGGTGCTCTGCTTGGGCAGAGCCCCCGAGACTGGCACCCAGGTGCCCCAGGTTGTGCCTGTTTCCACTGTCCTGACATGGAGCTGGGATGGCCCCACCCTGCTGATGGAGGGATAAATCAATTTGGTGCCTTGCAAGTGCCCCAGGAGAGCAGCTATATTGGGAGCGGGAGGAAATGGAGGGGCTTACGGAGGCAGCTGGAGAGCAAGGGCAGCCTGATGCTCTTTCATTATTGATGAGCGGGGTGTATCGATCTCGGGGAGTCAGCTACTCTGCAATGCTTCTTAATGGATTCTGAGATGCTGTGTCATTAAGAAGGACATCCAGCCAGGATAAGTGGAGCCAGATGGGCCAGTGGGGATGTGTCCAAGGCTGTGCAGGACCAGGCTGTCTGTGTGTGTATGTGTGTGTGTGTGTAGAACTTTAGGGTGCTGGACTGGGTTTTCCTCAGGGCTGAGGTCAATGAGGCTGAGTCCATGGAGTGAGCATCCTGTAGTGAGCTGCAGGAGTTGAGCAGCCTATGGCTGCCCCTTTGGGGTAGAAGCTCCCTGCATTTACCATCACCAGCCATGGGGTTTGGAACTTCTCGTGGGATGGGGGCAAAGGACTGTACAAGGGAAAAAGGCTGAAATCAGCAATTCCTGCCAACGTTTCCGGTGTGGTGCTGTAAATCACGGTGATGGGAATTGATCCCTCCTGGTACAGGCAGGGGGTTGTGGCTGCTGGGGGAGGATGCCATGCATGGGCAGAGACCCAAGAGCCCTCCGAGCTGGCATATTATCACAGAATCATGGAAAGGCTTGGATTGGAAGGGACGTTAAAGATTGTTTAGTTCCAACCCACCTGCCATGGCCAGGGATGGGGGAGACAGTCTGGGCCCTTCTGGCCACAGCCCAGAAATGGGGCCAGGGTGTGGAGCTGAGTGCTTGGCCCCATAGAGGTGGCTGCTCAGGGCTGTGAAGCTGATGTTAGGTGCTTTCCGAGGTGCTTTTTACACCCAGGTATATGGGGCAGGGAGTGGAGACATGCAAGACTGTCTCAGGGGTCCTGACCCCTGCATGGTGTGGCACAGAGAGGGAAGCAGGGCCTTCAGCTGCAGCCACATCTCTGTCCATACCCTGCAACGACACCACATCTTATCCCTCTTGGCATCACCTTCCTTCTCCCAGATGGTGGGCAGGAGTTTGGTAAACCTTTCTTGAGGAAAGCTGCTTCCTCGTCCCACTCACTGTGTGTCCCCAGTTGCTGATCCTTGACATTTGCAGGTCTAGTGAATGAGCACGAGGGGGTGTGGGTGCATCACACTTCCCATTGCCCCTCTCACAGGTGCCTGAGCGACGTGCAGGGGCCCACGTCTCTCCTGCCATTTGCAAAAAAGCTGATATAATTAGAGCTGTGGTTGAGAGAATTACCGGACCATCTGTCTGCAAAATACCCAGGTCCCCTGCCTGGGGAGATGGCTGGGTGCTGTTGCCAGAAGAAAGTGCATTTGGTCCTCACCCTGGGTGTGGGACAAGGGTCTCTGTGCTGCAGTGCCCTGTGCTGGTGGGGCTGGAAACTGGGATTTCCTGCCTGAAACTAGGATTTGCCTTTACTTTAGGGTTATCTTCCATCATGCAGGGGTCAAGCAGTATCCTGCCGCCTCATCTGCAAGCTAGTGGTCCTGCCCTTTCCCTGGGGCCTGGTACTCTGCCTCTCACACCCCTAAATAATTGCTGGGGAGCTGGGTGCACTGCAGCCTTGCAGAACCTTGTCCTTGGTGATGCTGAGGCTGCCTTTGGCCATTTGCTTTGTGGGACTGCTTGGGCCCACTGAAGTGCTGTTGGCCATGCAGGAGGCTGCCAGCCGTAGGCAGCTGCCCAGGCCAGGGAGAGCCCTGAGCATTGACCCTTTCCTTCTGCATGGCTCCTGCGCCCTGCCCCTGGGGAGCCTGTTCAGGCGTCATCCATCCCCTTGTTTGGTGGCCTTTGACCAGGCAGGCTTTTGCTGCCGCCATGGGGACTGGCTGCCTGCAATGTCCCGCCATCTGCTACCAGCTGTTGTGGCTCCCCCAGCCTGTGTAGCCGTCTTTTCCTGGTGCCTGCAATGGGATGAGGAGGGTCCCATGATGTGTCCTTGGGGGGGACCCTCAGGCTTTGTGTGCTGGGTATGTGCTGAGCTGCCCATCCTGGATGAGAAATTTGGGGACAATACATTTCTGGGTGCGGGACTAGTGAAGTGGGGAAGTGAAGACTGTTTATTTTAAGTATTGCTGCATTCAGAGGGAACAATTTCAGACCCTGGAACAGGCTTTTGCTCACACACAACTCATGCTGCTGCAATTTTCCTCTCCTCCATGGGCTGCCTCACTGCCCCTGTGGATGATCCTGTCAGTGTCTGTCAGCCCTGCTGCCTGCATGGCTGGGTGCATGCATGGTTGGGTACCATCCAATGGCAGAGACCCCATCCCAGAGAAACACGGCTTCCTTGCTGTCCCCAGCCTGCCTGTTCCCTGGGTCCAGCCGGGGCGCTGGGCCCCACGCAGAAAGGCTGTGCACTGAGGCCAGCGCCCAAGCGTGACATTCCTCCAGCGCCTGTTGCCGCCGCCTGCTCTGTTGCTCAATCCCAGGTTCCCAGCCAGGCTGACTGGAGCGGGGCCCTGGTTTTCCGGGGGGAGGGAGGAGGCAGTGTCAGGATCCTCAGCAAGGGCATGGAGGGCCCCTGCTTGGGGGGGGTTTGGACACTCTTATGCACCCTTCCTCACAGCCTGAGATGCCCTGTGCCAGCCCCATGGTGCCCCCACACAGCACCTGGGTGGGTATCCCATGGGGGCTGCCCAAGCCCCCAGGAGAGGATGGTAGCACACAAAGAGGCCTGACAGGCCCCGGGCACCCCCTTGCTGAATGGGTCATAACAGCGAGATGCTCTGTTTCCAATTAGCGCCAGTGGCCGCCGAAGGTGCTGGAATCTGGGAACCTGCGCATTCCTGCCACACGGCTGGGCAGCAGCGAACCCAAACATGGGTTTGTCCCATTCCACAGCCCGGGTTCCCCAGGGACCTCTGGCGCACGGTCCCAGTGCCTCTCCTGGCCTGGTCCCCTGACTGAGACTGGCATGGAGCAACTGGGATGGTGATGCTGGGAGGAGACGTCTCTTGGCTGTTTTCTGCTGGAGCAGGGGGTGTGGGGTCTGTGCCTGGGGGAATCCACCTCATGTTTTGGAGCAAGTTTTCCCCGTTCTCCTTTGCCCCCTCAGCTGAAGGTGACTGATGGGGCAAGAGTGGGTCAGTGCCAGCAAGGGCGGTGGGACTGACCGTGGGGTGTGGGAACGTGATGAGCCAAGCACTGCCTGCTCCATCCCCCACCCCGCCTCACAGTCACCAAGTGCCACTGGCACTGCTCCACCCCATCTTCCCAAGGGAAAGCATCCTACCCCGTTGCTGGCTGTGTGTCCCAGGGTGCAGTGGGGTATTGTTGCCCCCCTGATCTCCCCACCTCTTGCTGGCAGTGGTGTATCTCTGCGGGCCACCGGAGATGCTGCGGCAGATCATGCAGCTGGCACAACAGGAGAACCTCACCAATGGCGACTACGTCTTCCTCTACTTGGATGTCTTCGGGGAGAGCCTGCGGGGCGACTCTGCCCGTGACCCCTTCAAGCCCTGGCAGCAGAGTCCAGGCCAGGACTCAGGTCTGCGTGAGGCTTTCCAGGTGAGATGTGCCTACTGCCTGGGGACACGGATCTCCCCAGCCTGGTCCCAGTGTGTGAACCAGGATGTTGTGCTTGGTTGCAGATGGTGCTGGTGATCACATACTATGAGCCCCAAAACCCTGAGTACCAGCATTTTCAAACCCAGCTCATCCTGCGAGCTAAGCAGAAATTTGGGGTGCAGCTCAACTACTCCCTGGTGAGTGAGTCCACCTGCACAATGAGGTTGTGGGGGCCCTCTGCATGGTACCTAAGACCTCACCAGGATGCCGAGGGTGGGACACAGGCAATGCCAGATGGGCCATCCCTGGTGGGAACAGCCACAGGCACTGCAAGGTGCATGTTGGCTCCACTGTGGAGTTACAGGACCATGGGTGGATGCATGGTCCTTGTGTGGAGGTCCCAGGGCCAGGGTGCTCCTATGTGTGTGGCTGTGGGTGTGCTCAGGTTCCCCCCTGCAGATGAACCTGGTGGCGGGGTGTTTCTATGATGGGATGCTGCTGTACGCAATGGTGCTGAATGAGACTCTGCGTGAGGGAGGCTCCAAGAAAAATGCCACCCATATCATCGAGAAGATGCGGGACCGCAAGTTCCAGGGTAACACGGGGATGGGGGCAGCTGGGCTGCGGGTGCTATTGGGTTGGTGGAACCCAGTCCCTGTCCCACCTGGGTCTTGCTTCTCCCACAGGGGTGACGGGGCTTGTGAGCATGGACAGCAACAATGACCGGGACACTGACTTCAACCTATGGGCCATGAGTGACCCCAAGACTGGGAAGTACGAGGTGGGAGCCAGCACCGGATTCTCCCTGGCTGGGGATGAGGGGTGGGAGTCTTGAGGGGCCTGACCGCTCTCTGTCTTAGGTGGTGGGACACTACTCAGGTGTGGAGAAGCAAATCCACTGGCTGGGACGTCCCATCCCCTGGGTGAAGGGAGCTCCCCCTTTGGACAACCCTCCCTGTGTCTTTGATGTGGATGATCCCTCCTGTGAAAAAAGTGAGTGTCCTGTGTCCATACATCCCTTGGACCCCAGCAGCCTTATGGCTGCATGTCAGTCTGGCCATCATGGCCAGCTGGGCCATTCTGACATCCCCTCCTGTATGCAGCCCCACTCTCTATGCTGGCCATTGTGGCTTTGGGCACTGGCCTTACCTTTGTCATGTTTGGCATCTCCAGTTTCCTCATATTCAGGTGAGTCAGGGCTGGGGGTGCTTCTGCCTGGACACTGGGCACCTCTCAGCCTGCTATGAGGGCAGGCAGGGGAGTGGGGGTAGGTAAATCTGATACCCATGTGTCCCACAGGAAGCTGATGCTGGAGAAAGAGCTTGCTAGCATGCTCTGGAGGATCCGCTGGGATGAGCTGCAGTTTGGAAGTCCTGAGCGGTACCATAAGGCAGCGGGCAGCCGACTGACCTTGTCTCTGGTGAGAGGTGCCAGCTCTGGGGCTTAACCCTGCCCCCGCGCTGCTCTCCCTCTCTACATGACACCTCTCCTTATTGATCCCCTACGTGGCTCTCTGTTCCCCACAGAGCTAGAGCCTCACTGCATCTGTCCTCTACACAGCCTTTCATCCTTACATAGCTTTCAATCCCCTGTAGAGATGCACTCCATCCATCCCTGGCATGACCGTCCATTCCCTGCAGAGCTACTGTAGATCCATGCCATCACAGCCCTGAATCCCCTATAGAGTGCCATACCTCATCAAGCCCCTATGTTCCCCTCCATCCGTTATACAGTCACAGCTTATCCGTTCCCTACATCCCCTTCAGGACATCATGCCTCATCCTGGAGTCTTCCCGGTCCTTACAGAGCATGCACAGCTTGCCTTAACCCTTTAGAGCCCGTCCTGCACCATCCCCTGCACACCCTTGGGCATCCCTGCCCTGCTCCATTGGTTCCTGCCACACCCCCATCCCAGGGGTCCCCTCCCTAATCCCCTCCTTCCTACAGCGTGGCTCCAGCTATGGCTCGCTGATGACCACCCATGGCAAGTACCAGATCTTCGCCAACACCGGCCACTTCAAGGTCAGTGCAGTAGGCAGGGAGCTGAGCCCTCCCCCAGAAATGCCCTGACTCTGTTGGTATGCTTGCCCTCGGCTGCATCCCCATCTCACAGAATGCTGGCACCTCTGAAAATCCACCCAGCAGGCACTGACTTATTTCACTTCCCAAACATCCTAGGGCAACGTGGTGGCCATTAAACACATCAACAAGAAGCGCATTGAGCTGACACGGCAGGTGCTCTTCGAGCTAAAACATGTAGGTGTTGGTTCTGGGCTGGGGTGGGCAACCTGCTCAGGGACTGATCCTGGGAGTGAGGGAGGCTTGTGGGTGCAGCAGCCCATCCCCTCTTACCTTAAGACTGTCTTGGCTCCGCTTCCTCCTGCAGATGCGGGACATCCAGTTTAACCACCTGACCCGCTTCATTGGGGCATGCATCGACCCCCCGAACATCTGCATCATCACTGAGTATTGCCCACGGGGCAGCCTGCAGGTAGGCGGGCTTGGGGACGCCAGGGGTGACACTTAGACACTCCTGGTGACCCAGCTGGGCTGGGCATTGAGGACAGGTGGATACAGGTAGATACTGGTGGCCACCCAAGACCCTGCAAAGCTCACAGCTGAGCTGACCAAGCAGGTGCAGAGGCCAGTGGAGGGAAGGGGGTAGGTGCTGCAGACCCCTCCCCGCCTCGCCCCCAGCTGGGTGCTTGGTGAGGCCGGTGCCACCATGCCCTGGGTGTTTGGTGGGGTCCACTCAATGTGCTTACCCTAGGATGTCCTGGAGAATGAAAGCATCAACCTGGACTGGATGTTTCGCTACTCTCTTATCAATGACATTGTCAAGGTACCCAAGGGAGGGACACAAGGGGCTGGGAGAGGTGCCTGAGGGATATCAGATTCACTGTGTCTGTCTGTCCCAGGGAATGGCCTTCCTGCACAACAGCATCATTGGCCACCATGGCAGCCTCAAGTCATCCAACTGTGTTGTGGACAGCCGCTTTGTGTTGAAGATCACTGACTACGGACTGGCCAGCTTCCGCTCACCCAGCGACAATGAGGACACACACGCACTCTATGCCAGTGAGTGCCTGCCTGGGGGGGACAGTGGGGATGGGCTGGCCCTGCCTCACTGCTCCATGGCTGTGTCCTACCAGAGAAGCTGTGGACAGCCCCAGAGCTGCTGCAGAAGGGGCACCTGCCCACCCCAGGCATGCAGAAAGCTGATGTCTACAGCTTCGGCATCATCGTCCAGGAGGTCGCTCTGCGGAATGGTCCCTTCTACATTGAGGGCATGGACCTGAGCCCCAAAGGTGAGGGCAGGGGACAGGTGTGGAAAGGCTCAGTCCCTGCCTTGGAGGTCTGGAGCTCACCATCGGCCACCCCTGACAGAGATCGTGCAGAAAGTACGTAACAGCCAGAAGCCCTTCTTCCGCCCCTCCATCGACATTGGGGTGCACAGCGAGGAGCTGGCAGTGCTGATGGAGCGGTGCTGGGCACAAGAGCCAGCTGAGCGCCCCGACTTCAGCCAAATAAAGATCTTCATCCGTAGATTCAACAAGTGGGTGATTGGCAAGCTGGGAGGGTGGCATGGGATGGGACTGGGGACAGTGATGGGGGCAGTTGTTGGGGGGCACCTCTTTGCACAGTGCCAACTGCCTGTACCCTGGTAGGGAGGGAAGTACCAGCATCCTGGACAACCTGCTGTCACGCATGGAGCAGTACGCCAACAACCTGGAGAAGCTGGTGGAAGAGCGGACGCAGGCCTACCTGGAGGAGAAGCGCAAGGCAGAAAACCTCCTCTACCAGATTCTGCCCCAGTAAGAGGGGGAGAGAAGGGAGTGTGTGGGTCTGGGGCTTGGCATGGGGTCAGTTTGTACCCACTGCTGTGCAAGCATTGATTCCCTTGCCAGCTCCCCATGCTGGTTTAGGGCAACGGATGCAGGGGGAGTAGGGGGTTTGGGATGGGAGCTCACCACCATCCCCTCTGTCCTTGCCAGCTCCGTGGCAGAGCAACTGAAGCGTGGGGAGACAGTGAGGGCTGAGGCTTTTGACAGTGTCACCATCTACTTCAGTGACATTGTGGGCTTCACTGCCCTCTCAGCAGAGAGTACTCCCATGCAGGTGAGACCATGGCTTTGGCAGAACCCCCTCTGTGGGGCTGGTGGGAATCTCACATCCTGCCAGTGCCATCTGTGGCACTGGGGGGACCTGCCTGCCCCCAGCCCCACACACACCCTTGCTCCATCCAGGTCGTGATGCTGCTGAATGATCTCTACACTTGCTTCGATGCCATCATCGACAACTTTGATGTCTACAAGGTGAGAGTGTGTGAGGGGGCAGGTAAGGAAGTGCAGTCCTCCAAAGTGAGACAGACAGCAAAGAGCCCAGGTTGTATCTGCCTCCTCGGATCCTGCAGGTGGAGACCATTGGGGATGCCTACATGGTGGTCTCAGGTCTGCCAGTGCGCAACGGGAAGCTGCACGCCCGTGAGATTGTCCGCATGGCTCTGGCCTTGCTCGAGGCTGTCAAAACTTTCAAGATCCGTCACCGTCCCAACGACCAGCTCCACCTGCGCATCGGCATTCACACTGGTGAGCCCCCGCACGCCAGCCACCACTGCAGCTGTGGGGTGCTCGCCCACCCACCTGCCCTGCAGCATCCCTGAGCATCTCTGTGCCTGCAGGTCCTGTGTGTGCTGGAGTGGTGGGTCTGAAGATGCCACGGTACTGCCTCTTTGGGGACACAGTGAACACTGCGTCACGCATGGAATCCAATGGCCAGGGTAAGCCATGGGGGTGGGCAGCTGGGGTCCACCACCACAGGTTGTGTTCAGCTCCTGCATCCAGTTATGTCTGTTTCTTCCCTCTGTGCTACCCAGCCCTGAAGATCCACGTCTCATCCACCACCAAGGAAGTCCTAGATGAGTTTGGCTGCTTTGAGCTGGAGCTTCGTGGGGATGTGGAGATGAAGGTGAGTGCATAGGAATACCAGTTGGGTTCCAGCCCTTCCTGCCTCAGGGGCATGTTACAAGGGCATGGGCTGAGACTGGGACCCCTTGTTCCCCTCGGTGCTGGGGATCCCATGCAAGGAGCACTGCCAAGAGTGGGGAGGTTCTCACTGCCCTCATGTGCCTCCCAGGGCAAAGGAAAGATGCGAACATACTGGCTGCTGGGTGAGAGGAAAGACCCCAAAGTCGTCTGAGCCCAGTGGCAGTGGTGGAGCCCCCCAGCCTTAATGGGGCTGCCAATACTTCCCAGTGCCTGGACCCCCAGGATGCACCGGCACCCCCCACCCCCTCACTGCATCCACCACCACCTCTGCAGCCCCCCTGCTTCAGCAGGGCCTGGGCAAGGTGGGGCAGCAGCCGCTGCACTGTCTGCCCCCCTCCATCAGCACCAGCAAAGCCCACCTTCCCACACAGCCTTTGCTGGAGGTGGGGAACTGGCTCCAGTCCAACCCTTGTGTCCTCTCCCAGCCTCTGAGGGCCTGCCACCCCTGCCCATTCCCTGTGGCTCAGCTGGCTCTGAGCTGCTCCGGGGCCTGGCTGCCCCATAGGGCACTTTGCCGTCTCTTTTCAGTACCTGGCTCCCAGCAAAATTGTACCCATGTCACCCTGTCCCTGGGGTGGGGGGAAAATGGGGATTCCTGCCAAGACTGACTCCTTGGCCAGGTCAGGCTTCAATGCCGCAGCTCCCCCCCTCCCCAGTCTCGTCTTTCCCTGTATATAGTCCCACTGGGTCATGTAAATACCACCACCCCCCCGCCCCAGGTGTAAATATAGGACTCGCTGCAACTATTTTGTTGAAATACAGACTTCCCCAAATCCATCTGCCCCCTGACCTCTGCTTCTTTCTGTCTTGTAGTGCCAAAAAGGGAGAAGGGCTGGGGGCAACCTCCATATCGAGCTCAGCTTGTGCTGGGGTCAGCTGCCCGGAGCACCCCAGGGCATCATAACCCGAGGGTCTGTCTGTGGTGTAGGCAGAGGATCCGGGCACGACAAGCCGGTGCCAGGCAGCCGCAGCGGCGGCTGTTGAGGGCTCGGGCGGTGCTGGGAAGGCAGAGCTGCCGCGGCGGGGTTTGCTTTGGCGTGAGGGCTGCAGTGCGTTCCTCTGAGCTCATGCTCTGGCCGCCCCGCTGCCGCCTCTTACTGGAACACACCTGTGTCTGGGGACCGGAACGGCGGCTGTGTGTCGCCCGCTGTGTGTGCTGGGAGGGGACAAGTCCCAGGGGATGGGGCTATGTCAGGGGCTCTCTCTTCACGCCCAAGGAAAGTGGCTTGGGACCACAGCTTGTTTTGGGTGAACAGTGACTTGCAGCAGGGCTGGAGAATTTCCCATTTTGCTGCGTGGCACTGCATGATTTGAGAATCCTGGGATGCAGTGCTCCCTCTCCAACCATCCAGCCTGAGGACAAGCTTGGGGTGGCAAGGGTGCCAGGAGCACCTGTGCCCACTTGCTTTTTATTGCTTGTGGGGCTGGAGCTGGCAGCTCAGGGGGTCACAGGGCTGGGGCTGCCCTAGGTACATGGTGATGGGAGTGGAGAAGGCTGCATTCCTCTGGAAAGGAATGTTTCTGCTGAAGATGCTGGTGACACCCTGGAGAGAAGTGGAGAGGTCTGTGTCAGCAGCAGAGATCCCCAGAGTGTTGGCAGGGCGGGGTACTGGCGGCCTTACCGGTAGACCACGGGCTTGCTCCATCCAGAAGCTGGTTGGCTGCTCCGTTAAGTAGTTGTGGGGCTGCAGGTGGAAGCAAAGTGACAATCAGCAGGGGGAACAGGACACCTAGAGGTACACAGGAGGCTTTTGGCCTTCCTGGGAGCTGCCACAAGCTGGGGTGGGGAGGTGGGGCATGGGGGGAGGCTGTCTCCTGTACCTGGGTGATGGGCAGAGGCATGGGCTTGAAGCCCTTGGCACAGTAGTCCTGATGTGTGGTGGAGACAGACTCCATGGGCCTTGGGTGGGCACGGATCTCCTCCTCTGTCTCCTTACTGCAGTCAGAGCAGATGCCACACCCCTCAGCTCTGCGGTACCCCCACCCTGGGTCCCCTCCTCTGGGGCATGGCCCCAAGGGTGGGTGTCATGCAGGGGTGCAGGCTTGCCTGTATTTCTCGTAGAGCAAGGATGCCAGCAGAGCCTTCCGCTGCCCTGCAGAGGAGAAGGTGCCATCAGCACCCCAGCTAAGATTCCCCCACTGCCTTTTCGGGGGGCACACGCTTTAGGAGGGCTCTGCCTCACCTTGCCCCTGCAGCAGGGCCCTGTGTGGCAGGCGGTAGGTGTCCTTCACAGTGGAGCTGTTGGTGAGCGAGGAGAGGAATTGGTGGAGTGGCAGTCCGTGGTAGCCATGCTGGTGAGTGAAGTCCTTGCTGTCCAGATCCTGCCCCAGCCCAGAGTTCAGAGGGTGCACAACTCTCTGGAGATGCACAGTAGGGGCTGTGGAAGTGGGCAGGAGGCCACACTGCAGTGCCCCTTGCCTGCTCCTAGCTTTTAGGCTTTTCGTAGACCCAGAAGCATGAGCTGCAAGAAAGGGTTACAGTCTTCCCAGCCAGCTCCTGGGGAAACCTAGAGCTGGGACACCTGCAGCTTGGGAAGGCCTGACTTCTCCTGCCTGGTGGAGGTCTGCTGACCTCGAACAGCTGCCCTGAGCCCCTGGGTGTCCAGACTGCCCCTATGCTGGGCAACCACTCATACAGTACTTGAATTAACCAAGGGCTGCCCAGGCAGTGGCACAGCTTGGCCCGTCAGGTGCCCTCCAGACTGGCTTGCCCTGCAATCCTTGCAGGCAGGTTGTCACACACAGCTCCTGCACCCCAGCAACAAGATTCCACCTCCTCTCCCAGAGCCTTGCTCCTACCCTCCACATGTCTGCCTATGGCTTTGATCCTATTGAATTTCATCCCCTTTCTACCTGCTGGGCTCAAGGTTGTCTGGGAAGTCCTGCCTTAGCCAAGGGTGGCTATTTAAAGAGAGGGGCTACCCAGGAGCAGGCAACTTGACAGGATCAGCATGTGAGACATGTCGGGGCCAGTTTTGGGGACATATTCCTTTATGGAGTTACCTCCCCCTGCCAGTTGCAGTTCAAGCGGCTCTGTTGGGGCATCGACTGGCTGGGCTTCTCTGCTGGTATCGGTGGGGAGGCAGGAACCACTGACTCCTCCTCAGGGCCAGTCCCCCACTTTCCAAGACAGGGAGGCAGCTTCATCCTGCGGGGATCTGTCTCAGTTTCCGGGGCTGGCACGGGGCTGGATGTGAGTGGTAGGGCCTCAGTGGGCAGCTTGGCTGTGTCTGACATCTCCTGGGGCACTTCAGCTGTGCCTGGCATCTCCTGGGGCCTCTTGGCAGTGGCTCTTAGTGGCTCCCTCTGTAGTGGGAGCTTCTTCATGGCCCTCTCAGGCAGGGGAACGTCACTGTGGACCCTGCACGCACACAGCGGCCCCTCCCCAGGGCATATGGGAGCCACATGGCCTGTGAGAGCCAGCCTGCAGATGGGATCAGACCCTGAGGAAAGGCAACAGGGCCACCCACTGCCCACCATATCCCCAGACCCCACCAGCATGGGAAAGGCCCTGAGGCCTGAGACCCCACGTCCTCCGTTGTATCATCCCCCCAACTGGGACCAAGGGACTTCTCTCTGTCTGGGGGCCAGGAGCAGTGCCTGCTGCTGGGTCTGCACTTCGGAGGGGTTTCCTTCTCCATAACTCCCTTCAGCCTCCTTGAACTCCTGCCGCAACATCCCTGCCCCTGCCTCCAGCCAGGCCTCTGTCCCCCACACTCACCCCCCGCCA
>WEKX01002386.1:78802-108019 GCA_013390025.1 Pitta sordida
CTCTGGGGGTGCCGCGGGCGCTGTACGCGGTGCTGACGGACCGCCGCCCGCGGAGCTGTCCGCGGTGCTGACCGCCGGCCGGCGCCTGAGGCTGCGGTCCGGGGGAGGGGGTCCCGCGACCCCAGGCGCCGGGCTGATGCAGAGAGATTTTTGCTTATGTCCTTCACCTCACCCCGCTTCCATGGATAGAAATCCCTCTCCGTCCTTCGGCAACCCTCCTGTGCTCTGGCCGCACTGTCATGGCGCTTCAGACTGACCCTCTGCCTGCCCCCACCTTGTCCCGGGCGAGTGAGCCCCCGAGGAACCGCGCTGGGACTGGACAGCTCCGAGTGCTTCCTTACACTCCCCCTCCTGGAGTTGTGTTTAACACCTTCTCTAGGGCCCTCTGCTAGGTCACTGTCCCCACATGGGGCTGTGGAGTGACTTGGTGGTTCATTGTGGGGAAATTGGGATCGGGTACACTTGCATTGAGGAGGCAGGTGTTTCATGCCTGGCTTGTGCCGGCTGGGAGTGAAGGGGAGGGGGAGCTGCCTTTGTTCCAGGCAAGGGAGCAGATGCGTGTCAGTGTACAGCCGGCTGGGGCTGCACACACGCAGCACAAACACACGTGCACGCAAGCACATGCGCACGCTCCCAGCCAGGAACAAGCGGTGCAAAGCAGCCCCTCTTCGTAGCTATCCCACTCTTCACTGGATGAGTCCTCCTGGGCATAGCCCTGCTCCCAGCCCATCCTCTGCTGGCCTCTCGATTTTCAGCAGCTTATGAAGAGGTGCTTTATTGCTGCGACTCTGGGGAATAATGGACGGGTCTTCCAGGCTGGTAGTGTGGTAATGGTAGGGTGAAGTTACAGCTGTTGTCTAGAGACTTGCTCTCATTGATCTCTATTGTGCCAAGGAAGTGGCTGTCCCTGTGCTGCTGGGCCTCCTGGAAATCTCTGGAAATCCAACTGTCTGGCAATTGGGCAGTGGGAGGTAGCCCCATTGTTTGCTGTGGGTTTGCAGGAAGTGTCTCTCAGACACGGGGCTGTGCACATCCACGCACACCTATGGATGTGGGTGTGCACACCTCCACTTCGCTGTTCATGCAGACAGCACCCACGTGTGCAAATGTGCACACATATGTTCACCACTCCTCCTCCACAAATCATGGGAGAACTGGGAGGCTGTGCAGGAGGTGCTCTGCTCACTCCTTCTGCTTGTGGCCCTAGGATAGAACTCTGTACTTTATGAAGAGCTCTGTGCTGAGCCTCCCTGGCATACAGAGAAGGGAGAATCTATGTTTCTGTGGGAGCTGACCTGTTAGGGCATCGCTGACGCCATGAAGAATGTCTCTTTATCACAGGTAAAATGCAGGAAGCAGAGCATGAGCAGCTGGGGCCAAGGGCTACTCAGGCTCCAGAGGATCAGTACCCACAGCTCAGTGAATGGGCTTGAGGCAGTGCTGAGCCAGCCATGATGCAAACTTTGTCAGGGCTGGGAGACGCAGCTGGCCACAGCTGACATCAGCCCTGGGGACTCACTGAAATGGCACAGTCCCAGGCCTTCCTGCTTCCAGGCTGCTGCATTTGGGACACATTCAGAGCCTGGCTAGGTGGGCCTTGTCTGGGAGGGGTGCTGCACAGCTCTCTCCCAAATCCTTCAGCCTGGGGTCTTCTTCGCAGATGGGCTCTTTGTGACCGACTACTTCACCCGCACACCACGCAAGCTCAGCCCCTTCCGCTCCTTTGCCAGCATTGAGCTCTTCCACTTCCACATCCCTGAGGACACAGTCATTGCTGTCTGGAACCTCATCACTTTCAAGGAGCAAGGTGGCACCTTTGGGGATCAATGTCCAGATCGTAGCATCACCGTGTGAGTAAGCAGCCTGCTGTGTCTGTTTCCTTCCTGCCTGCCTTCACCTGCCCCTGCTGCACCTGTCTGGGCTTGCCCCAGAACCTGCCTGCTCTTGCCTAATTCTAACTTGCACAAGCACATGTACAGATAGAGTCAAAGAATCATAGGACCATAGAATGGTTTTGGGTTGGAAGGGACATTAAAAATCATCTTGTTCCAACTAGCTGACATGGGTACCTTCCACTAGACCACGTTGCTCAGAGCCTTCATGCATGCACATGCATAGGCAGGAATACTCGCCTGCACTGTTGCATGCACACACATGCACGTATGCACACATCATGCACACATTTTGGTTTAGCCCCAGCTGTCAACTGAGTACCATGAAGATACTTGCCTGCTCCCCAGTTGCCCCAGTGGGGAGGAGAATCTTGGAAAATACAAAGTAAAACTTGTGGGTTGAGACAAAAACAGTTTAATAATAAAAAAATGGCAATAACTGTAATGATAAAACAACAACAGCAATAATAATAGTAACAAAAAGAAGAGAGAGAAATAAAACGCAAGAAAGAAAAGGGATTCACAACACAATCGCTCACTATATGCTGACTGGTGTCCAATCAGCAGTGGTTGGTGGCTACCTGCCAACTCTCCCCAATTTGTACACTGGGTAGGATGTTCTGTGGTATGGAATATCCCTTTGGCCAGCTTGGGTCAGCTCTCCTGGCTGTGCTCCCTCACAGTTTCTTGTACTCCTGCTCACTGGCAAAGCATGGGCCACTGAAAAGTCCTTGACTTAGGGCGAGCCCTGCTGAGCAACGACTAAAACGTCAGTGTGTTACCAATATTATTCTCACACTAAATCCAAAACACAGCACTGCACCAGCCACTGAGAAGAAAATGAACTCTATCCCAGCCAAAACCCAGACAACATGCGTGCTTCCTCCCCATGATTCATCTTCCTGGGACCATTGCAGGCTCCACTCTCTGGTACATCTCATACATGAACTGTTTTGCTTAAACACCCACTCAGGGAAGCTCACAGTCTCCAGCAAGGTCCAAGCTTACAGATGGCTTCCATGATGTCTTTAAGATTCCTAATGGCACAGAGGAAAGACACCCACATGTAGGACACGCTGGCCTTGCCACAATGCCCAGCCTGCACCCTGCTGACTGCTGTCTCTCCTGCAGGTATTTCCGCTCAGGGGCTCCTTCTGTCATTAACCCGCTGCACACGCACTTCCCCAGGGACACGGCTGTCCCTGGCTCCTTCGCATTGACTCTGACTTGGACCCTGCCCAACCGCACCACAGGGGTGTTCAATGTCACCAGCCCACTGCCCGGGGACTGGTTCTTGGCTGCCCACCTGCCCAAGGATGAGGGCAAGATCTCTGTCAAGGTGAAGGGCCTGGGGGGATTGTGGGGTGGCAGGGCTTGCTGCAGGGCTCTCCTGGGGTCTGACTGCTCTGGGCTGGCAGTGCCTGGGGCAGATGTCCCAAGTGGGGGCAGATGTCCCAAGTGGGGACAGTGCCCCATGCCCTTTGCCCACTACTGACTGTCCTGCTGGTGCAGGGACTATACGAGGAATGCCAGTATCTGTTCCAGCCACAGCTCATCGTGCAGCGCCTGGTGAATATCGCTGTGCTGTACCCTGGTCATGTCACTGAGCAGAGCATGGCCCCCCACAACCGCTCCTGCCTCTACAAGTGAGTGTGAGAGGGTCTCCTAAGGAAGGGACATTTTCAGGGTGGGGAGCTGAGGGACTCCCATCCCTCTGGCTTCCCTCCCCAGCCCTGTTGTCCACAGTGATGGGCATGACCTGACACTGCTGGTCCTGCAGGGTGTTTGTGCCCAGTTACACATCACGTGTGCTTGTGGAGGTGCTGCGGTGCCGTGGGGCTGAGGCCTGTCCACTCTGGCTGCGTGTGCGGGCCAAGGCTCCCCCCCTGCACAACTCCACTTCACTGGACTGCCGGGAACACTCTCCCTGCCAGCTAGCACAGGACCTGCCCTTCTGGCAGCACTGGTACTACGTGCTGGTGGAGAAACACCCTGGAGTGCCAGGCACCATCTCCTTCCAAGTCACCGTGCAGCTCACAGGTGAGGGTGCACGTGGAGGTATGGGTAGGGCCATGATCTTAACTCTGCTTTGCTGGGGGGGGTGGGGGGGTAAAGGATGCCCACAGGATCTGACCCCAGCTGGGCACAGGGTTATACCCAGCTCTGCTGGGTTGGAGACCCTGAAGGTGTTGGGGCTGGGTGGCAGATGAAGTTGAGCAGTGGACAAGAAGGGAAGGTGGGACCTATGAGGGGACTGGAACTGTCTTGGTACCCAGGCTTATGTCTCTGCCTCTCCAGACTGTTCCCGACCCAGTCTGGCCCGGCCACCCTTCCTGCCCTCCAGTGCCTCCATGAATATGCCCCACTCCTTCGGCTCCGTGGGCGGGTTGGCGCTGGGGGACAGCCCTCCTCCTACCAACACCAACAGCACCAAGCACTCAGTCCCCACCCCTGTTGCATCACCCACTGGAGAGCAGTGCTGGCCTGTTCGGCCCACTCTACGCAATGAGCTGGACACCTTCTCTGTCCATTTCTACATCTTCTTTGGGCCCAACGTGTCAGTGCCACCCGACCGCCCTGCTGTCTTCGTCATTAACCTCCTGCCTGTGCTGGACAGTGGAGGGGTGCTCAACTTGGAGTTGCGGCTCAACGTGGTGAGGTGGACACATGTGCCTTGGATGGGGCAGGGGAGCCTTGGGTGGGGGGCTGGCTGGGAAATGGTTGATGTCAAGGTTGCAGCAGAGCCAGGAACAGGATTTGGGCTGCTTTTTTGTTATGGGACATAGTTGGGGGGCTCTTGAGTGATGAAGGACAGGTTCAGATACTCTAAGGGCAGAATGATGACCTGGATTTAGGGTGTTCTTGAGTGATGGACAATGTGTTAGGGCACTGCTAGTTGGTGTGCAATGATCCAAGTGCTGTCGAAACAGGGGACGTCCCTGGTTTAAGGCCATCTCCTCTGCCATCAGAGCTCCCTGTGTGGTGAGAATGTGACAGTGTTCGGGTGTCTGAATCATGAAGTCCCACTGACGTCTGCTGACAACACCTCGGTCACCTGTGAGACAGGTAGGCTAGGCTGTGCATGTCCAACCTGCCATGGCTGTGGGGTTGCACCCTCCTTGTGTTTGGTGAAGGGCTGGGTGGGAGGCTGCAGACACTATGGGGGCATGTGGCCCTGGAGCCTGGCACAGGGTACTCTGTCCCTGTCCCAGCACTGCCCAGGACAGGGCACTGCTCCCTACCCTGCTCACCCAGGACTCTCCTGGCCTGCAGAGTCCCTGGCAGGCTTCCTGCTCTCTGTCAATGCCACAGCCAGCCTCAGTCGCCTGCGGATCCCTTATCCACAGACGGGCAGCTGGTACCTGAGCCTACGCTCACTCTGTGCCACAGAGCATGGGTAAGAGCTCCAGCATGTCCCCCACTGTGCCCCTAGGGGCATGTCCCCCACCATGGCCTGTGTCTGTGTGCACTGTGGGTCCGTGGGTGTGCCTGTCCCCTGTGCTGCATGTCTCGCTCACGTGTGTGCATGTGGCTTTGCGGGCTGCGTGTCACTGTGTGAGTGCTGCGTGGGCACGGATGGCTCTATCTCACGTCTGCCTGACCATCTCTGGGTCCCCATGGCTCTTCCCTCTGTCTCGCGGTTAGGAAGTGCCTGTCAACTTGCGAATGCCGGGCATCTGTCAGTGCCTGCCCGTCTCCGCGGCAGTGCCCATCTGTACCCATGCCCAGGAGGGAACTGGGTTGTCGCTGTGAGGACAGGGTTGTGCATGTGAGTGGGCAGCTCTCCTCAGACTGGGGCTGTGCTCAGCATCTCCAGGTACTGGTCTTGTGCCTGCAGCTCTGCTACTGGCCTGTGTCTGCCTGGAGCCGTGAGGAGAAGGAAGGGTGGTGTGTGTCTCTATGTGTGAGGGTGCATTACTGTGCATGGTGCCACATGCACGTTTAGTGCACGTGTGTGTACAGCCCTGAATGCATGTTCGGGGGCACACATGCAGGCAGCTCTGTGTCCATGTTTGTGTTTGTTCAGTCAGTCAGGGCTCACAGCTGTGTGCATTCTGCATGTATGTGCAGATTTGACTGTATGAGCACATGTGTGGACAGCAGACATGTGTAGCTGGCATGTCTGTGCATGTTGGGGTGCCTGCATGTGCACAGGCATTTGGTGAGTGCTGTTGTCGTGTGGGGCTATCTGTGCTCCTGGTGTGCTGGAGCTAAGGGAGTGCTGGCTGTGCGCGAGCCCTGTGTGTGCACGGCACACGGCATCGGGAATTCTGTGCTTGCTCTGACTCCTCCACTCTGTTTCTAGTTCATGCTGAGTTGTCTGTTGCAGTCAGTTTTTCCTCAACATGGTCACACTCAGGCATTGCAGGGCACTGTGTTTATACACCAAAATCCAAATGAAATAGGAACCTGCTGGGTGTGTTGCAAGAGACAAAGTGTGTCTAAGTGTGGTCACATTCCTCCTGCTCACTCAGGCTGGCACAGACAGCTGCAACATACTGGTCCTTGGGGACCAGCTCTCAGCTGCCGTATTTAGCACCAAAGCAGCTAATTTCCGCACTCGCCCAGCCCACGGGTCTCCCATCACCAGCCAAGTCTGGTAGCGACAGGTGGTTCTGGTAGAGGTAGGAGCTGCTCAAGGGTGCAGGGCAAGGGCTCACCCCCATTTTCCTGCTCCACAGGTTTGAGCCCTGTAACAACGTGACGGCCGAGGTGTACCTGCGTGCCTACCTCTCTCCCTGCATCAACGACTGCGGCATCTATGGCCAGTGCAAGCTGCTGCGCACCAACAACTACCTGTACGCTGCCTGCGAGTGCAAAGCTGGTGAGAACTGCCTCGGGCACCCGAGGACCCCTGGCAGCACCCCCTTCTCCCTGAGGGTTGTGCATCCCATTAGTCCGTTCATGCCAGGTCTCTGCAGGGTGCTGGAAAGAGGGTTCCCTGCCCCCTCCCCAGTCCCTATGAGTGCTGTAAAGGTGATGACTGCTTTCTCTGGTCACAGGCTGGAATGGCTGGGGCTGCACAGACAATGCTGAGGCTTTCTCCTATGGCTTCCAGCTCCTCTCCACACTGCTGTTGTGCCTCAGCAATGTTATGTTTGTGCCTCCTGTGGCCATTGCTGTCCGCAGCCACTACCTCATGGAAGCTGCCGTCTACATCTTCACTATGTTCTTCTCCACTGTGAGTGCTGGCTGTGGGTAGCTGAGGGGCTGGGGATGTGCAGGGTAGCTCTCACAATCTTATCCTCCTACTCCAGTTTTACCATGCTTGTGACCAGCCAGGCATCGTGGTGTTTTGTATCATGGAGTACGATGTGCTGCAATTCTGTGACTTCCTGGGCTCCCTCATGTCTGTTTGGGTCACCGTCATTGCCATGGCCCGGCTCCAGCCTGTGGTCAAGCAGGCAAGTGTGGGGAGGGCGCATGCAGGGCAGGCATGGAAGGGATTTAATCTTCTGACAGGTGTCCCACTACCCAACAGGTGCTGTACCTGCTGGGGGCCATGCTGCTCTCGATGGCTCTGCAGATGGACCGCCACGGGCTCTGGAACCTTCTGGGGCCCAGCCTTTTCGCTTTGGGGATAATGGCCGTTGCTTGGGTAAGATGTTGCCCCTTATGTGCCCATTCCAGCTGTAGTCAACATCCTGCCCAGCCATCTAGCTCCACACCCTTGCCACCACCTCCGCTCTGCTGCCTTCACCCTTCCCTATGAACCCCTCTCCCCGGTTCCTGGAGGATGTGGCACCGTGGCACAGGGGCTGTGCCCGTGGCTCCCTCCTCCAGCCCTCCCTTTCCCCACTGCAGACGGCTCGCACTATCAGGCGCCGCCACTGCTACCCACCGACCTGGAAGCGCTGGGCTTTTTACCTATGCCCGGGGGCGCTGATCGCGGCGGCCGCAGTGCTGCTCTACGCCTTTGTGGAGACAGAGGAGAACTACTTCTACATCCACAGCATCTGGCACCTGCTCATTGCCGGCAGCGTGGGCTTCCTGCTGCCGCCCCGTGCCAAGACCAGCAGGCGCCTGGGGCCGCTGCCCCGGCGCAAGGGGTGCGGGTACCAGCTTTGTGTCAACGAGCAGGAGGAACTGGGGCTCGTCGACCCTGCCGTGGCCTCCATCAGCAGTATTTGCACCAGCTGATACTGACGGCAGCTCAGACTCCTCGGGCATGGCAAGCAGCCCTGTGGGGCATGGCAAGCAGCCCTGTGGGGCCCGGCGCTTGTTCTCGTTGCTGGCCACCCGTCCCTGGGAGTGCCAGAACTCCTCTGGGCAGGCACACAGCCACCTGTGCCACCCTGTTCTTCCAATTACAGCCTGATTGAACTTGTTTCCAGGAGTTGCTGTGGCTCAGTCTGGGGCAGAGGTGGGCTGGGTGAAGGCTGAGCTGGGCCAGACTCCTCTCCTTGGCAGGCCATGGAGGTGCTGAGGGGACGTGGGGAATGGCAACAGCCTGGCTATCACTCAGTGGTTAGTTGCAAGAACTGCTGCTCTGTGATGTCTACTCTACGGCTGACATAGCTCCAATATAGAGCAAGGTGGCTGTCAAGAGGTGCGGACCAGGTGCTGCAGACTTTTGGCTCTTGGAAGGACAGTCTGCAGAGGTGGGATGATTTTGTTGAGGCTCTGTGCTCTCACATGATGGCTGAAATGCCTGACCTATGGGCAGCTGTGCTGTGGTAGGGCAGCCAGGGTCCCCTCCAAGCCAGCAGAACTGTGGGGAGCCCACAACCCTGGGGCAGCTGCCACTTGGGAATGATGCTTGGACTGCCTGCTGTGGCAATGTACAGATCTGAGAGTGCACTGCCTGCAAGGGCCACATCAGGAGCCCACAGGCTGTTGGTGGCACTTCACTGCCTGGTGCAGACTGCCTCAGTGCCCCACACGTGGCTTGCCCAGGAGCAGTAGACATGTGACCTGTGTCCCTGTTGTTGCTACCAGCCTCAGCTTCTGCACTGAGCACCTGTGGGAGGGGCCATTGCATGGACTGTACCCCCTAACATGGTCAGGATGACACCTCTGCTCCTTGTCCTGCTCCATGGTCAGACCTGTGGGCTCAGCACCCACTGCAGCCAGTGGTGACTGTGGTGTGGTGAGAGACACAAAGGTTGAGTATGCCTCAAGGACAGGGCATTTACACTCTACTTCTGCAGTTCAGAGGGGACAAGGTGGACTAAAGAAGAGTGGAAACACTCCACTGACTCTTCTCACCACTCTGGTGGCTGTCCCAACTCCCTGGGCTGTTCTCAGCCCTACAGGGGTCTTCAGGGATGAATCCCAAGGCAAAGCTCTGCACCCTAGCAGTCACATCCTGGCTTAGCAGAGCCCACCCGCCAGCAACCTGCCTCCTTGTACCCCCGGGGACAGAGCCCAGCACAGGGAGATTTACTGGATGCTTAACAGGATTAGCAACTGCAGGCAGGCAGGCAGCTATGTAATAGAATTGCAATCTAATTAAAACTGCTGCTTGGGCTCCAGCTGGTCAGAGTAGGGTGGGCTTGCGACGGCTGTGAGGGTGGCTGGAAGGAACGATGGGCTTGGGTTTGGCAAAGGAGGAGGGTGAACTGGCAAGGGTCATGGCACTGTTGGTGGGTTCAGGACTTTGCTATCTCTGTCTCTGGGCTTTGCTGAGGGATGTGGCTGTGGGGTCCAGCCTGGCATAGAGGTGTGCTGGGCAAGGGGCAGCAGCCCCAGTTGCTGTGCAAGGACTGGGAGACCTGCATCTGCTATTGTCATTCCCCAAAGGTCTCACCCTCCAGCCCTCTCTCTGCCACACAAAATGCTCTGTCTGGTCTGGCCAGGCAGCTGATTAAGGATTAATTTTTCAATTAAAAACATTAGTCACCTCGCCAAGTCCAATTGCAACCCTTGTCAGTAACAGCCCCCAGAGAATGAGGAGCTCAGTTTTAGCTTTCACATCAGTGACATGATGGAGTGTGGGGCACACTGAGCACAGGGTGGCCCTGGACTGGTGCACCCCAATTTCATGGTGATGTTAGTGCTCCATGCAGCATCCTCATCTGTCCCTCATCCCTTGGCTCACTGCTGTAGGGCTAAAGTGCAAACCTGCTGTTTGTAAAGTTTCTCTAGACCCTACAATAACAGAGTCTGTGGTGGGATGAGTTTTCCCCTCTGCAAGCAGCTGCACAGGCCCTGGCCTGCCCCATGGCAGACACTGTGGAGTGACACATGCAGGTCTGGCCCCTGAAGGGGTCCTGGCAGAGTTTTTAGTGGGTTTTTTTAGCAGGTTTTTTGGCAGGGTTTTTAGCTGGCAGAGATGCCCAAGGAAGCCTGTAGGAGCCACGCACCAGCTCTGTTGTCCTCTGCTTTTCCAGGCTGCCAGTGCATCTCAGAGCTCCCTCTTGTTTTAATTAAACCTGCAACTGCATTTTTCATCTCAAGAACAGGCCGAGCATCTGACTGCACTGCCCAGGAGGGAGCTTGGCCAAGCAGCACTGGAGTGGATCCAGGCACTCTCTACCAGCCCAGCTCATCCCCAGAGGCCCATAGGCTGCCCACTGAGAGCAGGGAATCCCCATTCACACTTCACCTCCCAGTCCCAGTGGGGCAGAAACCCGGGACATTGTGATGTGTCCCAAGTACAGAATACACGATCCTGCAGGACAGAAAGGTTTTTGCTCAGTGCACCTGGCACCAACCATGGAGAAGCTGCTCTTTCCTGTGGGACACTCAGCATGGGGTTTGTGGGTGCCTCTCCCACGAAGCCTAAATCTGGGACACACCATGGAGGACTTCACATCCCCTCAGACACCATCCCTTCATTGCAGGGTCAGGAGCACCAGCCTGTCCATCCCTACTGATCTGAATGAGTTTTGTTCCAGTGCTCCAAATGGCCTCCAGCCTGTCCTCCATGGGGATACACTTGGGGTGAGGGTTAGACTCTGTCTTATCCTCCTGCTGAAAGAGTTGGGGTGTCTGTGGCTCCCACCACCCCAGTGTAAACAGCTTTACTGATGCTCCATCCATGCCTCTGCCAGCCACAGCAACCACATAACCATGGCAACTGGATCCCTATAACAGCCAGGTACATCTGACATTCCCATGGCAACCAACTCCCGGAACAGCCGGCAAAGAGCTTTGCTTCATCAGTGCTGGGGAGGGATGTGGGACTTCAAGCCACACCAGGGCAGGTGGTGTCAGGGTCCTGGGGCCAGACACAGAAGGGAAGGGCTCTTGACCCAATGGCTGGAGTGGCACAAGACTTCATGGCCTCTGTCGTGACAAGGAGGTTGTAGGGACACAGGGATGAATGAAAAGGGGACAGCCCTGGGGACATACCAGCCTGACTCAGGCTGCATCCCAGCCCCATCCTACCTGCTGGACTGTCAGTGCCATTGACCCAGCCATTCACTGCTCAAACACAAGTTCATTGGAAATGTGTATCCCAAAAGCAGGGCTGTGCTTCTTTCCACAACCTCCTCCCATCCCACTGCAGGGATGCTGTGCCTGTTGCCCACACCCTGCCCTCCCAGGGGGCCTGCTGGGCCCTCCCAGCACTGCCTGTTGAGTCTGTTGCCTGTGAGTCTGTTGGACCAGACTCACCATCCAGCAGCCCTGACTCAGTCTGTTGTTGCACACAGCAATTGCATGCCATGAAACTTTAATGTCTCAGGCCTGAATTATTGAGACTTGCAGCAGGCTGCGTGCACGCAGGCAGGACCTCCTCCTCTCACTGCCCATGCACGCCTGAGCAGGGAGCAGTAAGTGGGAACTGGCGACAGGTCCCAGCTTTTGGAGTCTCTCTTGCGTGTACAAGGGTGCTGTGCTCCTTGCTAAGAGTGGGGGCTGGGAGGTGTGTGTGGCAGGGTGTCTCTTGGTCACCTGGGGGTTGGTGGGTCCCCAAGCGTGGTGTTTTCTCCACAGGGTACAGGGATAGGTGTGTCATGAGGGATATGTAACCCTGCTCTGTCCCTACCTCAGCATTTTCACCCAGTATCCTTATGTAACCTCATATTCAGACGCAGCACATTCCCTAAGGCTGCCCTGGAGGTTCTTGCCCCCCCTGCTCGCTGAGCTGCCAGACCGGACAGAGATGAAGCCTTTCCACCTCAGTCAGTGTAAATCCCGTGGTGGTTGCAGCCAGAGCTTGCTCCCTGGTCAGGCATGGCTGTCACCGTACCTCTCTGGGTTTGATGAAGGGCTGGTGGAATGCCCCAGCTGCTCTCTTATTTTGCAATTTGCCCAGTGCACCCTGCAGCCACTCGATGATTTTCTCATCAGAGTAGCAAGGCTTGACTGCCCTCCCCACACAGACCCATCCATCACCCACTGCTGGCACCACCACGCAGCTCACAGGCAGTGGAGCTGCCTGTCCTGCTCTGTCCCTGGCTGTCCCTCGGCCTTGCAGACAGTGTCTGCAGCATGGCCAGCCTGTGGGAGCAGCTCTAGGCATGCAAAGGGACCCAATTTCCCCAGGAGCAACACACGTGCAGCCTGCTTGCTCACCCCTCCTCTCCCTCAACCCTCATGCCCCCTGTCTCATGCTCCCTGCTGCCCATCCCCAGCTTTCGTCCTACGTCAGGGACTCCTCAAAGCTTCAGCTCTACTCTTTAGGATTCTGGGAGAGGCACCTGCAAATGGGATATACAGCTGCAGACAGGGAAAGCCCAGCTCCAGTGCATGCTCCTCCTTTGCTGTTGCCATGGGGCATCTCTCCCAAGTTCCTGTTCCCAGGCACCCGCAATTGCTGTGGGTACCTGCCCCATGGGACTGAGACAGAACTGAGCATGACCAAGCTGGCACAGAAAAGGGACAAGGGGTTCCAAGATGGACCCAGTGCATCAAGAACCAGCATTGTCCTAGCAGCACCCCACGCCATTACACCTGGACATGTGAGGAAAGAGCAGGGTGGCACAGCATGCCTGGTTTGGCATGAAGGGGCCATGGAGATGAGGGACAAGTGCCTTAACTGTAACCACAGGGACCAGAAAATTACAGGGTGACTGTGTCTAGGGACAAACAGCAGCTGCCTCCATGGCTGGAGGGGAGCAGCAGACAGAAAGGGGGACACAGACATGGGAAATGAGGAAAATGTGGGGATGATGCAAAAGCACCGCGATTTTCAGCTGCTGTTAATTGAGTTTCTTGGAGAGATTGGTGGGGAAACCCATGGAGAGGCCAGACTCAGGACTTTATCCCCAGCAGTTTATAAGAGGGCTGTTGAAGAGCTGCTCTGTTGAGCGGAAAAACCGCTTGAGCCGTGCTTAACTTCATCAAGGGAACTGCATAGAAATCAGGGATCTTGCTAAGAGAAATTAATAGAGCAGCCAGGGGGGCAGACTGCCTGCAGACAGCCTGAGAACTGTTCAGAGCCACATGCTGGAGACTTCCAGTAAATAAACATGTCCTTTAACAAGATCTGCAAGGCCCACGTGGCCTAAGAGCATAGTGGGCAAAGAGGGGGAAAAGGTCATTTGTCAAGGAGGGTAGCTGTGCCAAAATTAAGAGCATGAGGAAGGAGATGAAGGTTACATGGAAAACCAGAGCAAAACCACCCCCAGAAAGACTTTGGCAACAGCTCGTAATTGCAAATAATTTTTCAGCACTAAATTTGAGGCAGTGACATAGCAATGAAAGTTTGGGGATGTCCAGGGGTGCATCAGGAAGCTGTGACCCAGATCTACTACTTTGGATGAATTTTGGGGAAGGACCTGTGAGTCCTGCAAGCCTTTTGTGTTAGGACAGGAAAGTCAAGTGTTTCTATCCCTGTAGGAGATGTCTAGGGCCTGTGTCATCCGTATCAACACAGAGGGATGCAGTTGAAAGAGCAGCCTGGTCACATCCTGGATGGTGAGCAGGTGAAGGTTCTCCCATGGGCTGCAATTGCAAGAACAAAGCCTACAAGTACAAAATCCAGCTGCACTTGCTGACAAGTGGTAGGAAATTAACGCAGTTACTCTCGTGAGAAATCAGCCTTGCACCAACAGAAATCAAGCTGTTACACAAAATGTAATCCTGGATAAATTTATCTTAAGAAGCAAGCCTGGAGAGGAAGATAAAACCATGTTAGCAGAGGCTGAGAACATTGTCCACAGGATGCAAAGCCACTGTTCCCTTTCTGGCTTGCAGATTAAAGTTTTCTCCTAAAAATCATTTCTCCCCAATCAAATACTACCACCAAAATTTCCCTTGAGTCCCAAGTGCTAAGCAATATGTCTCTGTATGAACAGTGCTCTCAAGGGAAGCTGCATTAAGAAATCACATTGAATCTTCCTGTTTGTGCATACAATGAGGAGAATATTACAGTTTATTTTTTATATGACGAGGCTTCACCACCTCCAGAGTCAAAACACAAGACTCTGCATTTTGAAGATGAATATTTTTGGCTAAAATTAAATGGACTTGGAACAAGTGCAGTCCAGAGGCTCACTGCTCAGCAGGAGGGGAGGTAAGTCCTCGAGGGCTCCCGTGTGCCAAGTCCTCCCGAGAAGCTTTGCCCCAGGGCTTGCCTGCAGTCAGCAAATCTCCTGCCAGCACAGCTACAAATCCCAGATGAGCCCATGAGGATTGTTGTTCTAATTAACTAATGAAGTCGTCTGCTGTTGGGAAGATGGATAAACTGCACTGGAGGCTTCCTTCCTGTTGGGAGGGAGGACCAGCAGCAACACTCAGCTTATCTCCAGGGACTTCAGACACTCGAGGATTGGGGTGCACTCCCTGCTGCAAGTGGATGCTAAGCGCTCCCCAGACACTGAGCATCTCCCTGCATCCTGCCTTTAAAAAAACCTGTCTGACCCCATCCTGTATCCGGCATGTCAAAAGACAGCTGGTCTGCTCTTATCCCCTGAGTTTTCACTTTCATCTCATCATTTTCAGGCAAATCACAAGGAGAAAAATAATGTCTGAGGAGGGTAAAGTCTGTACAGGGTTTTCCTAAGCCACAGCCATGCACAGAGGAGGAGGATGCACTTCAAAGGGGGGAGCCACTTCATTAAAAAAGAGAACTAGGACTTTTGATGTCAAGATAAACATCCTGATAATCTTCCAAGCAGCTTCCTCTCCTTGTCCTTAGACACCCTCTCCTGCTTAATTTAAGTTCTGTATTTTGGAATTGTACTTCTGCCTAACCAGGCTGTATCCCGGCTGGATGGTTGTTTGGCAGGGGAGATTCTGGGTGCTACTTTGTGGTGAATGAGATCTCCAGGTCATGACCATCAGCCTAAATATTCTGTCATTATTTTCTGTTCCACCTGTAAAGATTTAAGATATCTGTGGCAGACAAGATTTGTGAGCTGCACTTGCAGGCTACAAACGGTGGGAACAGTGTCTGGGAAACAACAAAGGACTTTCTGTACACAGATAGTCTCAAGGTTATCCATTTGTGGGGAGATGCTCAGGAGATGCCCGGGAGAGTTTGGGAGAGTGTGGGGGAGCCGGTGGTGTACGTGACCAACATGTGAGGAAGCTTTTGAGTTGTTTTTCTGTGCCTGCGCTACCTACTATAAAAGACAATAAAAATGTCTCTACTCCTCAACCCTGTCCAAGTGGAGTCCGTGTCATCTGTCGCTGCAGAGACCTTGGTGAAAATGATTACATTTCCTTGGAAAAACATAATGATTTTAAAAGGAAGTGCAATAGAAGGTGCTTGAGTACCCAGAGATCTCTATCCCTCTGGACACCCTGCCAGCAGAGGCTGCAGATCCATTTCTGGCAGCAGGTTGGACATTCAGAAAGCACTAAGGTGTGAACACCGACCACTTGCACAGGGAGGGGCATGAGGAGACAGTAAAGGTGCTGATGGGAGTCACACCACATCCTTGTTTACCTCATGGTAAATTCCTTCAGTATTTGGAGATTATGAGATGGATTTTGCAAGGCTCAAGAGCTAGGATGCTGTTGTTAATGCCAACAATCCGCTCTTTTGCTGTGGCCAGGAGCTTTAGCAGGGTGGCCACTGGAGCTGGGCTGTGGGGCAAGCCATGGCCAGAAGTTCTGCGTACCCCTCACCAGATCCCTCCAGAGTATGGGGCACTGTCAGGGGCTGGAAGGAGAAGAGGAGGGGCTGATGCAGTGCAGAAGCCACAGGACACAGCATGCATCTATCAGCAGGCAACGAGAGACACACTACAGACACAGTCCAAAGCTGCTCTCAGGGGAGTCATTTGGGTTGCACCCCCTGTACCCCAGGCTTGTGGGATGCAACTGTGCTCTAGGGGGCACACAGCATCACCTCTAGGTCTCGGCACGCTGGCTTTACCTGGGAGCAGGGCACAGGGACAACGGGATTGCTGCTACTGTTAGGTAAAAACTTCATTCTTTCAAGTCTTCCAAATATGTATTATACATAGGTTCTGGCTTGGGGCAGGCCATGGAGTAAGGAGAGCATCAGGAGAGTAGTGCAGCTTTGACTTGCTGCAGAGCTTAATAGAAATAGGGAAAAATCCTCCCTCCATGCCTCTACTACCCCAGTAGAGGTGGTCTCGCTGCCCTGGGGGATCTCATGGCTGTTGAGGTACAGCTGTCTTATTGCAACCAGTTTTGTGGGATGGAGGGGGAAGGAGTTGTATGCCTATATGCCCAAGTTTCCTGGAGCAGAACCCTCTTGGTTCCTGGGCCACCAGTTGAAGGAAAAAACAATTTCTGGGGGTAGCTCACACAGCGGCAGCAGAGGCAGGGAGCTGGTTGGAGCTCTCTGGCAGCCATGGTTGTGTGGGGCTGGAGAGGGACTGCTCTGGTGGGTTTTTCTCCAGCTTTTGGGATAGCCCCATATTTTTTTTCTTGTTTTCTTTTTTTTTTTTTCTTTTTCCTTTTTTGCTTTTTTTTTTGCTTTTTTTTTTTCTGGGCCATATTTCTTGCTGCATTCCAACCACTGGAAGAGGGGAAGAGGGCCTGCAGTTCCCTTCCCCTGCCCCCGGGGGTTTCTCCTCATCATCTCTTGGTTTCCCCTGGAGTGCCTACATCTGGACCCAAGGGATTTCTTCTGCGACTGTCTGCTGGAATCTCATCGAGACCGACAGGACTCTTCACATACAGGACTTTCCCCATCACAGGACTCTTTTCATTACCAGATTTGTGGGACATCTCAGGTTTTGTTGTTTAACACTGTTGTATCTTGTGTGTTTACTAAAGTAAATAGTTTATACTTTTCACACTTTCCTTGTTTTTTTTTCCGAACCTGGTGAGGGGGAGGGGTGGTTTATTTTGTTTTTCTTTGGCTCAGCCCCAAATTTGCCTCAAACCTTGACAACATCCATTTCCAACCTCGAGAAGGCCTTGTGTGACCTAGATGGAGCCCATCTTCTTCTCCCAAGGCTTCTCCTATTCTTCTGTCACCTCAGCTCTATAAGTGCAGGCGCATTGCATGTGTCTGGAGTAGGACAGTCTCACCAGGCAACACGGCTTGTGTTTCAGGCAGATGCCCCTAGGAAAGGCTGTGTCTTTCTCAGATCCTTCCACACCTGCAACCCCTCAAACACCCCCTCACAGCGCCCTGCGTACAAAACCATGCTCCCCTGCAGCCGGCCCCCCTCTGCACCCCATCCCGGAGCACCCCTCACTGTCCTGCACCTCGTGCCAGGGAGCTGCCCCAGTTCTGTGCGGGTGGACAGCCTGTCCCCACTGCTCCAGAGCCCTAGGGTTGAGCGAATGGTGCCGTGGTGTCCCAGGCCTGGAGGGAGCAGCCTGTAGCCTCAGGTGGGGAGCACAGCAGAATGACAGAGAGCAAGCCAGGGTGTTGGGGAATATAGTGCGATGATGGGAATCACAGCAGGGTGATGGGGAGCTCAGTGGGACTATGAAGAGCGCAGCAGGATGGTTAGGAGCAAAATGAGATGCTGGGAGGCACAGCAGGATTATCAGTGGAATGATGGGGAATACAGCAAAGTGGTGAGCACAGGCAACCGCTGCCCAAAGATGCCCTCCCATTGCAACCTCACTGGTGCGAGTGGCAGAGCTCAGGAAGGGAGATCCCACCTTTCTCCTATCTTTGCTCAGCTGATAGATCCCAAAGAGAAAAATGCAGGGTAGAGCTGTTTGCAGGCAGTGGCTGCACTGCCACGATGTGTGGGGCCAGAGCTGCTGGCTGGCAGCCAGGTGCTTTCTGCTCCGGCTTGAGAGCACAGAGGATGTTTTTGTTTGCACCAGTGGGAGCACCGTTCCCAACAGGGCTGACCTTGCTCCTGGCAGCTCCCACGGACACAGTCTCCCTGCCTGCTGCATCATGAGGCCAGCATACCCCTGCAGCATGCCCTTTTCTCTGACCCAGGGTGCAAGGCTGGTGTGGGATGAGGGACAATTACATGAGAGCTAATGAGCCTTCCCAGCACTGGTTGCCCACACTTCTCCCCTGTCAGATAATGTCTGGGCTATGATGTTGTTGCTCACTGGTGCTGTGGCACCTGATGTCCTCCAGCCACCTTGTTGGAGGACCCTGTTGACCATGCTCGTGGCCCCTCTCTGTGGCTTGGCTGCACATGGGGTGCTCCAGCCAGCTTATGTGTGTACCTGGAAGATGTAGGGTGCCCTGGCAAGCCCCAAAAGACTGTTTCTGGTGGGGCAGACACCTGAGGCAGCAGTGGGCCAGGGTGTCCAGTAGAAAGCGCAGGAGCTCAGGCACATCTTGCTGGGGAGCCACAGGGATATGTACTGTACTCACTCTGTAGATCATGCAGGACACTCAAGTAGTGCCAACCCTGGTACATCCTCAGGATGGATGAAAACTGCTTCCTACCTGGGCTTAACCTGGCATGGACTAGCCTCTACATCTGGGAGAAGTGGCAGGCCACCTGTCACCCCTCCAGGAAGTGACCTCCAGGAAGTGGCATGTGTCACAACACGACTACTGTCCTGGTATCTACCTACCCTACACCAGCAGCATCAACTACTTCCTCTCCCTGGATGTGGCAAAGAGATTCTGGAGGCAGACAGCACATCATCCCATCCCCATGGAGGATGGGCACGAACTACTGAAGGTGGTGGGGTTCTGGAAAGAGCCAGTGGCCCCTTTGCCAAGCACAATGTGCCATGGTATGTCTGCAACTACTGTACCTGATGGTGATCCTTGTACTGAAGCAGTAGGATCCCTCCTGGAGCAGGAGGGCCTCACCACAGCACACAGCAAGTCTGCAGCCCCAGACCACCTGCTGGGTGACCTGCTAAGGACCTGAGGAACAAGGGACCATGGATGCTGCGCATACTGCCTCTGCAGCTCCAGTGCTGCCCTACACGGCCCACCCCAGCCTCTTCCCTTGGAGAAGGATGCAGCCTGACAATCTGGACTTCCTGCCCTCCACAGCCCTGGCAGCAGCCCTGTTCTGGTCCACTGGTCAGCAGTACATTTGGCAGCCAGGAGCCTTGCTTATCCCAGCTGCTGCTGAAAGGGACAGCCAAAGTACATCTGCCCCCATGGTGTGTGGCCTGGGAGTTTCTCAGAGGCTATAAATAGCTGAGTTGCTCTCCTGCTGATCTTGAAAGTGAGAAGGGCAACATCCCCCAAAGAGAGAGAAAGAACTGGTCAATTGTCATCTCTGCTAGAAAAACTATTTTAAACTTTATTATAAAGTTTTCCATAAACTTCCAAAATACGTGGAACCTTTGCTATACAAATCTGTGCAGTGGTTGTAGGTGGCACTCATATGGAGGCATACCCACCATCAGGAGATGGCTGAGTTTTGACATCCATGATATTGCTGGGAATGCCAGGGGTGAACACTTTGGTGTCACTCTCAGAAACGGGCACCTGGCAGGTATTGTCGTCAGAGATGCTGAAGTGGGTCTCCGTCTGGTCCAGGAGCTGGTGCAGGGTCCCATCAATCTGCATGAGGTTCTGTGAGACGAGGACGAGGTGGGATTTTGTGTTCCTGGCCAGGTTCTTCAGTAGCATCTGCTGCTGCTGTGACATCTGCAGGATCTTCAGCAGCAGTTGCTGGATGTTCTGGAGCAAGTTTCCCATGTCAGGCCCTGCAGTGAGAGTGGGGTTAGTGGTCAGCAACCATGGCTCTGAGAGCTCCCCATGAGGTTGTTTGGATGCTGCAGAGAGGACTCACTGTGCAGGATTGGATCTGATGCATTTTCACTTGTTGCTGGCTGCTCACTCATGGTGGCTTCCCCATCCTGGACTGGAGTTGAGGTAGCCAGTGGCACCATTTGGTTGCCACTTCCCATCTCCACGGACATCTCACCTGGCAAACATGCCATAATAGCTTGAATGGAGGAAACAGTCAGAGTGATGGAGACACTTAAGACCCCTGCTCAGTTTGATGTCACAGAGAGCCCTTGGCTGTCCATGCAGCACCTGCGCTCCCCCAGCATCCCAAGCCTAGGCACCCCACTAAGCCTACATGCCCGTCTGTAGTACCCACCTGGCATCTCCAGCGTGCCCAAGGGAGGCTGCCCGGCCGCCTTCCAGATACTCATCATGGCTCTGTAGTACAGGCATTGCAAAGCCGTGCCGCCCCTTCCAACCTGGCGTCTCAACCGCTCCAACTGGAAAGCGCGCTTGAGTGCCTTCCACTTGGAGCGGCACTGGCTTAGGGTGCGCGGGTGACCGGCCGCCGACAGCCTCTCGGAGATCTCCTCCCACAGCACCCGGCTGGGTCGCGTCGAGGAGCTCAGGAGCAGGGCGGCCTCCCCCGAGTCCTGCACCAGCGACAGGAGGGCCAAGGTCTCCATCTTCGACCATACTCGCCGGCGGGACATCGTGCCGGTGGCAGGGATCAGCCCCGGGGCTCGGCCAGGCGCTCCCGAGGGCGCACCGGGATGATACTCCCCTCTCCCCCCCCGGCCCCACCCCCGCCGGAGGCGGCACAGGGAGCAACGAGCCAACCCCTCCGGGAGCCACCGCCCAGCGGGTCCGCCCGGGAAGCCGCCCCGACCGCCTCTTATCTGCCGCGGGCGCCGCGTCGGGAGCTGCCGGGAGTCTCCGGGAGGCGCATCGAGCATGTGCAGCCCCGGGAGGAGCTGCTGGGAAACGTAGTCCAGGGAGAGACATCTGCCCGCAGCGCAACCCGCCAGCCCGGAGCCGACCCGCAGGGTCTCGGGGGCCTGGGGGACTCTGCCCTTCCCTCATATTACAGTCACGGCAGCCCTGAACGCTGGAGCACCCCAGTCCCCTGCTTTTCAGGGCTAAGATGCCGTTGCAGCCTCATGTGAAAACATGGCAGCAGAAAACACTTGTAAACAAGTACCTCGCGTCGTTGCTGCGCGGAGAGAAGCGTGTGGGGGTGTGTTCTGCGCCCCGGGGGTGCCTGCGTTGCCCCCGCAGTCGCTCGGATAGATCAGACTGAGAGAGTTGGGGTTAACCCTGCGAACAGAAAGCTATGGAGAGATCTTAAAGCACGTTTCCAGTACCTAAAGGGTTACAAGAGAGCCGTAGAGGGACTTTTCATAAGGGTGTGTAGTAATAGGACAAGGGGCAATGCCTTTGAACTGGCAGAGGGCAGGTTTAGATTAGATACTAATCATAGAACCATAGGCTGTCCTGAGTTAGAAGGGACCCACTGAGATCATCAAACTCCCAACTCCTGGTCCTCCACAGGACAGACTCAAGAGTCACACCGCGTGCCTGAGACTATTGTCCAAACACTCCACGCCCTGGGGAGCCTGTTCTAGTGTCCAGCCATGGGCTGGGTGAAGAACCTTTTCGTAGTATCCAGTCTAGACCTCACCTGGCACAGCTTCAGGGCATTCCCTTGGTTCTGTAACTGGTCACTGGAGAGAAAAGATGAGTGTCTGTCCCCCACTGCCTCTTGTGAGGAAGACAGTCTGCTGTGAGGTCTCCCCTTAGTCTCCTCCAGGCTGAACAAACCAAGTGACTTCAGCTGCTCCTCATATGGCTTTCCCTCTTTGAGGAAGAAATTGTTTACTGTGAGGGTGGTGAGGCACTGGCATAAGTTGCCCAGAGGAGCTGTGGATGCCCCATCCCATGAAATGTTCAAGGCTGGACTCGGTGGGGCTCTGAGCAACCTGGTCTAGCGAAAGGTGTCCCTACCCATGGCAAGAGGGTTTGAAATGAGATGATCTTTAACCCAAACCATTCTATGACTGACATGGTTGCACCCTGGCCCCATGGCTGAGTTAGCAGCCATCCCCATTGCTTGCTGCCCCAAAACCAAGGGTGTGGGGTTCCCTCATGCCAGAATGCCGGCCTCCACAGGGCTTCCCTTTGCCCCAAGTGGCTGATGCCATGACAACACCCCCGGGTTCTGTCCCAGGTGGCACCCCTGGGGACACCTCCAGGAAGTGACACTTTCCATTTTGCGTCACGCCTGTCTGATAAAGTGATCTGGGAGAGGGTTGCTGGTGCTTTCTTGGGGCGCAGAGCAAGAGATCAAGGGAGGGATGAACGAGAGGGTCATGTATGCTGATCTGCGCTTTCCCCCCACACCAGGTAATGGCATGCTGCTCCCTGTCCCTGGCACCCCAGCTCTCTCCATGGGCTCCTTGCCCTGCTGCAGCCCCTTGCCCTCCCCTGGATCATTCTCCCAGAACAGTCATTCTCCCAGACCTGCTCCCTCCACTCCCTTTTTTTGCGTGCCCTCTCCCAAACAGCTCCTCTCCAACCTCCTTGCAGAATGCCTGCTCTCAGAGTAGGGACTAGAAAAGGCTTAAGGGCAGGGAATGCCCACTGTTCCCCAATGCCATGGCCCATACAGGCACGCATTTTTCTTTTCTCCCCACCCCATGGAAAGCACTATTTGCAGGGAGAGAACTTCTAGGAGGGTCAAGCTGCTGCAAAGGGGCTCTACTCCACTTTTCCTGGACTCCCCCACTGCCCATCACTATCACTGATATCCTACCTGGGATTCACAGGATTTTTCTGGCTGGACGTTCCCCATTGCTACCACCATGCCCCCCCATGGTCTAGGTTAAATTCTTTTCTCAGCTCCTCAGCAGCCGGTGCGCCTGCCCTGGTGCTGGGCAGTGCTCAGCCTGGGTCTCCTCTCCCTGATGCTTCTGCTGGCACAAATCATCCTCGTCAGCATGAGCTTCCACTGTGAGTACCTACCTGCCTGTGTCTGGATCTCTGTGGCTGGGGTCTTGGGAGCTGGGGTTGGCACTGTAGGGCTAGTGTACCAATATAGAGAGTTGCAGTTTGCCCATGCAGCTGGACCCTTTGGCTTGCGCCCGAGGGCTTTGAGGGTTCTGGGACAAGGAGGAAAATTGGTGACGCAAGCCATCGCCTACCTGGCTGGTAAAGGAAGTTGGTGGGACAGTGTGGGCTTGAGGCAGGTCTCTTCCTCACGTGTCATTGAAATGAAAGCAGGAGGGAGAGTGACGACACTGAAACCAAATGGCAGCAGGACTTTCCCCGAAAGCCTGTTGTGTGGTGGGCTCCCAAGCACAGCAAAAACCATAAGGACTTTGACAGGTTTGGCATACCTAAAGGAGGGGACACCCTCACCCACAGCCATGGGACTGTTCTATGGGAGGGGAGGGACACTGGTGCTGCTGGTAGCAGGAGCCCAGAATTGCTTGGACACCCCTGTGTTCTTCTGTAGATTTAGTACAACAACAGATGAGCTGCACCCATGATCTCCGGAGCACACAGGAGAGCCTCAGCTATGGGCAACAGACACTGCAAGGTCAGAGAGCGTGGTGGGCTCCTGGAGAAGGTTTGGAGAGGGTCTGGCTGCTCCTTTCAAGTGACAGGATCTGTCCATACTCCAGTTCATTTGCCCCCCAAAATTCCTTCACCCTTGTTGCCTGCCTTCTGGCACATAGGATAGAAATCTGCCCCTGCACTGCTGAACAGGCTGAACTGCTGAAACCCTTCGAAAGAGATGACCCCAGCATGGCTCAGCATTGCCTAGGCCTGCCACCAGCACCAGGCTCACAGATGCCACCAACATCTGTGTGCCGGACGACATTGGATGCTTTCTTTTGACCAGCCTCCGGTGCAGCTGAAATCTTGACTGAGTTCCCGGTGCTGTGGAAATTTTGCTTTGGAGCTCTCTATCCTGCCCAATGGCAGTACCTTCTTATAACTCCTTCTTCCCAGGAAGCTGGGCTGGGAGGTGGGGGAAGTGAAGGGTGGTCTCCATGGGGCAGCCATAGGAGCACACTGGGTTGATTGGTACCCAGTGTGTATCCATTATCACTCTCCTGTCCCTTGGGCTGGGGACAGCCCCTCCCAGTTGCCCCATCACAGCTGCTGTGTTTCTGCTGTGTAGAGCAATGCCAGTTTTGCCCAGTTGGCTGGCTCTGGGATGCGGGGCAGTGCTACTACTTCTCATCAGCCAAAAAGAACTGGGAACAGAGCAGAGAGGACTGCTGCTCCAGAGGGGCAGAGCTGGTTACCATCCAAGCCAACACGACTCTGGTGAGTACACCCAGCCTGCCCTCTCCAACCCCCTGTGAGCTGTACTGGTGACCACCTTAAGGTCCCTCAGCACCCACCCACCCATCAACAGCATTGTCTCAGCTTCCTGGCTCTGGCCCTTGTGCCCACATCCTAGCCAAGCCTCCAGGCAGGGAGCTGGCAGTGCTGTGCCCACGCTGCATAACTCCCATCACTAATTGTGTGGCTGGGGCTGGGTGTTGCCCCAGGGAGCTCATGCAGGCCCTCTCCTGTGCTAGGCTTTCCTGGTGCAAACTGCCAACATGGAGATCTTCCACGTGGGGCTGAAGCAGAATAGCTTCGGGTCTGACTGGAAGTGGCTGGATGGCACCACATTGAAAGGGTGAGGCTCTCAGTTTGACCCCAGCCAGGGCTGTTGTTGGTCCAGCATCAGGGTCTGGGGAGGTGACAGGGAGACCTTGGCATACAGGGATGTGCTCCGTATTTTGGCCACCTGTTGTCTTCCCAGGGTTGCACTAGGGCATTTTAGGGAAGGAAAGATAGCAGAGACCTGACCCTGGAACCCACACTCTGCCTGGGTGAGGGACTGAGGAGGTCCCTGAAAAGCAGGTTCTCAGATTTGGGTTGATGTGATTGCTGCTGAGCCCTGCCAGGAGGGACCTTGGGGGACCCACATGCATGATGAGACTGGGGATGTGTGGCTTAACTGGGAGGAAGCACAAAACTGTGCTCAAGGGGGAGGGTGAGCTTTGCCCCCAAAGCCTCCCTGTGCAATGTTTGGTCCCTGGCTGGAGGAGCTGCTGATGGGACAAGCACAGTTCTTCCTGCCCACCCCATCTCAGCCTACTCTCTCCCTGCAGGGTCTTCCCAATCCAGCGCTACACAAGGTCTTTCCAGGCCTGTGGCAGGGTGTCAGGGTTGGGACTTTCAGGCGGCCTGTGCACAGAAACCCTTGGATGGATCTGCAAGCAGAGCGCAGCCACCCTGCAGTGGCTCCAGTCCTCGCCTCCTGCCTTCCGCTGGGGAAACACCACCTACAGCTGTGTGAGGCCCTGATGGCTGTGGAGGCTTCCAGTCTGTCCTACCACCATGTTCCCTGGCTGACCCTAGGGCATGGGAATTCCCAGACAATGCTGCCTCCTGGCTCAGACCTCTTTAGCCTGCTATAACTGCATTTTGCCAATAAACTGTGCCAATAACTGTGGTTGGCTTTGGGGAATGAGGGTGGTGAGATGGAGCTGTATCATCCAGCTCCCTGGCTTGGTTGTATCACTAACAAGTGGGAAATTGCGTCTGCTGCACTATTACCAGGAGCCAGCAGCAATCCAAGCATCCTCATGTCCTGATGACAGTATGAGGCAGCTCCTGTGCAGGCTGGAGCAGGTCCCCTGAGAGCTCTGGGCTCTTTGATCATGCTGGCTGCCTGGGGTTTATGCTTCTTGGGACATACAGCTGTGAGGTGACCCTTTGCCTCCCTTATTCTGCTGATGTCTTGGGCTGGGCAGCAGCTTGTCTGCTGGTGCCTGCCCAGTCTGAGTAGGTCCCACAACACCCTCACTTTGCTTTGAGACTGGGTGATGTGTGAGAGCCTGAAAAGCTTGCTGGGGCTTGAGAAGCTTGAGTTGTAAGGCCCCCTGAATCAAGAACAGGCTCAGAAGTAAAACCATTTTTTGCAAATGATAAATCAACTACTTCTTCTTTTCCTCATATGACGAAGTGTCTCCACCGGACATGGTCTTAACCATGGTCTACCACCTGATCATGGGGGAGCAGAACAGAACTGGGTTCCTGGACTGCTGCTGCCCAGCTCCCCACAGGACCCAGAGGGTGGTCTGCTAAAACCTGAAGTTTGTGGAGGCCACTGCTTACTTCCCCCACCTGCCCTGGGGCTCTCAGGTACCAAGAGAGTGCTGGACATAAGGCAAGTGGTCAACAGGTTCTCCCCCACTAGCATTTTGTGAAGGCATAGAGTACATATGGACTGGATATGCAAATCATCATGATGAATCTGAGTGACTTATGAGAAGTTGCATAAAGAGTAAGTTGTTCCATCCTGGCTGTCTGCACCTCTCCCACCTTCACCAACCATGGGTAGAGGGTCTGTCCATTGCCTGAGTGTCTGTGCTGGCCATGGGACCTGATGCTCAGCATGGGTGGTGCTGGGGCTAATGGGTTCTGGGGCTGCAGCTGTGTGGTGGTGTCGTGGTTTAACTGTGGCTGGTTGCCAGGTACTGACCCAAGCTGTTCTCTCACTACCTCCTGCAAATGGGCAGAGGAGAGAAAATATAATGAAGGGTTTCATGAATTGTGATAAGGACCATGAGGGATCCCTCACTGATCACCATCACTGGCAAAACAGACTCCAAGTCTGGATATTAACTGAATTTATTACTAACAGGATCAGAGCTTAAGAATGAGAAGCCAACTAAAGACACCTTCCTCCCCACCCACTCCTTCAAAGTTCTACTTTCTCCGCTCCAGTGGTGCATGGAGATAGGAATGGGGGTTATCAGTTGTTGTTTCTGTCACTACTCAGAGAGAAGAGTCCTTTCCATGCTTCCTGTGGGGTCCCTCCCACGGGAGACAGCTCTTGACGAACTGCTCCAGTGTGAGTCCATCCCATGGGCAACAGTTCTTCAGACACTGCCGCCACATGGGTCACTTTTCCTCAGGGTACAGTCCTTCACACACAGGCTTCTCCAGCATGGAGCCCCCACAGACCATAAGTCCTGCCAGGAAATCCTGCCCCAACATGAGTTCTTCTCCCCATGGGCTGCAGGTCCCTGACAGGAACCTGCTCCAACATGGGCCTCTCGCATCCACCTGCTCCGTTGAGGGCTCCTCCATGGGCTGCAGATGGATCTCTGCACCCCTGTGATCTGCAGGGGCACAGCTGCTCCACCATGGTCTTCACCACAGGCTGCACAGGAACCTCAGCTCTGGTGCCTGGAGAACCTCCTCCCCCACCTTCTCCACTGACTTTGGTATGTGCATTGTTGTTTACATGTTCTCACTCTGCTCTTCTGACTTCTATCTTCATCTACTCCTTAACTTTTTTTTTTTTTTTTCTTCTTAAACATGTCCTGGCCTTGGCCATCAGTGGGACTGTCCCGGAGCTTGCCAGCACTGGCCGTGCAACACACAGGGGAAGCTTCCAGCAGCTTCTTGAAGAAGCCTTCCCTACAGCCTCCCCATTGCTACCAAAACCTGGCCACAGAAACCCCAATACTGGTGGAAACCATGGGACTGGCAGCAGGCTGGTAGCACTGTGGTGGCACCCCTTATGTGCTCCTTCCCTTATAAGAACTGTTGACTCCCACTCTGCATAAGAATGTCCTATGGCAAGATAAGCAGCTTCTGCTGCTTGGACGATTTTCCACGAGTTTTTGAGAAGCCCGCAGATCTGAGGAGTCCATCTAAGACCCTCTTTCCTCTCTAGGTCAGGGAGTTAACTCTGAGTTTTCCTTTCTGCTATAGTACTGAGGGACAGGAGCTGGGGGTGCATAGCAAAAACACCCTTTACTTCCTGCCACATCCCTGTATTGCTGGCTCATCTGCATTTAAAAGCTCTGAGAATACAGGTTGGGAAAGAAAGTGTCCACATTTTAAACCAGACAGTGGGAACACTGGGCTGTGGTGAGAGGAATGGGGATTATTTATCATGACCCTTTGCAACATGGTTCTCCGTGGTGTCTTCACTGGCAAAGTGGGGATATAGGGCCAGGAGAAGAGAGTGGCTGGATGCCTGAAGGGTGTGAGGGCTGCAGTGGGTGTCAGCAATGCCCTCATCCACCTGGCAGCATCCCTGCAGGGTTGATCCTGGGGCCAGTGGTCCTTGAAGCCTTCCTCGGTGCCCTGGATGATGGGTTGAGGATGGCCTTACGCAGCTGGAGGGCAATACCAAACTGGTCATTAGTGTGTATACCAGAGGATAGAACTTGTGTACAGAGAGGCCTGGAGAAACAGTTTGATGGGAGCCTGCTGATATTGGGATGAGGGAAAGTGTGAATCCCGCAGCTGGGAAGGAAGGAGAAACCCCATAAGTCAAGACAGGCAAGTAAGAAGCCTGCTGAATAGGCCTGGGGGACTCATGAACCAGAGCCTGGACAGTGATCAGCAGCATGTCCCTGTGGTGCCAGAGCCCAGTGACACTGTGGGCAGTGGAGGCTGGAGCTCCACTGGGCTTCTGGGCTTCCCAGGACAAGCCAGACACAACAACACTTTGTTTTGCATGATAGCTGATATTGCAGGGGACCTCCTACAATCCTGTCCCGGCCTGGTTATGCCATGGACGCCCTCCCACGAGCTCCACTCTTTCAGTTTGAAACCATTTCCCCTCGTCCTTTTGCTTGTGAAAAGCTTGCTGACCTTGTGAAAAATCTCTCTGCAACTTTCTTGTAGCCCTTTTGGTATTGGCCACAATAATTTCTCTCTGGAGATTTCTGTTCTCCAGGCAGAACCTCCCAACTCTCTCAACCTTTTCTCAGAGGAGAGACCTATCCCTCTAATCATTTCTGGCCCTCCTCTGGACTTGCTTCAGATGTTCTTCCTGTCCTGGGGCCTGCAGAGCTGGATGCAATACTCCAGGTTGGTCTCACCAGAGAGGAGCAGAGAGGCAGAATCCCCTCCCTTAACTTGCTGCCCACACTACTCTGGATGCAGCCCAAGATAGATCTGGCTTTCTGGGCTGTAAGTTCACATGGCTAGGTCACGTCCAGCCACATCCATGGGAGTCCTTTTCAGCACAGCTGCTCTCAATCTGTTCATCCCCTAGCCTGTGTTGATATCAGGGGTTGCCCCAACCAAGGCCAAGTGCAGCATCTTGCACTTGGCCTTGTTAAATGGCATGAGATTCCCATGGCCCACTCCTTGAGCTTGTCCAGGTCCCTTTGGATGGCATCCCATCCCTCAGGCATGTCAACCTCACGACTTGACTTGGTGCCATCTCCAAGCTTGCTGAGGGTACACTTGATCCCACTGCTTATATAATTGATGAAAGCATTAAATAACATTGGTGCCAATATGGATCCTGGAGGGACACTGCTTGCCACCAATGTCCACATCAGGAAA
>WEKX01002386.1:111069-186550 GCA_013390025.1 Pitta sordida
CTTTCCCAGCACTTTGTAATGTAGTTGAGGCCATGGTGTGCACAGGGGACAAGGTCTTGGGATGCACCCCCACCTCCTGTCCCCAAGTCCAGTGATGGAGTAGGGTAGCAGCAGTCAGTCCTTGGTCAGGAAAGGAGATTGGGTCCTGGATATGCTGCTCAGCTTTGGGGAATCCTCACAGATCCACTGAAGTTTCTTCCAGCAAAATGAAGACTGTATTTGCCCCTTAGTTACTGCTCTGCAGTATGAATTCCTAGGAAAAAGGCCACACCAGAGCAGCAGTGAAAACATCCTCATTATGGACACCACTTCCCACAGGTCTCAGTGTCACTGGGGCAGGCAAGCCACCTGGCACTGGGACCAGTCTGAGGAAAGATCATATTCCTCCTCCCAATCTTCTCCTCTGCCACTTGGAGATAGAGTGGTGCACCCCACAGCTCGGCTTTGCTCATGGGACCATCACCCCCTTCTCTGGTGGATGTAACAGGGGCAAAACAGCACCTTTGTGGGGTGGTAAAACGGTAGGTGCTTGTGTTAAGAACTCTTGTATTTATGAGGTGTACCTGTTAAAAGCTGGTCCTCCAATCCAGTATGATTTAGTAGACTCCTGAACAAAATGCTGGGAGAAAAGAAGCTGTCAACCACCTGCTTCATCATCAGCACTTGCCTGGTGCCCAGGAGCCCCAGGGCTGGCTATGCTCTTCCCCCTAAACAGGCTGGATGGGAACTCAGGGCTCACACTGCCACTCCAGCACCTCCACATATTGCTGCTGTTGGCCCCAAGGGGCTCTGCCCAGTCCCACCCTCCTGGGATACCACAACCCCTGTGCTCTGTACCGGCAGTGACAACGGTGGCCAGGTGCCTTGGGCCAGCAGTTTAGCAGATTTTCTTTCGCACTCAGAATAGCTGTCCCGCCAGGTATTGAACTCCAACGAGATGAAGAGACACTTGGTTCTGTAGAGCACCCAGCCCGAGGGGCAGCATTCTGGGGGGAGGGGCACATCTTAGGTGTTCGTCCTCCCACAGATGCTGTGGGAGGCCATCCTGGCTGACATCAGCCCCCACATCTCCCCAGCAGATGTCCCGACACCCTCACAACTCTACCTGTATTCACACAGGCACGCAGGCTGCTCACAGTTCTTTCGCTGTTGTTGAGCTTCCCCTGCACCTCCTGCATCTCCTTCTCCATTTTGCCCAGGACCTCCATGACATTCCCCAGCTCGGTGTTTAGCCTCTCCAGCTCCAGCTGGCTGGTGTTGCCCTCGTGCCATGCTCGCTGCAGCTCCCCTCTGGCCCATGCCAGCTCCAGCTGTGTCTGCTCCAGGCTCTGCTCCCGTGTGCTCAGCTCCTGTGACAGGCGGCCTTGCTCGGCCGTGTGGTTGCGGGAGGCATCCCGCAGGCTGCGGGTGACCTGCCAGTCTGAGGACAGGGTGGGTGAGCTGGGCACAGGCACAAGGCCCTGCCAGCAGCAGGGAGGGAGAGTGGGATAAGAGTGGCTGTGGGTAGAGATGATCCCGAGGGTGTCAGTGGGAAGGGAAACGAAACCCCAGTGATGGCAGGTGGAGAGAAGACAATGGGAGGCAATGGGAGATAATGAGGACACAGTGGCAAGGCAGTGGGACAGTGGGAAGGCAAGGGGAGGCAATAAGAAAACTGCGGGAGGTAGTAGGAGGCAATGGAAAGGCAGCAAGAAGCAGCGGGAAAGTAATGGGAGGGCAGTGGGAGGGAGTGATGGGCATTAGGAGGCAATGAGAGGTAGTGGGAAGGGAGTGGGAGGCAATGGAAAGACAATGGGAAGGAGCGAAAGGGAGTGGGAGGCAGTGGGAGGCAATTAGAAGGTGAAGAGCAGGTGAGAGGTAATAAGGCAGTGAGAAGTCAGTGGGAAGGAGTGGAAAGACAGTAGGAGGAAATGGGAGGAAATGGGAGGACAGTAGGACGCAATAGGAAGCAGTGACAGGATGGAAGGGAGTAGGAGGGATTGGGAGGTAACGGCAATGCAGAGGCAAGGCAATGGGAAGCTATGGGAAGAGAGTGGGAGGCAATGGCAGGTAGTGGGATGTAATGGGAGGCAGCTCAGGGTGGCCACACAAGGGGCAGCAACCAGCCCTGGACTCCCGGCCCCCGGAATCCCTCATCCCTGACACTCCCCTCCACCCTGCCTGTCCCTTGCCCTCCCCACTGGGAGCCTGACATGTGCTCCCAGTGCCCCCATCCCAGCTTCCTCCCACCCCGTGGCAGTTCCCCTGACTCACAGGAAACCCCCAGGGCCATAATTGCCACTAGCAGGATCAGGAGCAGGCTGGCTGCCAGCAGCCCTGTGGGGACGTGCCCTTGCCGAGGCGAGTGCACTGAAAGAGATGAGCACCCACAGGCATCACGACGTGGTCCTCCCCCACCCCCACCAGGTGCCCACCCTGTGCCAGGACATCCCTCCGGCTGTGACCGGGTTCGCACCTGGGCTGGACTCCAGGGTCACTGGACCCGGCAGCACGTTCTCGTAGGGGTTGTCATCCTCATCGGGGACAGTGGATGGAGACCCTGCAGCAAACTTCAGGTCAGCGTAGACCACGCTCTGGGACATGTCCTGGTCTGCCCTGATGGCCCTGTGGACTCTGTTCGGCTGCAAAGGAAAAATGCAGCTGGTTTTTGTGCAGAAGGAGAAGTGTACTGAGATGCAGCAGAGGGGAAAGTACAGCCACAGTGGTGGTGCCCTGCTATTGGCCCAGCACCACCACCCTGTTCTCTTCCGCACCCTGAAACTGCCTAAGGTCCTCTGGTATGGCAGTGTGGCAAAGTGGCTCAAACCTTCAGAGAATTGCCTTAATTTCCTACAACAGTGCAGAGTAGAGCTGGCATGCAGTTGGGAATAGGTGGCTTTGGTGCTAAGTTCTTCCAGGATGGAATCTCCCTATTCTTTATGCTCTGCTCCAGAATTTGAATATTGCTGCTGTGTGAAAATGTTCACCCTCATGCCTAAAAGGGATTTCCACATTGCAGCGTGAGCTTTCACTTCTCTCTTCGTGGCCACATCTTACTACTCTGCTGGCAAGAGGACTGTGGAAAACCACGTCCCAGACTTCAAAGGGTCATGATAAATGTTCCTATTGCTCTCCCCTCATTTCCAGCTCAGTGCTCCCAAGCAGTAGCAGGCATATCAGGCATTCATACATTAAGTCTTACTGGCTATCCCCCAGCATGTCCTCCCTGGTCCTGGGCCGCTGCATGCCCCAAAGGACGTACTCCATTTCCTTCCAGGAGACTGAGAGGAAGCTATCGAACTCTCAGCTTTCCAAACTTCCTTCCTGTCCCCTTTGAAGCTAGCTGTGATTTTTGCCTTTCTCCACTTATGAAGGATTTCCCTTGCTCTTGCAGAGATGATGAGCAGTGGCCTTGTAATGCTGTTCACCATTGTGCTCCTCCAGTCCTGTCGTTGGGACTGGCTGTGTCCAGACGTGCTCAGTGTCCCTTCTGAAACCTGCCTTCTTCTGGATCAAGTTCAGTAGAGTCCTCTGAGATGCTGAGGAACTGGAGGGACCAAGAAGGAGGTGCTGTGAGTTCTGGGGCTGTGGTCTTAGAATTGGATGTCATTGTTCCGTGCAACTGTCTGTGAGAGTTTTGGAGCAATGCCAAAGCTGAGTTCCTCTAGGAGGGGACCAGGGAGAGGATGAGACGGGGTGGCACAAGATACATTATGGGGAAATTCCCTTTCTTAGAGGCTGGGAGAGGAAGTCTGTATCTGTGAAGGCCTCTAGCCCTCCACAAAGTTGTCCATAGGATAATGTGCTCTTGTGTTGAGGCTTGCCCTGCTCTCCCCCTGCTTTTCTCTGGCCCAGGGATTTGGGTCCGTGCTTGCTCTGCCATGGCCATGACCTCAGGCTGTGCTGCCCTGGCCCTGACGTAAACTCAGGGGGACCATGAGCACATTTGGACAGGGGGAGGGGATGGGCTGCTGTTTCTGGGACCAATGAGAGGATGCTGGTTGCTTCAGCTCTGCCTCACTGGTTCCATCTGCTACAGCACAGACCGAACTTCTGCTTCTGCGGATGCTGGCTCCACTTCTCCTTTGGACCTCCAAGAGTCAGCGCAATCACGAGGAGTAGGACCACCCCAGAAAGGCACCCCAAGGGCAGAGTGGAAGCCAGAAGAGCTCAGGGCTTCCCCAGCGCTTGCCTGCATGGCCCAGAGCATGGTTTATGCTGACCTGAGGTTTGCCAAAGTGATGGGAGGCCGGAGCATGGCAAGCCAGGCACTAGAAGCTGGTGAGAGTCCACAGCTCCTACCATGCTGTTGCTGCCATGCCCAAACCCATGGACTCAGCCACTCTTCCCTGCCTTCCTTCAACAGCCCTCGGCATGGATGAGGCGGAGAGCCCCTATGAGAACACGCAGCCAGCGCTGGCAGGGCAGGATGGGAATGGGGACCAGCCCAACCCAGGTGAGTATCCAACTGAAATCCAGGGGACCCAGGAAGGTCCTGGTGTGGGTAGTGGATTGTGTTTTGAGGTGGTCCCACGCCCATCCTTGAAGAGAGGAAGCGCCTACACCATGCCACCTGTGCCATCATGCTACTACTCTGCCTGCAGGCAGGAACTCCGGGGGCTGTCAGGGGTTTTCCAGGTCTCCAGGTGATGTCTGTTGTCTCTTGCAGGCCACTGGTTCCGGCGGTGGTGCATCCCTGTGGGGCTGCTGGCAACCTGCCTGCTGCTAGTGTCCACTGTGACCCTGGGGACTTGCTGTGAGTTGGGTGTCTGTGCACACCTGGGGCTGGGGGTGGTTGGGGCAGGCATCGTGGGTGAGCAGAGGGTGAATAGGGGCATGCCCATGCACACTGATCATGGCTGAGTTTCTCTCCCTGTCTGCCACAAGTTGCCCCCTCTCACATCATGGGCACTCTCCTTGACTCCTATCACTTATCTTCCCCACCTTGCTCTCTGTTTTTGATCCTTTTCTCATCCTGATTCTGATGAGATCTCATTGATCTCATTCTGATCCTCATCTCACCTCATCTCATCTCATCTCATCTCATTGCCCAGCCTCATATGCCTGCACCTTCCCTGCCCCTGCCCTGCTGTTCTGACACGACATCCCGCCTTGCCATGCTCTCCCCTTCCAGGTCCTGCCAAGCCCTTACACTTAAATTTCCCTGCTGTGTCCTTCCTTCCCATCCTTTCTCATGCATCATTGACAACTCCCTGCCTTAGCCTGTCCATCCTATCTGCCCCAAGCAGGGTCAGTCCCATGCATGGGCTGTCCCATGCCCATTCCTCATCTCATCGACCCTGTCCCCAGACTGGCAGGTCACCCGCAGCCTGCAGGATGCCTCCCGTGACCACGCAGCCGAGCAAGGCCGCCTGTCACAGGAGCTGAGCACACGGGAGCAGAGCCTGGAGCAGACACAGCTGGAGCTGGCATGGGCCAGAGGGGAGCTGCAGCGAGCATGGCGTGAGGGCAACATCAGCCAGCTGGAGCTGGAGAGGCTGAATGCCGAGCTGAGGCGTGTCACAGGGGTCCTGGGCAAAACGGAGAAGGAGATGCAGGAGGTGCAGGGGAAGCTCAACAGCAGTGAAAACACCGTGGCTGTCCTGCGCTCCTGCACAGCTATAGGTAGGGTGATGATGATGCAGGGATAGGGTGCCCCAGGTGATGAGCATCCCTCAGAAGGTGCAGTGCCAAGGCACGAGCACTGGCTTTTTTGGCCCTATGGTGGGGGCAGGGTGGTCTGAGGCTGAAGCTATGATGGAGCAGAGACTGAGACTGTGATGTCTACTAGGGAGATGTGGGGCTGTTCCTGGTCCCCTGCAGAGCATCTGTTGCTGAGCAAGTGCCTGAACTATGCCCCTGTCCACAGATTGCTGCCCTTCGGGCTGGCTGCTGTATAGGGGCAAGTGCCTCTTCATCTCCTCGGAGAAGAAGACATGGGAGGACAGCAGAGAAGAGTGTGAGAGGACATATTCGCAGCTCCTGATCACCAAGTCCTGGAGTCGCTGGACTGTGCCGGTAGGGTGCTGGGGGAGCTGAGGGCACAAGCTTATGTATTCAGTCCTGGGGTCCCCACATGGGCTAGCACTGCTCTGGGGGGCTCTGTCCTGCCAAAACATTGGACAGTGCAAGGCTGTTCTCTGGAGCACGTGTTGGGTGGTGGTCATGGGGCAAAGAGGCTCTGCCACCCCTGGATGCTGCCCAAACTGGAGCAGGGCAGTAGGGCTGCTCAGCTATCCTGTCCCCAGAGGTTTCAACCCCAGGGCTCCTTGTGGAGATGATCACCCACCCCTGGCAAATACTGCAGTATGTAGGTATCATGGAAAAAACATGAAAAGGCCCTTTTTCTTCTTCCCCAGACCTTCCTGAAGAATGCAGATATCCCGTACTGGATAGGACTACAGAAGGGCAGCTTCCCCTGGTATGACTATGGCTGGTTGGAAGAAGAGGACCCAGATGGTGATGGGATCTCAGAGGCCTGGTTCTGGGTGGATGGCTCCCTTTATGAAAGGTATCCAGTGGCTTAGCATCTTGCCAAACGCTCCTCCCCCATCATGGCTTTAGGAAGTGTTTTAAATCCCACCAGTACCCAGTTCCAGGCACAGACCCTGGGCAACAAAGCACCAGAGCAGCAAGTGTTGAGGGAAGGTGGGTGCAATGGTGTGATGAGATGCTTAGTGGAAATGCAGATGGAAAGCCAAGATTTGGAAGGCGTACATGCAGGGCATGCGAAGCAGTAGGCAGTGAGAGTGGACAAAAGAAACGGCAAGTTTTATTTGGGGTCTAGACAAGGTGTTCTATCCCCCACATGCCTGCTTGATTCTTTGCTGAGGAGAGATCATACCTTCCCACTACTATGGGGCTCCTCCCCAACATGTGTACCCCTCCTCAGCTCGCTACTTCTTCCTCTTGCAGTGTCTGAGAGCAGTGGGGAGGAAAAGATCTGTCTGGCCAGGTGCTGGGTACCCAGCCACTGCTCGCTGACCTGCCCCTCCATCCGCTGCCCTGCCATGGGGGACTGCACCCAACATAGACCCACGGCTCAGGGCTGCTCCTCCAGCAATCCGTGTGCCCTCGTGGAGGAACGGGCTCTCCCCACCACAGGGACGCAAAAAGTCTTGGCAGTGAGACTGCGCCAAGGAAGAGGGAGGCTAAGGGGAGTCACAGGCACTGCAAACCCTTTGCGGAGGCATTTCTCAGTCTTTCTGAGGAAGGGCAGGGCTGCATCAACTGTGAAATGAGTAGGGGAGGATTGGGGGATCCCCCATTTGACTGTAGCATCCAACCCCTCCTGTGTGATGTACAAGAGGCAGTCATCACTGTAGGGTGAACAGGTGTCAGACCCCAATGTGTTGTTTCCCCATCCAGGCCATGGATCTCCAAGTCGAATGGCTCCTGTGCCATAATAACCCGTGGGAACATCAAACCTGCCCAGTGTGCCAGTCCAAATGACCTGCATCTCTGGATCTGTGAGAAGGCAGCAGGGCCTAGCTCCCCTTTCTAGTGATGATGACTGCTGTCCCCAGCACTGCTGTGGTGAGTGTGCCCATGCCAAGTTCTAGCGAGTCTGAAATGCATGGGGTCCATGGTGCGTTCATGGAGAAAAATAGGGAGCCTGCATCTCTGTCTGTTTGACCCCTCCTTTGGAAAGGGAGAAGGATGCAGACACCTCCCTATTCTGGATGGAGCCTGCCTCCATCCCTTCAGTGCCACGGGAGCCTCTGGTCTGTGATAGTTCAAAAGGACTCCCTGGAGCCGTGGCTCAGTAACGAGGCAAGATGGGGGAAAACCCTTTGGAAGGTGCCTTTCCAGCCCTCTTGCGTATGTTGGAGGCTGGGGAGCATCTCACTTTCACCCTTACCCTCCTCTACTTTCCCTTGCAGCACATGCACCCTGCACCACCTCTGCTACAGCCTTGCTGCATCCCTGCCCAGGATATCCCATCCATTCAAGCAAACCATTTTCCTCTCACAGACCGCTGCACCCGGGTGGCTACCCAGGGACGCCCAGTGACGCTCAGGTATCACACAGGCTGGGACATGTGGTGGCAGTGACTGTTTGCCCCCCAGCTGATGTGCTTTGGCAGAGCAGCATGGGACCCACAACCCAGCCCCACACTTGCATGGGACCGGCTGGATCTGTCTGTCAGAGACTGTTGGGTGATCGGAAGTCCAGACATGGACACAGTGTGGAGATAGCCTTGATACTCAACACCGCAGCCATGCCACATCTCAAGCATGGAGTAGGCTGCGATGCTGGCATGCAAGGAGCAGGAGTCAGGAACAGCACAGCCCCACACCCAGCCAGTCCCCTCCCCGCAACAGGAATTTTCTGCCTGACCCCATTGAAAGAGCAGCTTGGCTACAGCTTTCAGACAACTCAGCACTCAAAAGCCTCGGCAAAGCCTCAGTGCCCAAGAAGCGAAGCCGAGCATGAACTGGCTGGCGCCTGCGCCGGCAGTTGGGGATTTTTTATGCGCTAATTAGAAAGTAGAGCAGTGACCTTTAGGGTTGTACAGTGTGACTGTGCCTTTCAAAAGCAAAAGCAGCTCAAGTACTTGCAGCAGACTGAAGCTTTGCAAGACAACTCATCAGGACTTTAAATAGTTACTACACACGTGCACATGTGAAGATTAAGCAAAGCAGCCCTGATGTAATGCTCCAGTGAGAGTACAGGAAGTCATGTTCAGCCAGGCAAAAATGCCCTGCTTACAATGGGGCCATATATAGTTGATTAATTGCTATGTGAATTAGCTTGCTTGAAGAGCAAAAGGGTGTTAAAGACACCCTTTTTAGAGGTGGCACGTGTCACTCCTCTGTCTTGTCTGCTGTCTGCACCCACTTTGTAGCAATAAAGAGACACCGTTTGTCCAGTCTTTGCTTTCTTGTGTATCACTGCAAACACATACTCAAGGGCATGAATGGAAAGAACCTAAATAATAAATAGGAATTTGACCAAAGGCATTTCAACTGAGACGAGCACATTGAGGGCACTGAGATCTTGGCCTACGCCAGGCTAGCTTGCAGTACCCAAGGAGTTCCCCAGAAGCCCCACTCGGGATCCCTTTCACATCTGACGTGCGTCCAAAAGACACAAGCAGCAGCCCAAGTTCCTGGGACATTCAACTTTTATTGTACACTTTAAATAAGCTGGGTATATATTACTAGCAATTATTAATAATAAAAAACACGAGTTCTGCATTCACCAGTGCATTGTGCAGGAGGGAGGAAAGCCGGCTCCCACCCTTGCTGGGGGCCTGGCAGCCTGGCCGTGCTGCCCACTGGCCCCATCCCCATGACGCCAGGATGGCACCCTGGCCCCTCTGCCAGCACCCTGCCCCCTAGACCCGCATGCCAGGGGTTGCGAGGCACTGTGCTGGCTCAGCACCCAGCCCTCGGCATTGGGCGGGCAAGAAAACTCCAGGGCTGGCAATCCTCCCTGTGCACTGCCCGTGGGCATTGCCTCTCTCCCATCCCTTTGCCTGCCTCTCCCCACATCAGGGACTGGCAGTGCTCCCCATGCTTGTAGACACACATGGAGACACCCACCAGCCCCTCAGGATCCCCAAATACACACATACACACACTGACCTCCCTACCCAACCCAGTCCCGCTCACCCACTGGGGTGCAGGCAACTCCCAGTCCTCCCGGAAGAGCAGGCTCATTGTACACCCCTCTGAGAGGGTATGCAGAAGGGTGAGCCCTTGGGGAAAGTGGGTCCTGGATCCAGGGTTTGAGCCCTGGGGGCCCCGCAGGGGACCAGCCCTGCTGCTTGGAGCAGTGCTTCGGTCAGGGGTGTTATTGCACTTCAGTCCCCAGCAGAGGCCCAAGCCCACCTTCAGGGCTCCCTGCAGACCCCCAAGGCTGATCCTGGTGGGTTGGGTGCACAAGCGCCTGGGCAGTGCCATGGCAGCCACAGCACATGGCATGATGGCCACTGCTGGCCACCAAGCGAGGACAGGCTGTTGGGATGTCCCAGGCTCCTGCACTGCCCAGTGCTGTGGCTGCAGAGGGGTGTGAAGGGCAGCTGGATGCAGCCTCACTCCCCAGGATCCCCATTATTAGGACTATGCCTCCGGCAGCTTCAGGCTGGGCTCAGCCAGCACTGGCCCTGGGGCTTTCTGATGTTGGCCCCTGTCGTGGCAGAGGAGGCTCTTGGCCTCACAGTTGAGGTTCTGGTAGCGGGGTGGGCTGGGTGCTGGCTGGTGGCAGATGGAGGCAAAGCTGAAGGGACTCAAGCAGCAGCCAGGGCAAGGCAGCACGTCATCCTGCTCCAGCACAGAACCAGAACTGTGCCCAGGCAGCATGGCTGAGTGCTCCGTCTGCTCCAGTGTTGCCGCACAGGAGATGCCAAACTCAGAAAAGCCATGCTCCAGCCCGCTGCCCCAAGGCAGAGGTTTGCTGACCATCACATGGTTGTTGTTGATGAGGAGCCCACTGGGGGCTCGTGTCTCCGGCTGCCAGGGCTGGGTGCCCAAGGATGCCGTGCGGATGAAGTTGTTGTTGAGGGGCAGTGGGGTGGGCTGTGGCAGCTCAGGGCTGTCGAGGCTGCAGTCCATCCGGTCCTCTGCCCTGGAGGTGGGGGTGAAGGCTTGTCCCCAAGCTGGGGAAGGGAGGATGGGTGGCTGGGGGTCCCCAGTGGGATGAGGGGACACCACATCCAGCGCCAGACCCCCATGGTGCAGCAGCTCAGGGCTGTCGAGGCTGCAGTCCATCCGGTCCTCTGCCCTGGAGGTGGGGGTGAAGGCTTGTCCCCAAGCTGGGGAAGGGAGGATGGGTGGCTGGGGGTCCCCAGTGGGATGAGGGGACACCACATCCAGCGCCAGACCCCCATGGTGCGGCAGCTCAGGAGAGGTGGGCAGAGAATGGCACTTGCGGGGGCTGGTGGTAGTGGTCGAGAAGTCACACTGTACCTCAATGACAGGTTCAGGCGTCACAGGGGTGCTCAGCTGGAGTGGGGCAGGGGGTGGCAGGTCAAAGGTGAGTGAGATGACAGACTTGCTCGGTGTATCAAAGAGCTTAATCTTCCCCCCCTTCAGGTCCTCACGCTGGGAGAACGGGTTGACACGGGAGGACATCTCCTTGGACCTGGCCTCAGCACTAGGCTCCAGCGGCCTCAGCCGGGCAGGTGATTTGGGGGAGAACACATCAGACTGGCTGCAGGACAGGTGCTGGTCCGGCTGCAGGTGCTGTGTCCCCAGCTCACGCAGGGGCAACTGCTCGGAGTGGCTGGCTGACCTCCTGGCCACTGCTGAGCATGGACACAGGAGAGTCACTAGCTGCCAGCAGCTCCCCATACAGGGTGCTACTGGGTGCTGGGTGCACAACCACCCAGGGGTGCACCTCAAGGAAGGAAGAGGGACCAGCTCCACCCCACAGACCTCATGCACCCATCTCCTTTCCCTACAGCTGTTGGGGTAGGACAACACACTCCACACACACACACACATTATTGCACTCTGCTATGGCATGTACTCGGGGTGCCCACGTACCGCTGAGTGTGGCTGTGGTCTCAGGCGTAGACAGGCTCTCCCCAGTCCCGAGGAAGGTGGCCCCAACACCCTCGGTGCCCAGCTGGTGCTGTAGGATATTTTCCAGGCACTGTGTGATTTCCAGGAAGGAGGGGCGGGAGGTGGACTCCATCTGTGAACAGGAGGGGTCCCCCGTCAGATCTGTGCTCTGCTGGAGCACCCCAGGGAATACTGCATCGCAGAGGCAGCTCCCTGTTCTCCCCACGAAGAGGCAAGACAGCCTGTTCTGCCTGGCTGCCCTGTTGGGAATGGGCAGTGGAAGTGGGAATCTCACACTGCAGCAGTGAAAAGCCAGCTGGAGGAAGGCCGCCGGGCAGTCGATTTCCACCATGGTGCGGAAAGTGGTGACGTCCAGACCAAAATCCTGCACCGGGGAAAGGAGGAAAAGTGAGGTGGGGTCTCCTGGAACACTATATGGCCCATGGGACCCAGAATGGCCTGACCCCTGTCTCTGCACTGACTGCGTGCCACCCAAGGCTGTGGACCTCGAAGGACCCCAGCTGTGGCACAGCAAGGGAGGATCCTGGTGTCATCCCAAACTGGGGTAAGGCTGGGGGATGCTGGGACACAGATCTCCCCAGCTCTCTGCCTGAATCCAACTCTCCCCTTCTCCCATCCAGGTTGACTGTATGCTTGAAGGACAGGTTACTAGCAGAGACTGTCCTCCTCCAGGCAGCAAGCAGAACAGCACACCCCTGCCTGATGTGCACAGTGGGTCCTGCATACAGGGTTCTGCCTAACACAGGAGAATGGCCCCCTTATTTGGTGAATCAGTCCCAGTGCTGCCCACCATTCTTCCTCCCCATTCCCATCCCAGAGTCACCTCAGTGCGGGGCAGGTAGTCAGGGTCAGCTGGAACACGGGCGATGGTCTCGCACAGGATAATGCCATATGCAAACACATCAGCCTGCAGAGAATGGGGAGTCACGGGGTGCCCCAGAACCCTGTCATGCCCACCACTCTGCAAAGCCACAGCCCTCCTCCTCCCTGCGAAGCCACACCAGGGGCTCTGCTATCTCGTCAGAGGGATGCCCAGTTCCTTCCCTCTGGTGTGCTAACGTCCCCGGGGCTGTAAATTCTGCAAACCACTGGTAGCAGAAGCCTGGGTAAAGCCCCATGCAGGGCAGCAATGGAGCCTCACCTTCTCATTGTAGATCTCCCCGCGCAACACTTCGGGTGCCATCCAGTATGGGGAGCCCACCACGGCCAGCGGCTCCTTCTCACTGCCCTCACTAGGGGACATAGTAGAGTTATCAGGAGTTATCAGGAGCTGCATCAGCCCCGTCTGTCCAACCTCCCACACTCCCACTGGTGCAGCCCAAATCACCATCTTCATGTCCCTTTCTGGACTAACCCTTCATCATGCACCCCAAAACCTCATCTCTTCCCAGCCACACCATCCCCTAGCGAGCCAAAATGCCCCACAAGTCCCCCCTGCTGTGGACCACACCACCCCTCCCATCCCTATATTTTTAGGTGCATCCCAAATGCCCATCCCTCCCCATGTCCTGCTGCAAGGGGACTGGAAAACCCCCCACCTCTGGCGATGGGGATGGACAGGTGGATGCTTCCCACACACCTGTAGGTGGGGATCGTCTCCGCCAAGCCAAAGTCACCCACCACAGCTGTGTAGCCATTGGACTCGCAGCGCACCAGGCAGTTCTGGGGGCACAGGAGGACTTGTGTCACATCAACTACACCAGCCCTGTGTCATCGGCCACTGCTCCCAGGATGTCCAGGCACAGCGCAGCCTCTTGCTTCTCAACCCGGCATGCCTGGGGCAGCCACATGGGTATGGGACAACACGGGCAATGTGGTGCGTGGGAGCATCCCTTACCTTGGAGGTGAGGTCACGGTGGAAGATGCCCTTGGAGTGCAGGTAACGTAGGCCATGGGCAATGTCGAGGGCCAGCTTGACACGCGTGGACCAGGAGAGGGGCACAGGGCTGTCCAGCAGCTGCTCCAGGTTCCCACCATTGATGTACTGATGGGACGAGTGAATCTTTTGCATCCCTGCATCTCCTCTCCCATAATTTGCCCATCTATCATCCTAATGCACCTTCTAACTACCCCCCAGCATAGCTTCCCAGTAGACCTTGCCCTGCACACGTGCCACAGGTCAAGAATGTGTCCCCACCAGCCATTGCTGTCCCCTCCCAAGGCCTGCAGGAACCCTGAGACTCACGGTTGTCACCGGACTCTTACCTCTGTCAGAGCGTGCAGCTGTCCCTGGTGCACACACACCCCCATGAACCTGTGAGATAGAGGGGACCTGAGGGTGGCCGCAGCAGAGACCAGCCTCAGGAGATTATCCAGCATCAGCAGTAGCTCCAACCCCCCAGATTAGGGAAAGAGGGGACCACAGGGCCTGCAGGAGGGTAGCTGGTCCTACCTGAGGATGTTGGGGTGTGACAGGCGGTTCATCAGCTGCACCTCTCGCAGCATGTTGCCCCGGTTGCTGGTCAGCTTGTTCATCTTCAGCACCATGATCTGTCCCGACTGCCGGTGCCGCACCTGGAAGGAGGGGGCAGGGGAGGTTGAGCCCCATGTACCTCCACAGTCCCCCCTGGCACGAGACTGCACCCAGCTTCTACCTCAGCCCTGGAGGTAGAAGCTAAGCACCCCACACCCTCAAGATGCCCACGGAGCACCCTAGGGACCACTAGGGATAGGGAGGGCTCTCCTGCCATAGTAGCACCACTCTGAGTACCAATGACACATAACTGCCATCCTTCCCAGGGCACCCTGCCTGTGACACTGTCCTGACCTTTGGGAGAAGCAACAACAGTGCCTGTAAGATGTGACCCCAGCCCTACAGCAAGAACAGGCAGATGCAGGACTGGGGCACCCCAGGGAGGGCTTTTCTGTGTCAGCACTACCCAGACAGGCCCTACCAGCATGGCGTGGAGAACAGACAGGGCATGTTTCCCCCCCTGCACAAACCCCAGCAGTGGCCAACACTGCCCTAGTGCTTGACCCCAGTCTGGCAGGGCATGGCACTTGGATGAGCAGTATATTTAGCCAGTCCCAGCCTGGTGCTGTCATGCGAGCTGGGGGCCTGGTCCCCTGCCAAGAACAGCAGCTGGAACGTGGCCAAGCACGGACACGTCCATCTGCAGCTCCCTGGCATGTGCAAGGCAGGGGAAGAGCATAGGATGCCCTGACTTGGCACCACGCTGGCGGTGGTGGGGGGCAAACCAGTGCTGAGGGTCTCCTCCTGAGCAGCTGCTGAGGGTGGGATGCAACCCCTGCCTTGGAGCAGCAGCTGACTGGGGGACAACCCAGTGGATCCCAGCTTTCCCCCAGCACACATGGAGCCATGCACAGAGGCGCAAGCATTCCTCGGCGCTGCCGTCAGCTCCCTGCTCTTCTCCTTTTTAGTCAATGCTGGTTGAGGTTGCTGTGCTGGTGCCAGGCCCTGGCCCGCTCCACAACACCCCTCACTGCAGGGATTGCCTCCACAGGGAAAACACGGAGGATTGGCTGGAGGCAGGATCCTCAGAACCCTGAATCCTGCTTGCAGCTTGGCTTCCTCACAACAGGGCATGCTGATTTGCCCCGCGGTTCTCTTCCCACCCCGTGGCTGGCATTGCTTTGGGGAACAGTTGTCCTGCAGTGCACACCATGACGGAGATCAATCCAGCGCTGAATACCTAGGGGATGGGCAGCAGCTCCCCTCTATCAAAGGGCTGGGGCAAATGAGTGCTTTATGAAGATCCCTCTACACATCCCTGTGCATCAGGGCCAAAACAGCCCCAGGTAGAGTGGAAGAGAGAGATGCTGGTGCTGTGCCACCAACAGCTCACTGGCTTCATGGACAGGCTCTGAATAATTCAGCAGCACCTGCCTGTGGGCACCCTGCCCCAGATACACCTGCTCACCTCCAGCCAGCCCTTGCCAGCCAGCTGGCACCTTGATCCAAGGGCCATGTGGCAACAGAGATCAGGATGGACCCCGGATAAGAAAGATGCGGGGGTACATTCCAGACACCTGTCATCATGGGTTCCCATCCTGCCACTCCACCATACTGCAGGAAGAAGGGAGAGTGGGTTTCCCCATGGCTTCACCTTGCTAAGCACTAGACATGCTGAGCTCCTGGGGTCTGGGACATCCTGTCCCAGTATGACTGTACATTGTGTGTGCTGTGCAGAGCACTACAGAGCACCCCATCAAATGACATTCCAAGTCCTCCCTGTGCCCACTGCCCCACTCACCCTATCAATGCCCTGCAGTACATGGCACTGCTGCTAGCCCCATCCCAGTGCCCTGGGACTCCTTGGGCACTCCTTGATTCAGAGCAAAGGGCATCCCTACCCTGTCCCCACCATTGCTGCCTTCCCTCCACCCCATCCCTGTCTGCAGGGAGCTGGGGGCATTGGACAGAGAAACTAGGCACTGAGCCAGGCTTTGGTACATGCTTTGGTACAAGCTGACCAAGGCCTGCCTGACCGAAGTCGGGTGGCAGAGTCTCCCTTGGTCCCTTGAGCTCCCTATGGAGCGGGGGGACAAGGAAGCCAGAGCCTGGATAAGGCCAGTAGGACCCCCAGCCTTGTCAAGCCTCTGATGCTGAGTGCTCCCCAACAAAATGCATCACTCCTGACCCAGCTCTCCTGGCGGCAGTGCTTCCTTCCCTTCCCACGCCATGTGGGACTGGCAGGACTGGCTCAGTCAGTTGGGCTGGCACTGGCAGCTGCCAGACGGCGGGACCTGGCTCAGTGGTGCAGGCAGGCTCATGCCTGCTGGGATGGCTGTGGGCAGCAAGGCTCTTGGCACCATGTGTCCACATCGGGAATGCCGTGCAGCAGTCACAGCACTGGCACTTGGTGGCCATGCACCATAGGCCTGTCCAGGTCCCTGCCAGCAGCAGCATCCCTGCATCAAGCAGCAGCATCTGAGTGGGCACCAGCTCAGCCCCACACAGTCAGGAGGTGCTTGTGTCTTAATTCCTCATTAAAAAGCCACTTGCCACTGGAACAGGCTAAGTGAGGTCTGAGTGCAGCCACATGATGTAGGACATCTTAAGACTAGAGGAAAGACAGCCTGGGGAAGGGAAGGTCTGGTGAAAGCCCCTTCTGTAGGAATTATCCCAGGCATCCCAGGAGTTCCTGGCCAGCACACCACTGCCTCAATGTCTTTCTCTGTGACTCCATTCCCAGGGAGAGGGAGGGCTCCAAGGACCCCACACCCATGGAGCACAACTGCCTTGAGGGTGTCCAGTGCCCTGAGCTCACTTGCAAGACCGTGTCCTGCTGGCTCATGGCCAGCCCATACCCAGGACAGCAGTGAAGAAGTTATGCTCCCTTGGCCTTCCCACAGCATCCACATGCTCTGGCCAGTTTACCCAGTCTGTCCAGGCACTAGTATGAGCCCAGCACCCTGGACACTCTCTGGAAGCAGGCACAGCAGAGAAGGGCACAAGCCAGTGGGGACAAAGGCCCTCACTAAGGGGATTTTCTCCCCCACTGACATCCAGTGAAGGCAGTGGGCAGCAGAGCCTCTCCGGTAGGATGGAGTCCCCTCCTGCCTCTCTCATGCAGTTTGGCATGGTGCCCAGGAATCCCAGCACATTCCCCAGAGCTGAGCTCAGCCGGGCAGCTGGGTTGCAGGGGGAGGACAAGCCACTTTGTCCCCCACCCAGGAAAAGGGCAAGACCTTACCCCTCACAAATACTGCCTGGTATCTGTACATTGGGCACTTTATAGGGGTACCATAGATATAGTTGGGAGTTGGGATGCTGTGATATGTTGGTCCCCATCCCATCTGTTGCCAGCATGCAATTGCTGGGGGATCGGACAGGCTGGCTCCAGCCCCAGCCTGGGCACAGGGGACCTGAGCTCTTTTAACAGCGGAAATTAGAGTCTTATTTAAAGAGCATACCAATCACAGTGAGCAGACAGCCTTCTCCATCCCCACAGCCAGCACTCCTGTCTAGACATGGGGAAAACCTCCCCCGACACCTCCCCACCCAGAGGTCTCAGCAGCCAGTCCCCCTGTACCCTGTCCTGGAGATAGGCTGGCACATAGCCCCACTCTCTGCATGTTCTCTTGCCTCCTGCCCCACACAGGCAAGGCACAGTCACACAGGGACACCCCCCACCCCAGACAGTCCTGCAGGGAAAGATGGAAGGGCAGGTAAGGGAGCTAGCAATGCCACTGGTAATCCCACAGCTACCTGCAACAGCTGCATCTGATCTCTAGTTGTGAATCCTAGTAACACACCTGGGTGAGACTGGAAGATCTGCTCCTGCAGAATGCTTGTGCATTAGCAGCCCCCACCTCTTATATTCCCAGGATTGGCACCGTGGGCAAACCAGGAGCTGAGGCAGTGCTAGTGTTGCATGGTAGTGGCAGACCACTGCCAGCCCTTACTGGCAAGCCCAGAACACGGCCCATGACAGAGCAGGAGAGGTGCCAGCGAGTCTCTAGCCAGTCAGCACAACACTATTCCAGTGCCTGTGACTTCTGTAATAGGTTGGACTTGGTGATCTCAAAGGTCTTTTCTGACCTAGTTAATTCTGTGATAGCGGGGCCAGGGCTGCTCCTGGACTTGCTGCAGGTAGCTGATCTTGGCAAATTCACTTCCTCCCTACCCGCCTTCGTTTACCCATCTGTGTCACACTGCTCCATTCTCCCCTGTAAAACAAGGCAAGGTCCACTGATGAAGGGCAGCAGATAAGACGGAGGGAGTTGTCCCATTAGTTGCACCGGAAAATTGGGAGTCAATAGAAAACCCCAAAGGTTGGTGGGGAAGTGAGCAGGGACGGGTGTGTGACACTGATGCCAAAACCCTCTCCTGAACTCTGTCATCCTCAAAGCTGCTAATCCACACAAACATGTGCACACACAGACACATACACACACGGTACCATGGAAATGGGGTGCTGGGCAGAGCACCACCACAGGGCTGCACCCTGGGAAGCAGCGTCTTCAAAAGGACTGTGCAACACCAAGCCATAAGGTGCAGATTTGGATGAGTGAAGACCTCTGGATACAGCCCCTTGGATGTTGCCAATACCCCCCATGTCCGCTGCAGATAGCACACAGGAAAGTCAGAGAAGGATTTGGAGAAGAGATGCAACAGTGGTTTAAGGACTGAAGAAAATGCCTGGAACAAACACACCTGGGCCAGTCTGTTCAGTCTATTGGAAATGGAGAGGTGGCTTCCTGCAATGTCTGTTTCTCTGAGAAAATGGGGGGGGGNGAGCTGGTGCCTCTGAAATCACACAGTAAAAGGCAACGAGAACCAGCTGCTCCAGAGGAAATCAGCCCTGCTCTGCAGCACAATGGAGTATCATGAACAGGTGCCATGAACAAGAGCAGTTTCTCATCACCGGTGTCTCCTCTTTCCTCTGCACAGCCTTTATGAGAGAAGTGCTTGGCTGGAGCAGGATAAGGCTCAGTCGAGGGGCTGCCTTGGGGCACAAGGACTCAGACACACTGAGCCCTTTGGCTTTAATACTGAGAAGACAGTCAGATGCTCGTGCTAGTACCCCAGCACTCTTGTCTGGCTCTGGCTTGGCTGCACTCCAGGGCCCAGCTACCTGCATGGGGTCAGATGTCCATGTGCCCTCCCTGTCCCCCACGCCCACCAAAGCTGGAATGAGGCACGAACCAGTAGTCACACAGAGGAGGGAGATTCAAGTGCCCACAGCCTTGGAAGCCTACAGCACAAACAAGGGAAGTGGGAGGAAAATGGGTCCTGGGCTGCCCTGCCAAGCTCCATCCCCCTCCTTGCAAGCTCAGGCGGCCAAACCCCAGCTCAGATCCTAGGCCTGCCCCACCACCCTGCTGAGCTCTTGGATTCAACCCACTGCAGGAGCACAAAGCCCCATCTGGCCCCCTTTCACCCCTGCTTCCTCGCCACCATGGACACACATCGATTCGTGCTCCTGATCTGCTCCCATCCCTCAGCCTCTGCCAGTCCTCCAAATTCTATATGCAAGTAGCCTCACAAGAACATGAACAACATGTAGGAGAAGTAGCATGTTATGGCTCCCGCAGAGCCTAGGAAAACAAACAGTGAGGCAAGAAGAGACCACGGCCTGGCTGAGACACGGGAGCATCCATTATTAAAGAGCCATATCCACGCCTGACATTATTAAATGCCTCCCTCTGCTCCAAGGTGCTGCTGTGCACTCCAAGCCAGAGATCAATAGCAGGAACCCAGCCAGCAGAGAGGTCATGGCTCAGCAGGGAGCTCCAGGAGGAAGCATGGAGGAGACGGACCCCTCTGTACACCTTCCATGGCACCTTACAAGACACCACTCCCATGGCTGCAGAGGAGCCAGGTCTTGGAGTCTCCTTGCAGAATGACTTCAGGGCTGGAGAGGGACCACAGGGTTCTGCTGGGATGTAGATGCCCAGTTCTGTGCATGTGAGAGCACAGTCCCATGCAGGGAACACAGGGCAGTGCTGCCTATGACCTCAGTGACTGTGGTGGGTGGTGGGGGTTGCACCCAGCCCTTTGAAGCTGCTCTTTGAGGGGCATGAAACCATTAGAAGCACTGCTTAAATGCAGTCTTTGCTGAATAGTTTATGGCACCTCAAGTGATGCCAAGGCTAAAAACAACACGAGGTGGCATCGGGGCAGGGCACAGCCCCTTGACTCTGGCAGTGGGCTGCCAGGCTAGTGTCACCATGCAACTCTGCCACACTGTTGGGACCCTGAGCTCCTCATCCGAACTCATACACCCCTAACCAGAATGTGGGCCACACACAGGCATCCACCCCCTGACAGTCCCAGAGAGGATGGAGGACAAAGGCAGCTCTAGGGTCCCAGCCGGGGGCCGATCCCGTGCTGCTCGGCAGCACCACCACCGGACACCTTCGTGAGGCCCCGGTGGGGCACTCTGCACAACCCCCTGCCCAGCGCGGGCTGGAGCAGGCCCGGCAACCCCGGACATCACCTTGGAGCGGCCGCGAACGCTACCTGGATCCCCTGTCAGAGGCACACCTTGGGCCCGGCGGCGTCGGGTCTCCAGGCTTTTGACAAGAGGTCCCCGGGGGCTGAAGATACCCGCCATCCCACCCGTGTGCCCCGATCCCCCACGCAGCCCACGGCGCAACGCCTCGGAGCGCTCAGCCTCCCCGGCTGTAAACAGAGCTGGCGCTCCCCTCCCCCAGCCCGGAGGGATGGAGGCACAACACTCCGGCCGGGACGGCGATCCCAGCGGGCTCCCCAAGTCCTCGCCGCACGGCACCGCCTCGCACATCCCCCGGCCTCNNNGGGGCCGGGGCGGGGACAGCCCTTAACTCCTTGGGACCCGCCGCAGCCACCGCCGAGGCGTGCCGGAGGCTCCCCACCCCCCCCGGCTCGGGCCCCACCCTGGCGGCCAGAGCCCGGTCCCGCAAGCCCCGGGGTGCACATCCAGTAGCACCAGCACCCACTGGGTGCCGAGTGGGCCCCTCTCTACCGCCAGGGTGGGCTGCGAGGCCCTGAGGCCGGACCCTACGGACACAAGGTTCCGACCCTTCCCTGCCCCTGGGTGCGCCGTGCAGGCGTGGAAGTCTTCCCCTGTGTCCCACCTGGATGGACACTGCAAACGTGGGACTTACTTTCTCCCCTGCGCCCTCCCCAGATGCCCTTTGTAGCTGCGTGTCTCTGTCCTCACAGCACTCAGTCCCTGATGGATGGACAAAAGCCATGAGGATCTGATCTAATCTCCCCTGTAAATCCAGCTCCACGCTGTACAGTGTCGTAGGTCCAGTTACCCCATACAAGCAGCTGCTGCCGGGATGAGCCTCATTAGTACAGGCTCTTATCTCTCTGCACAGCCATCACGGTGCGGGATGTGAATGTCGGACTGTGATTCTCCCCGTGCACCCACTCCAGCCTGGATGGTGTACAGGTGGTAGTGGGATCTGTCCTCCAGGGAAGCAGGGAAGTGCTCAGTGCTATCAGTGAAAGCATTCCCAGTGCCTGTTGCACCCCTTTGCATTTCTCCCTTTCCTAGTATCTTCCCTTGTTTATTCCTGCTTCCTGCTCTCCCCCTTCCTTCCCCCCGCGCCCCCAGCTCTTTGCCTGCTTCGAGGCTCATCTGCCCTGTCCTTCCTGTCCAGGGACTCTTCGCAGTGGGATCTCCCCTTGTTCAATCCCCCACATTTCGCTGACGCTTTCCTTGGCATTCACCTGCCTATGCTGGCCCAGCCCCACCTCAGCCACCTCCCTGGCCACTAGCACAACCCTGACTCCTCAGCTGCCCCCAGACTTTTTTGTTCCTGCTGTTTTCCTGTGTGGTAGGACGGTCTCCAGATGCCCTACACCACTCTTGCTGCCTTCCCTGCCGGCAAAAGCAGCCACTTAGAGTATCTCCATTTTTTGGCCAGTGCTCAGCTCCAGATGCCATCAAGCACTGCGTAAACACCATGGGCCATGAGCTCTGGGTTTCTCCTTGTCCTAGGAGGGAGAATAATCCTGTCAGCTAGGGCAGGGGAACTGAGCCTCTGACTGATTTATAGTGGGAGCAGCACTGTGACCCCCACTAGAAATTCAAGGTAATTCTACTCTTCCTGCTCTGCAGAAGGGAGTGAGTTTGTGCGGAGCAAGTTTCCTACATGTAGGAAGGCAGAGCCTGGTGGGGTCAGAGGCATCTCTTGCCTCACCAGTACCACTCTACCCTGTCAGGGTGATGGATGACATGTGCCAAGGAGGTTGTTGCATACTGTGCAACAGGCCACATTCTTTGATTTCCCGGACCTCATCAGCCTGACAAAATAACATGAGCAGCTTTATGGGCGAGAGGAGAGATCAGCATCCGCCTACAGGGATGGGATGCTGCAGGCTGTGCCCTTCCACCACCGCAGCCAACTGAGTGCCTTTCCTGTCTGCCTGGGCTCAGCCCTGATACCTGAAACCTGCTGCACCTCACAGCACAGTGACCAGCTCCCCGGTGGTGTGGGGAGCCTCTCAGAGGGGCAAGGCTAGTTCAGCTGGGGCAAGAAGAGCCTTTCACTTGAATGTAGCGGTGCCCCTGAGGGTCAAGGCACTGCAGCAAAGATGGGGAGTCGTGGTAAGGCATCTTGCAGAGAGAAACTCAGGACCACTGCCTGTTCAGAGTTCCTGCTGCTCACAAGTGACTGGGTTTACATCCAATTAAGTTGTAATGGATAAATTAAAGCCCTAGAGATAGCTCTGACTGTGGAAATTGCTGCTGCAGGATTTGTAGTCCCTTCTCTCATCAGCACTGGTAACTCTTCTGTGCTATTTCCACCATGCTCTGTTCCTGCTTGGCACAGCAGGGCTGAGCTGAGACATGGCTAAAAGTCTCCAGTGCCCCGAATCCCTCCCATGGTGCAGGCAAGTACACTGAGCAGCTGGGTGGAAAGTCAGACTGGGCTGAGCCCGCAGCAAACCCTGAATTAAGCTCCTCAATCCCTGGTGAGGAAGAGCAAGAAAAGAGGTCTCCCTTTCCCTGGCTGTACTCTGCTCACGTGGACCTGCAGGGGAGAGGGGGGCTTTGTCCTCTTTGCCCTTCTCCTTCTGGGCTCTGCACCCTTCCTCTCTCACAGGAATAAGGCTCAAGAATTAATAAACATCTTCGCCCTGGCTACTGGGAATGGTGCATCCCCCAGGCAGACAGCAAGCAAGAGACTAACAGCCTAGGGAGGCTGGAGCTGGAGAAGTGCAGGAATGTCCTGTGAGGATCAGGGGACACTACAGCTATGGGGTAGCCAGATTGTGGGCAGGGCAGTGAAGGATGCAGGGGGTCCCACACAGAGAATCTGATCCTTGTTGCAATCCCACTTCTATTCCTCTCCAGCACTTGTGGCACTGCTGTCCTTGCAGAGCAGTCCTGATTGGGATCAGCAACCCATCCTGACCAAAGACATGGAGGCAGAACTGATGCATTTCTGCTCCTCTGCACCCATCTATGAGAGCCCATCTGTACCCGAGGTTCCTTCTTTGCAAATACTCTGGAAAACCAATGACTGCTGCTGCTTTGGGGCACTCAAGTATGGCTGGAGGGAGGGAGTGAGTGCATGAAGCTGTGCCAGAACAGGCACAAGGCTTCATTGTCAGAGGGTTTTCTAATCTGGAGACGATATGCAAACGCAGAGGCAAGCAGGACAAAGAGCATTGACTGACTCAAACGTCTCCCTTTGGTTCTTGCCTCCAGAATGTGGGTGCTGCCTCTTGGTCCTGGGTGTCCTCCTCCTCCTTTTTCCCAGAAAGCCTCTGCTCTTTTCCCGCATTACCATACATCACCCAGCAGATCTCCACTCCTGCATGTTCCCCAGCTCACTGCTTTTGAGAGGACTGGTCCCTGAAAAACATTTCCTGTTTCTGCCCCACAAGAAAGGGGAGTAGAGCACGGCAGAGGCTGTTACAACCTGTAAGGAGGCCTGGTCACTTTGACCTTTGAGAAGGTCCCAGCCTGGTGATGCCCAACAGCACACAGTACAAGTGATGAAGCAGGACTACATTTCCCAGTGCTCTGTGTGGTGCTGAGCCCCACAGGGCCGTACATATTCCATACCCAGTGCCATGGCTGCAGACTGCAGCAGCCCACATCTAGTTGCAAACAGATTCTGGTAAGGTCCCTACTGGGCTGGCATATGGCTGTGACCCTATTCCTTCCCTGTCACTCCAGCTGCAAAACCAATGCAGGGTTGTCTGCAGCGTGAGGGCTGCAAATATTTGTTGTGTCATTAATATTCTTGGAGCAGAGTCAGCACAGCACCTGGCAGTGTTTGCTTGCTGCCTCCTGTTATCTTCTATCGATGTTTCTCATGCCTGAGGGCTAGGGCTGTGACATCTATGGGGACAGCATCCACATCCCAATCCATCTTAGTGGTGATTTCAGCTCCTCACTGTGCTTCTCCTCAAACAAGTCCCAATGCCCATCCCAGAGGGGCAGTGGTGCCTGAACCCAGCTCAGTCTGTGCCTGCTGGAAGACCCCTGGGCAGTGAAACTGAAAACAGTGAGAACACTGCTAAAACAAAACCAGCCACCACCACTGAAAAGGAGGGACAGGCAGCTCTTGCTGTGCCTGCACCACTCATGGCCCAGGGTGATGTGACATATAGCCATGTGAGCACAACTACATAAAATCATAGAATGATTTGAGTTGAAAGGTACCTTAAAATCACCTAGTTCCAACTCTTCTGCCATGAATAGGGTCACCTCTCACTAGATCAGGTTGCTCCAAGCCCGATCCAACCTGATCTTGAGCACTTCTAGGGATGAGGCATCCTCAGCTTCTCTGGGCAGCTTGTTTCAGTACCTCACTGAAAAGAATTTTTCAGTGAGTACTCATAGTACTCACAGTAAAGAATTTTTTCTTAACATCTAATCTATACCTACCCTCTTCCAGTTTGAAGCCATTCCCCCTTGTCTTGTCACTACTGCTCTTGTTGAAGAGACTGTGGACCCCTGCTTGTTCTCCTGGATACCCAAGCAAGAAGTGGGTGCCGTAAGGGACTCCCCACCCTTGAGCCAGTGGTCACTCAGGCTACACCTCTGAGTAGCTCCTTGGCCTCACCACGGTCCTGTAAGCATCCACACCACACTTTTGCTTCCTTACACAGCTTTGGCCTGTGCTAACAGGGCAGGTTCAAGGGTGGACATGGGCCAGGGTCATTTCCAAGAGGAGACAGGGACATGGCCACGTCCAAGCAGAGAATTTAGCTGTGTGCCTGTTCTCCTGTGACTTCTGCCTTCCCCTGTGGCATCTTCTCTCTGTTCTGGGGTACAAAGACAAAGACAAAGGCAAATGAAGGAAGTGTGTGTTCTTCTGAGTGGGCACACCTCTACAGCATAACAGAGTGAGGGAGAAGGGCTGTCCACACATAGCAGCCTTACACCCCACAGTGGGTCAAAAATGAGGAAAGAGAGTGCCAATGTTAGTGAGGCTGATGGTTGCAGGCCAGCAGCAGGCCAAGTAAAGGACACTCAAGCCAAAATGAGTAGTGGCAGGTGGAATATCTGCTGGCTCCAGCACAAGGCAGAGCTGAGACAAATGAGACAGGGCTTTGATCCTGCTGTGCCCTGCATGCTGGAGCCTAGTTCCATTAATACCTTTGATTACTGTGACCTAATTTCTGTCCACTTGTGTCATGGGTGGCTGGTCACCCCACCCGGCGGAGCCCTTGTTCTATAGTAGCTGATTGCACCAGCACTGGACTAACTGGTCTCTGGAGGGTAATTACAGCCAAGAGACACCCGGTGCTGCAGGCTGTGGGTGAGCCAAGTGTGTCACCACCAGCCTAGCACCTGGTATGTAAGTCACACTATGATGCATGGCAAGCCTTTCCTTATGGGTCATTCAGGAACATCTGTGTGGATGTCCTGTAGCCTGGACTTTCACAAAGAAGGATCATCACAGACATCATCCTTTTTTTGCTGGATAAGGGCCATAGGGTCCCCTGTGAGAGGTTGTTGCCTGAGGTAGGACCTTTCTTTTTCCCACAGGTCAGCTGTGATACTGCTGTAGATTGGTTCAAGATCTTCCCCTTCAACTGATCTTGGACAGGAATGCATGTGACTGTATGCACATATTTATACAACAAAAGGGCAGCTGCTCTCCAGACTCTGGGCACTGTGCCGTCCACACCACTCACACTGACTTATCAGGACACAGTGACCTCCTCCCTCCTTCTTCCCCACCTGCCCAGCCTCTATGGGGAGCGGGATGAAGCCACGACTAGCCTTGGGGCCATGACAACCCTAGGGGCTGAGGGCTGGGGAAGGCAGCAAGCTCATGGGTATTCTGCAGGGCCACACACTGTGGAAAGGAGTGAGCAGGGGGCCAGCTTTCCAGTGTCTCATGGTTGAAGGGATCAACTTTGGGGAGGATAACAGCCTGCTGATAGCAACTGCAAGGCCAGGACATGGGCAGGTGACCCAAGGTAGATCAGGCAGGAGCTGTGCCAGTTCAAGGTCTCCCTGCCAGCAGCAATGCCTCCTCTAGTGCACTATTAGTGCAGCACCAGGGAGGATGATGGGGCTGTGCAGCTCCCAGAACAGATAATACCATCAGCTATGCCACCTTTCCCCCTCCACCAAGCCACTGGCTCTGTTTTACCAGGGAAACCACTGCTTTTCTTTTTCTTCCCTATTCTTTCTGGGGTCAGTATATTCTAGGGACTTCTCTCTTTCCAGCTACCCTGGGTGTAATGGGTTGTTCCTCAGGACTTGCTTTTCTCTGAAAGGTATACAGGCTGAAAAGTATAAAGGGGAAGTGCCAAGCTCTTTATTTAAGACGTGTGGAAGGAGAGACTCCTGGCTCCACAAAACATTTGCACTCCATCAGCTGCCTGTGAAAGAGAACTGTGATGAGCCAGGTCAGCATATGGGGTTAGGCAGAGCATTCAAATGGGAGCAATGCAGAGAGGCTTGGGCAATGAAGGAGGTGCAGAGCAAAGGGTTTGTCCGGAAGATAAAGAGCCTGCCCCACTCAGGCAGCAGGAGAGACCACTGGCACAATATGCCACCCCAGATGCTGGGATGTGGATATAAAGAACAAGGGCAGAAAGAGCAGATCAGGAGCTCTGATCTCAGTGAAAAGAGTCTTCAGGCAGAAGGATTAGGGGGAAGTTAGTCTGACCTGAGATACTGCCATGAATGTTAAAATTCCCGTCTACTGAGTTTAGCCGTGTTCCCTGCCCAAGAACTAGAGTGGGACATCCTGAAGGTGACCCTGGGGATGCAAACAGGAATGGCTGGACTAGATGTGGAATTGCTTGGATGTCAGAGTTGGAAACTCCATTTCTGAGCACATCTTCCTCAAAACAAAACAAAGCATCCCATGCCCCTCCAGCATTACTCGATCCTGCTACCAGCTGTGAACTTCTTATGTCCAATTTGGTGTGCTAAAAATATCTTTCTAGGCAGTCAGCAAGTGCGCAGCCAAATGGGAGAGGTTGGCATTCCGAACATGAAGGGGAGTTGGTGTGTATTTGGGTTTGGTGTGGGCTGCAGCACAAGGCCGGTGGTGGGGTCTGTGGCAGGGGAGAGCATTGGGCTGGCAGTTTTTGCAGAGGGATGTGCATCAAGGTGACAGTGCCAGGGCCGAATCCCATCCTTCTATGGAGAAGGCCATGGCAGGGGGCACGCACAGATAGACTCAGAATGGTGGGGAGGTGCTCACTGTGGAGAGCAGGCAGAAGGTCCTGCTCCCTCCTCTGGAAAGAGGTGATGTAGCAGTCAGTGCAAAGGGGAAGGAGGGATGGTTATTCAGCTCCAGGGCCTGACAACCCTCTGCTCAGCACCCTGGAGTGCCCTCCTTGCTCCTTGGAACACAGAATCATGCTGGACTGTTCCCTGTCACAGCTCTGTTCTCAGCCCACCTGTTCTGGGTCAGACCTGGTAGCTCTACAAGTCACCTTGGGAGCAGAGATAGTAGCCTTGGGTGACCAGTGCCACAAGAGTAAGTCCCTCCCCTGATGCTGTCACCCAGTTGGTGACAGCAAAGATGCCCCAATGCCACCACTCTCTCAGGCCAGCACAGCTCCCTGCAAGCCTCCCAGATGTTTTACTGGGTCCAAGGCAGAACTGATCATGGCCTGGCTGTCACCTTGGAGGGATGTCTCTGTGGGGCACTACTGGAGCTCCCCTTATCCTCCTTCTGCGTATAGGTAGATGTGCTGTAGGAGTTGGAGATGTCTGTGTTCTATCATGATTTTGGGGAAGGGGCTGGATGGTTCCAAATTTCAGGATGGCATGCTGCATGTGCCATTGTCCAACTGATGGCACTTTAGGACTCTAACCCTGAGTGGAAGGAACTTCAGAGTTGGTGGGGTTAGGAAGGCTGCTGAAGCAGTGAGGAAGACACCACAGCAGGTTCTGTCTGCGTTCCTGTGGGCATATTCCAGTCCTTGGCACCAGAAGAATCTCTAGGTTCTGGAAGCTCAGGCTGCAGTGCTGAATGAAGCAGACTGAATCTTGGAGAGGAATCAGCAGCATGTGGGGAACCAACCCCCCAGATCATATGGGACCATGTGCTGGTGCTGTGCTGGAAGCAGACCCCTGTCTAGCCTTCACTGGGTGACCGTCCTCAGGCCTAATCCTGACTCACCACTGCAGGATGACATCCCAGCCTGGCCACAACCCACCCGCATCCCCATGTCTGATGAGCTATAGATACAGTCCAAACTGGCCTCCTTTGGGACAGCTATGGGTTAGGGACAAGGATGAGATCCAAATATACTTCTGTTATTTTTGAGTTCTAACACAGGAATAGACTTTACTGTAGGGGAATGTGGTGGCTCTGTTTGTTAGTAGTTTCCACAAAACCTGATCCTCAAAAGCCACAGCTACTTCTCCTTTACTTGTGGTTTTGTGAATGGTTTTGTTGTGTTCTTCCTTATCAGAAGCAAAACTGATTGTAAATTGCAGGTGGTTTGCATTTTTCTCTCCTCAGTACAAAAGTCTGAGCCCTGTTAGTTCTTGTCAAATGGATCTTCGGGAATCAGGCCTTCAATCACATGTACAAGAATCATATCAACTGTCTCGGGGGTCACAGCCCCACGAGAGAAGGAATGTGGCTTATTGGCTTTATAATATGCAGAAATGTACATATTTGCTCTGTGCTATAGCAGGATATCTGTATTAGAAAGAATCCGTGATGTGTTGAGATCAGTCTGTCAGATTTCGTCCCACTGCGTGGGCTGGAGTGGCGTACACAGAGTATTCCAGCCCACGTGTGATGTGCTCTTGAACAGCACAGTGAGTGGTCTCGTGGAGCTGGAGCTCATCACCTCCTGTTGATCATGCCATGCCAAGTTTGGATTCACGAGCTGCTGTGTGCTTTGACAGCCCTTTGGAAATCTTCTCTCATTTGAACTCTGCCGTGTGATTCCCAGAGAAGTCAGGCATTACCAGCTGCACTAGCAGCTCTGAAGTTAGATTGTGAAGAGCTAGGCATAGGGCTGAGCATGCTGGCTTTCAGTATTTATTTGGTATTTTTCTAGTGGATGCTATACACCAAGACAATAAATCTCAAAGAATGGTAACTTTCTAAGGAGGAAGAGGCCAGACACAGATTGTCAGGCCTCGGTGCATTTCAGGACAGGGGGAAAGAAATAAGCACTTAAACTGCAATAGGAAACCTTCTGTGTCACATGAGAATTTTTGAAACTTGGCTGGTAAATTTTGCTGCTTTTGCTTCTTTCACATGCCAAAAAGAGGCAGTGAGGGTGTCTACGTCTAACTCTGGGTTTTCATAGCACATTACCTTGTGAATACTGGCTGTGGCCAATCTTCTTCACCTTTGCTGACTGCACAGGGACAATAAAAGCCTGGTTCCCAAAGCACAAGGATTTGCCAAGGAAATAGGGAGGACATAGCTTAGTGCTGCTGCCTCTCTTGCTGCAGTCTTGTTAGAAGACATTACCTCGTTAACCTCACGACAGCTGTATGTGACACAGCTGGACTTGATGTACTGATGTTCCTGAACGGGACATTCAGGAATTCTCCTGAATTAGGAGACATCTAATTTACAGAGACCTGTCCATATTGGTGCTTTACTAGGGCAATACCAATAGATACATCAAGCACTGTCCTAAATATGGTGGCTCCTGGGAAACCAGAAGCTCTGGGCCTCTGGAGCCATGGACTAACCAGTCCTAGCTGAGTGCTGAAAAGCAGCCTGAGTGACAGCATCCATTCCCAGAATACTGATACCATACCATAAGGCAACTGTGTCCAGGGAAATACAGAGAGAGAGGTTGTGTAAAACACGGAATTGAAAAGAGGAGCTGCCCAGGAGAGCTGCCAGAGCACAGGGTGCCAGGGCGCATGGAAGGTTGAGGCCATCCAACGGTGTGTAAACTGGAAAGAGGCTCAGAGAAGATGGTGGTGACATCTGCAGGGACAGGAGACTGGGGAAATGTGAGAGAGACAGCCTTGGAGATATGGCCCCAAATGGAGAGCACTCACAGAATTTTCTCCCATACCCAAAGACATTGCCTGATCTCAGCAGTGACCAGAACAAGACTTCTCCATCCAGCTCTAGAAAGACTCTCTTAGCCCCAGTACTGTGCACACTGTCCATTTTAAGACACTTCACCTCCTACAAGGCACCAAAGAAGTGTACCTCAGAGCAGGGTAGCAGGAAAGGTTTGGAGGAAAGGGGAATGAGAACACTTCCACATTCAGGAGGTCGTCAGATCTAGAAGGTCTACTTGACAAGATTCAACAGCATGAATGTTGCAGCTGAATTAGTTCAAGGTAATAAGAAGATAGATTTTTGGAAGTATTTAAAAAATGTGTAGATGTGATCTTTAGGGACATGTTTTAGTGGTGAGCTTAATGTGCTGGGTTAATAGTTGGACTCAATAAGTCCAAAAGTCCCAAATTATTTCAAGGCAAAAGTGTTGCATGATGAGAGGACCTTGGGATGGCCTTGGGTACCTGAGTCATGGGAGTGTTCCTCAACATCCTCCACTGGATCTAGAGGGAGAGAGCTGGGAGAGAAGGTTTTGGAGGTATTTATGGGACCAGGGCTATGGTAGCCTGAGGTAGCCAGCAAAAAATCGGGACCAAGGCACCCAGGATTCCCCACTGAGCATATACCTGCTATCTGCAGGACGATAGGCAAGAAGTAGACCTGTGGCTGGTAGGACATTCTCTTCCCAAAGAGGAAGTTCCACATGTGGTTTCCCTATCTGGCTGTTTCATTTCTGCATGAACACCTCTCTTGTACACAGACATCTTTCCTGAGTGGCTCAGACTGAGTCCTACCCAGGATCTTCATGCCAGCATGGCCCTGCAAGGGCTGCCTCTGGCATTTCTCCTGGTTCTTGCTTCTCTTCAGCTTGCACAGGGACAGATGTTCCACGGTCCTGTGGGTCTGAGGGCAGATAAGGAAGCAGGTAAGAGTGTATTGTGCCTCTGTCTTACAAAAATGGTTTTGCTGCTCCTCCACCTTTGTATCTGCTGAGTGGCTTTACCTTGTTCAACCCACAGGAACTGTGTTGAGAAGAGCTGATGCTGATGTCTGCATCAGCCTGAGACACTCAGGCATCCTTTGCTGGTGGGGTGAAGTTCTGTTTTGGATGGAGGGCAGGGAGCTGCCATGTGCTTGGAAAGCGTCAATGCAGAGTGCCTCCTGGAAGTGGGTAGTGTCCCTAGGAGCAGGAGGTGGCCAGTTCTTCAGACAGATGAATCTGGGGTAATCAGAGCCTTTCTGGTGGCCTTTCTGGGCAATCTGAGCAGCACACCTATCACAGGTGAAGGTGGTGGTGTTCACCAAAGTTGTGGGGAGCCATGAGATGATTCCCTGTGTTAGCTGAAATGCCTGCTCTCTCCCATACTCCCTGAGGCTGAGGGAACTGTAGTTTGGTTGAATTGTTCACATTAAGAGGCTTATTCTCTTCTTTCTTCATGCCAGCAGGGCTAGGGATTCCTCCTGGGTCTCTGTTGGGCTCTTCCTACAAAGAATGTGGACTTTCCTACAGGGACTGTGTGCTGTGCCATGGGGTTGCTGATACCTGTTGAGGTCCCCATGGGGCAGAGCAGGAGTGACTGCTCTTTGCACCAGGGCTGGGATCCCTGAGCTGTGAGTCACTCTCTCCACAGGGAAATGGGAGCAGAAGTGGCTTGCCAAGTCATTGCATGGGTCATGAGTCATGCTGCCCATTGCTGGTGGCTGGAGGGATGCTGCCCCTCCAACAATGGACAACTCTCAGTTACCCAGGGCAGGATGGAGCCTGTTCCCCTTCATTTAGTTGCAACTCCTGCCCCTTCCTCCTTCCCCACAGCCCATCCCCGAGAAGCCCTCTCAATAAGCAGCTCTCCCATTCTTGACCTGAGGAGTCCCAGCTGGAAGAGGCTGTGATGGGCTTGGTAGAACCATTGCCTTTGAGCAAGTGCAGGAGATTTCTTGGATCTGTGACTCCTGCAGCACTGGAGGAGACTGCTGGAATCTGGACTATGGGTAACGCAGCAAAGCTCGCCTCCACCTACACCAGGAGGAAAGCCCTGCTGCAAATTCAAGTCCCTGCAAGGGCTTTTCCTGCAGTTGGTGCTCTTCAAGTGTCAACAAGGAACCATGTCTGCCATAGATGTGTGCTTTTTACACTTTGTGTCCTGTATCCTTGCTCTTCAGAGACTGCCATGCACATCCAAATAACCCATATGTATTTTCTCGACCAGACTAAGACAGCTCACACTGCTTGCTGACAGTGTCTGTAGCCCGGTGTTGTTCACTTTCCACTGAGGTCTGCACAAGCCAGCCTCATACTGCCACTGCTCTCATTTACTACATCTCTCTTGTGCCTTGGCCTTGAGAGAGATAACCTCACTGGCTCTTCTGGTTGATTTTAACTCCCTTGGGAGTTAAGTCAACTCCCTGTTTGTCACTGTGTCCTCTTGCACTGTAATTGTCAGTCTCCTGACTGAGCCAGGCTGTGCTTTTACTACATTCTCCATCTTCCTTCTGTGTAAAACTGTTTCTGCCCAGCCTTTCATATTGTGGGGCATCTTGGGGACACTCAGCCCTTGGAATCTGTTTTCAGACAACCACCTATAGGTAAAAACTTTCCTCCCTATAGGTAAAAATCTGCTTATTGCTGTGTGGTTCGTTTTTGCATGACAGAGGGATTTCTTCCCTGATGTCCCAGGTAAAACACTCGGTGCTGGACAGGGAGCCTGGACTACGTGGATGGGAAGGATGATAGAATGATTCGCATTGGAAGGGACATTAAAGATCACTTTGTTCCAATCCTCCTGTCATGTGCAGGGACACCTTCCACTAGATCATGCTGCTCTAAGCCCCATCCAACCTCACCTTGAACACTTCCAGGAATGAGGCATCCACAGCTTCTCTTGGCAACCCATGCCAGAGCCTCACCACCTTCAGATTAAAGAATTTCTTCCTAATATCTAATCTAAATATCCCCACTTTTAGTTTAAAACTAGTCCCTGTTGTCCTATCACTTTCTTTCCATGCAAAAAGTCTCTCTCCCTCTTTTTTATAAGCCTCCCTTAGGTACTGGAAGGCCACAATGAAATCTCCCTGGGTCCTTCCCTTGTCCAGGCTGGACAACACCCATTCTCTCACTCTGACTTCACTGTGCTTCTGTCATCTTTTTGGTCTCCTCTGGACTGATTCTTACAGGTCCATGCCCTTCTTACATTGAGGTCCTCAGGGCTGGATGCAGAGGACAGAGAGGCAGGATCCTCTCCCTTGACCTGCTGTCCACACTGCTTTGTATGTAGCCCAGGATACAACAGGCTTTCTGGGCTGCTGGCTCATGTTCAGCCTCTCATCCACTAGCACCCCCAAGTCCTTATTGGCAGGGCTGCTCTCAGTGAGTTCCTCTTCTAGTCCATAGTCATGTCTAGCACAGACACAAATGGATCCTGCATGTCACCCTGGGGCAGGAGAGCGAGGACACCTGCTACTTCAGGGGGGTTAATGGCAGGAGCAGGGAAGGTGTATGATGGGGATGCCTCTTGAGTCTGGGACCAAGTCAAGGATTTCAGGTCTGACAAGTATTTTGTCTGCTGTGGTGAAGCGTGTGATCTGGGGGCACTGGGAGGGATCCTGCTCTGGGGGAAGAAGCTTCATGTCTGAATCACACATGTGGTGTCTGAAAGGATGGGGCTGGTTAGCAGTCTTTTGTGGTGAAGAGCTGGGAGGAGATTTGAGATAGTGGCATGAAAACCTGCTACCGGACAAGGGAAGTGGCGATGCCTCTGGGTTATCTTTGGTGTGGGAGGTTGTTACTGCAGCATGGCGTACCTGGGCAGGAAGGGGCCAAAACAATGCAAACTCAAACACCCCGTGCATGGGCGAAACAAAAAGAAGGCTTACGATAATAAGCCCCGTCCCTTGAAAAATGCCTGGCCACAAGGTGGGAGTAGAAGGACTTCGGTGTGAATGGTTAGAGTCAGGAGGTAGAGAGAGCTACCCCAAGTCTCCTCTCACCTCTCTGAAACATGCCTCACCAAATTTTACCTCTGACAGAAATGTGCCAAAGGCCACGATGGGACCCCAGACTCCAGATGACACCAGCCCGTGAGAGTTACAAAAAGAATGAGGAAGTGACTCTGAGCTGCAACAATGGCTTCCAGCCATCCTTCACTCACGTCAAATGTGCAGAGAGTGTTCAGCCATTGAATTACTCTGGATCTCTAAAAGGAGGCTTGTGGCAGGGGAGACAAGGCAGTGATGTCTGGATTCACATTGAAGGGAACATAGTGTGCATTGGTAAGCAGGGTGTCAGGAGGTGCTGCTTGCAGAGCTCTGTGGTCAAATCCAGTCCCATTAATCCATATCTGAGCTTGCACTATCATCACTGTGGCCAAAGATGCACTTCTGATGCTTTTTGGAGCCACTTGGATCTCAATACTTGTGATACCTGAGACCAATCCCCTACAAATTCTTGGCACATCCTTGTCAACCACCTACCTGGACATACCCCAGCCTCAGCTGACACTCACTGACAAGGGGAGCCCCATCCCAACAAGCCTTGCTGAGAGGTCCTGTCCTAGGAGTTTGATGTGTCACTTTCTCTCTCCTTTCAGGGGCTGGAGGGATTGCTGGGGATTGCTGGTACACCACCATATACCCTGCTCGTCCTTGAAATCTCCCAGTCCAACTAACTGTGAGATTTCTTCTCTGCTAGAAACACACCAAAATCCCTGCTGACAGGTCATTGTGGCACAGATGACAAGAAACAGTGTCGTTGTCTAGGGGAACACAGGACTCTGCTTCCTGTGTCATAAAATCATAGAATTGTTTAGGTTGGAAAACACCTCTAAGATCATTGAGTCCAACCATTAACCCAGCATTTCCAAGCCCACCAGTAAACTGTGTCCGTAAGTGCCACTTCTACACATCTTTTGAATATTTCGAGGGATGGTGACTCCATCACTTCACTGGACAGCCTGTTTCAGTCCTTGACAACGCTTTCAGTAAAGAATTCTTTCCCAATACCAAATCTAAACGACGCCTGACACAACCTGAGGCTGTTTCCTCTTATAATTTGTTTCTTGGGAGAAGAGACCTAACCCCACTGAAAAAGGGGTTGTAGAGAGGGATAAGGCCAGCACTGAGCCTCATCTTCTCCAGCTCCCTCAGCTGTTCCTTATCAGATTTGTGCTCCAGACTCTTCACCCTCAGCCCATGGAGGCAGAACAAAAGCCTGGCCACCTCCTCATGTGATGGTCCCTGCTCCCAATCCCTGATGCATACAGTCACTGCAGAGCCAACTCTGAGGCTCAGGTTTTATGCTTTCTCAGCAGATGTTGTCATCCTCCATCAGGGACAAACAGGGCACCAGGCTCAAATGATGGTCCATCAGTCTCTAGGCAGTGCACAGTATGGGCCCTCTGGGGTGCCCCCAGTCCCTGACTGCTGCTTTTCCTGGCCTTTTCCAGGAGGCCCGGGGGAGGAAGTTTGGGGTCCCACTTGTCCTCATCCCCTTGCCAAGGATGTGGTTCAGAAGGGCTGCATTATGCAGCATCCTGGATCTACATTCCTTGCCCTGCTCTGGGCACCCTCTGCCTGGTTAACACTTTCCTGTCTCATTGGTGCAGAGAAATGCCAGAGGCCCCTGTGGGACTCCAAGTTTATCTTTGACCAAGAACAGGGGACCTTCAACCCAAATGAAGTGGTGCAGATAAGATGCCCTGAAGGGCACTGGCCTCCACCCATGGAGATCAAATGTGTGGTCCTGAAGCCAAGGGAAGGTTCCACAATTCCTCACATTGGCTGGGTAGTGAGGAATGACACAGGCATCTGGCACCGTATGGAGGAGAACTTGAACTGTATGGGTAAGTAGAGTGGTCCAGCCACTCTCCCCCAGCTCTCAGGCTGCTCTTCCCAGGCACAGAAAGGAATGCTCCATGTGTGTCACAGTGTCAGTGCCTATGCTTGGGGTGGTCAGAGCACAGGCATTGACTCCAGTGAAAATTGCTGGATGCATCCCAGGATGCAACCCATGCTGTTGGCAGCTGAGACACTCTGCATAGTGCTGAGGGGGACAAATCCTCATCACTGCATGTAGGGCACCAGACACTGTGCCCTGGTCAGCCAAAGGGGTCTGTCTCGAATCGAACATTATAGCCCTGGAGCAGAAGGGCAGAGCCTTCCTCTGGCTGCTGGATGTGTTGGCTAAGTCATTCCTGGTATGAAATTTACTTAGCTTCCCCCATGTAGAAGGTTCAGGGTGGTCACGAGTGCTTGCTCGTACCATCCCACAGTCACTGCAGCACCCAGAGCACTGCTGGGGATGGTCCAGGGTCAGAGGAAGGTGCAGGCAGTGCCTGAGTGTAGTCTGGGAGAGGTAGAATGCGCTTGTCCAGTTTGTGCTGAGGACAGGCTAGTGAAGGAACAGTGCAGATGATGGAGTTTGCTGTCAAGCCTTGGAGGGGAAGGGAAGGGAGTGACCATCTGACAATGTTCCCTTCACAGATGTCCTCCAGGTTGTTCCTGAGACCTTGAAGATTTCCAGCACCAGCATCAAACTGAACTGGACTTGCATGCTGTCTGACCATTGCCAGAATATTCGGGCCAGGTGCCGGCTGGAGGAGCATTCATCCTCTCTCTGTGAGGCTGAGGAGGTGAAGGGAGAGGAGATGCTACAAGGCCAGGAAGGATCTTTCACCTGTCCACCTCTGCAGCCCTTCACTGTCTACAGTGTCACGATCTCCATGCTACCCAGCACAATCCTGTACACACGGCTCCTCAGGACAAAGGAAATGGGTATGTTTACATGAAATACATATAAAGATGCCCTTCACTCTGAAGTGCAGCCGGATCATGTGCTCCCTGCTGTGATGGGGGCTGGAGCTACTTGCAGCCTGTGTGGATCTGGGGAAGGGGCTGTGCAGGGTCCCTGCAGCAAAGCATGTTTCCTCCTCAGTTTCCTCCTTCTCACCACATCATTGCTGCTGCAGTGGCACCTGCAGCCTGTGGGAGTAAATTAACCTGGCTGAGACAGAAAAAGATCTCTGGCCTTGAAGCCTGTGTTTTGAGAGAGAATGTGAGGAGGCATGGATTGTGCTATGTGTGGTAAGGTGGCCACTGACTGCATGAGAAAATGAGCGTGTGAAGTCAAAACATGGAGGTGCAAAGTTGTGAGAATTCTAATCAGCTATTTGGCAATAGGAAGGACTTTTTTACAAACAGCATAACAGAAGAGAACATGGAGCAGGCACTTAAAAGAAAAAAAAAAGAGATAGAGAAGATGAATGTGTGAAATCCTTGATTCTATTTGCATATGTGCAGACTCATTCATCCATCTCTGATAGATAATTAATTTTGCCAATAATTAATTATCCCAATAGCCAGTGACCCCGATAACAACCTTTGTGGGAAACAAATCCTTGCCAGCTACATGCATGATCCTCTCCTGCTTGCCTTCCAGTTCCAGATAAACCAGAGAAGCTGTGGTTGGATACCAGCACTGGGTCCCTCAAGTGGAAGTCACTGCCCTCCTGCAAAGGGGAGATCATTGGATACCAGGTACCGGGGGTCCACGGAGTGTCCAGGACCTCCCGCAGCTTTCCAGGCATTTCCCTGCCTGGAGCTCTGTACAGGCAGCTGGAGGAGACTTGTGAGTCCTCCTTGGCAAAGGCCCACAAGTTGTACACTGCTGGTGTTTCTGGTGGGGCTAGGTCCCCTCCTGTTCCCAGGCAGTAGTAGGAGCCCCTCTCCACAACTCCTGCCCAGTGCAAGAGTGGGATGTTGGTGCTACTCCCTACCAACTCACTGTCCTTCCTCTAGCTGAACATCACCACCATGAAAGCAGATGATGGCAGCTTCCTTGAATTCAACCAGGTATTGGTGAACCAGTCAGTCACTGAGTACACACCGCCTCATCAGACAGCTGGAAGCAAATACATGGTGACTGTGCAGGGCCTCACAGTGGCTGGTGCTGGGGCTGCATCATTGCTGGAATTTCAAACCTACGTCTTGGGTAATGGTTCTTCTGCCCTGAGTCTGGTTGGGGTGGCCTCCCTGGGAGTGAATGCTGGAGCAAGTCCCTGTGCTCCAGAGTCTCCCTCTGCCCTGCCCACACAGACATGCAGGCAGGGGAAAACTGTGCCTCACTGCTTGTCCCTGCAGCAGCCAGGGCAGCAGAGCCTGGACACACATTTCCACATACATGCAGACAACCCAGTGCCAAGACTGGGACCATTTTTGGTGCATGGCCCAGGCTGTGGCACCCACTGCTGTCTGTATCTTAGTTGCAGGACAACCTCTGAGCCCATGGCTTCGGTCAGCAGTCATGCTAGCTGTGGTGGTGGTAGTGGTGGTTCTGGTCTCCCTCTCTGCAGGGATCCTGTGGTTTGTGTTGTCCAGGTGAGTTGGCAGAAGACTTGGAGTCTTGGCTTTGCCTCAGGCTGTGCTGTGCTGTGAGATGGAAGGGGATGGAGAGGGGATCCCCCGTGGCTTGCACCCTTCCCTGGGTGCCAAGGACACAGAGAACTGATCCTACCATAACTTGGCTCTAGGGTTCCTGGCTGGGCCTCATAAATGTCTTCCTCAGGGCTAGGGCAGGGATCATGTGTGCTAAGAGACCCTCTCCCCTTCCTGTTGTTACTGTCACCATTTCTGTCCCCTGGGATGTGGATAGGGAATGCCTACCAGCTCCTGAGAGGCCCAGGGGGAGGGGTGTGCAGAAACCCACACGTTGCTGCTGCTGGGTTCAGCTGGATCTGGCCCACAACAGCCTCTTCCCTAACTCAGGGCTCCCCTTTGTCTTCCCAGGAGAAAGAAGGCCTTGCCCAGCAAAGCCGAGGAGGATCATTACACAGGTAGTATCTCCAGCACAGAGACAACTATAGGGCTGGAACTGGGAGGGGAGCAGGTCTATTTCTGCAGAGCCTTATTGGCACTCTGAGGTGGCTGCAGGCAGCCCAGCTGGCTCTGGCTGACCTGTCAGGCCAGCATGTCTCACATCTGCTACTCCCAGCTGAGAGCCTACTCCAGTTGCCTCTTGTAGTAGCTCCTGGCTGCGATTCCCCTGCAGTGCTGATGAAGGCTGGGAGCTGCCCCTTATGCTCATCTTTTTTGGGGCAGGCAGCACCTCTTCCCAGCCCTGCTGCTCTGGCAGTGTGGGTCCCAGGATGTTCTACAGCTTCCAGTGGTGCTGCCTGCCTGAGGCTGCACAGCTCCTTCTCCCCAGTCCTGGAGTCCCTCAGGCTGTTTCTGTCATCTTGTGCCCCCAGAGCTTCAACCTTACGAGAACTTACCTGATGGTAATTATTGCGTGATCAAGACATTTTTGGCAGAGAAAGATGCAGGTAAGAGATGGATTGCCCTGCGTGTGTTCCATACGTGGCACAGAGAGAGTGGGGACTGGCAGCTGTGATGGTGTGTGTAAACTCCCCTTGATGTCAAGTGCATGCAACAGCCTCTGCCCTGGGTGCCCTTGGTCTCCACAGGTGGATGTGGACAGGTTGGAAAGCCACTGCCCAAGCCCCTGCCTGGAGTCCTCAGGACAGAACAGTGACAGAGAGGAGAAGCTGGGGTGGACATCTAAGGCTCAGTGATGGTGGCCCTTCCCTTCTTGAGGCTTGGTCCTCCACCACTGCAAGCAGGACCATGAAAGTTGTCATGGGTTACCGCTCCCCCTCAATTTTCTCTCTCATCAAGCTCCAGAATCCTGTGTCCCAGCACAGGAGCAACTCAAGGCCTGGGGCCTGTTCCAAGAAGGATATGTTCTGCTAGTTCTGCAGTGCTCTGGGAAAGTCATCTCACCAGTCTCCTGTTGCCTGCAACTGTTCTCTGAAACTGGAGAAGTCTCTGCATCCAAACCCCTCTTTCCTCACTCTGTATCCTTGTATCCATCCAGACCCTGTCCTCTGCTTGAATTTGGCCCAGCTGTGCTGCCCTGCCAGCTGTCCTGCTGTGTCTGCATAACTAATAAATTGGTTTGGCTCAAGAGGCTGCCTGGCCCACAACAGCTCCCATCTTGTCATGGTTCCTTCATGTCTTGTATGTAAAAGACCTGACCCAATGACTCTTCACAGAGAAGCGTGCAGTAGGATTTTCCAGCCTCCAGCAGCCCCGAGGAAGCACACCTGAAAAGCTGCATGCTCCCAAGTGCAATGCTTTGGGTTGCTGCTTTCCCTCTTCCCTGTACTGCAGCTAGCATGGTCTCCACTATGCCTAGCTGGACCTTTGTGTTAGTCTGTGCCCTCCTCTGTGGGTGTTGGTGCTCATCTTCCATTTTGTGCAGTGCAGTTGGCACTAGTCTTCTTGGTATATCCACATCTTTCAGCCTTTGGGATCTGCTAGATCATGGCTGTTGTTGCCCCAGCATCAACTCCAGCAGTCACTGTGTCTCCTGCTCTGTGGGATGCTGGTATCCAGTGCAGTCTGGATGTTGAGGGATAGCCTGAAGGCTTTCCATGGGGAGGGGAACACTTGTGGAATATGGGGCAATCAACCACTCTCTTTTCCAGCTTGCTCTGTTACCTGGAGTGTTTCCATCTCCTTCTTCTCCCTTTGGGCACACAGGCTTTCTCGAGTTCCTTGCATTTGGGTATGACAAGCTGGCTGTGCACTGTGCTTTGTACAGCCTTGAACACAGAGCTGTCAGGTTTTTTTGCTTCAGTGTTGTGTCTCTGCCTGGCCAAACCTGCTGGTACCTGGTGCAGCCTGGGGTCTGAGGGATAACCTGAAGGCTCTCCTTGTTGACGAGCACACTGCCAGAAGGTAGAGCAATTGACCTCTCTCTTCTCCAGCTTTTTCTTTCTTTTTTTTCTTAAAGCATGCATGTGCTGGTAAAGACATATCTTGATAGTCCTTTATATGAGCTGTCTGCCCATGACCGCAGTACCTGCAACTGGCTCCTGGGATCAAAACAATCTCCTTCCTATGGACTGCTGCTGGTGTGATCATGCCTGCTGGAGCTGCTCTTGTTGGGTATTGAGCAGAGAGGGGAAGAGGAGCTGAGCCCTGTATGGCTGCTGCTGGTTGAGAAAGGGCAATGAGCAGGGTTGGGCTACAGGAAAACAGCTGCCATTTGCTGGGTTGCCCTGATCCCCACTCCATATCCCCATATCCAGTCAGACACTGGGCTGTCAGCCTCACAACTCCACCTGTTCTGTCTGGACAGCCAATAAAGACTTGTGTTTTGCGGGGTATTTGGCTCACTAATTATTGGGGTAATTAATTATTGGCAATATTAAGTTTCTATCAATGTCATTCATTGTCTATCGGTGATGGATGAATGAGACTGCACACACAGAAGTTGATTTGTGAGCAACACACATACACACACACTCATTTCTGAGGTCCTGCTTTTTGTCCCCTTTTATCATGCTCTTTGTAAAACAGCACCTGCAGTTGCGCTTCAGCTTATCAGGATTCTCACAACTGTTCAACTCCATGTTTTGACTTTACATTCTTACCTTCTCACTCAATCTGTGACTGCTTTCAGACACCTATCAGGCATACCGTCATACATGCCTCAAAGTAGTTTTCTACTTCACTTTATCACACTCCTGGTCAAAACATGGGCTTCAAGGCCAAAGATCTTTCTTGTCCTAACCATCCAGGCAGTTGGTGCAGCCAGGTTAACTCGTTCCCACAGGAGGGGTCTCTCTACCTGCTGCCCCCCAAGCTCCTGCCTAGTCCTCTCATTGTCCTTGTGAGATCCAGTGGTCTGTAGGGTACTGAGATAACAGCACCTTGCTGGGGGGAGCCACGAGCATGGCTGTTGTGGTCTGCAGCTGTGGCTGACAGAATCTCTTCTCTGTTGGGAAGATCTGACGTGTTTGGATGGGATGTATGTGGGTGCTCCCCACCATTCAGCCTGGGGAGGAGTGTGTCCTGTGCTTGTGCCATGGGCAAAGCTAAAGGACAAGCATGTCCTTTGTGCCTCTGCAGCCCCCCTCACCCCCCATCCCCCGTGACTGATTACGCAGCCCTTCGGAATCTGAGACATCCCAGATGCATGGGAGGTTCTGGAGGAAGAGGAAAGCAGTGGCTGCTGAGGAGCAAGGGGAATTCATTAGTAGTTCTGAGCATTTCCTCAAGCACTCAGCTGGCACTGTAGGTCATGGTCGCCTGTGCACTTGGAGATAGAGGAGAGTGCTGCCAGGCTGAGGGACCACAAGAGGAGGGAGCAGCTGCATATGGAGAAGCAGGAAAGGATGAAGGAGGGTGTTGGCTGAGTGTTCTTTTTGGAAGGGCCAAAGACTGTTTCGAGCATTGAAGTACTCCTTGCAGTTCACATCCTTATTCCTATCCCTGCTTCTGACCAACTGAGATGTGCTTTCTCAGATGTCCTCCATCTCCTGTGATCATTGAGGGGATGTGACTCATCCACACTCTAAAATCCACATGGTATCATTTATAATGTCATGTGGATATTGCCTCAGAAACAGGAGCAATACTTCTTGAATGCTCTAGTTAAAAAAAAACAACTAGCAAACCTCCAAGTATCCAGGAGCATTTTAAAGGGGAACTCTGGGATCTCAGTGACCAGCCTTCTGCTGAGACAGAGACCCTGCATGCTCCAGGGGTAAAACAGCAAAAGGCAGAAGTGCTGACAGTGATGGGAGGTTCCCTGCCCAAAGAGGAAGCCTCTTACATTTCATGAGGAGATGTGTCTGTTTCCTTCCCGTGGTTGCAAGCCTTACAGTCAGCTACGGATGCCTGGGCTCAGAGGAAGCAAGTGGGGCTGAGATTTCAGTCCTGCTTAGGGACTCACACTAGGATGGTCCTGCAATTTCTGGCTCTGAGGTTTCTCCTGGCCCTTGTATCTCTGCTGTCAGCAGAGGGCCAGGGAGAACTTGATTCCAAGGTCCAAGGAGTGTCCCAGGGAACAGGTAAGAAGTGGTTCTTCCTCTTTGCTGGGGAGGTTTTGTTGCCTTTCCTCTTGCAAACTGGATATGTATCTTCTCTGCTTGCAGCACCGGGCTGTGCCAGCTGAGGCACTTGCTGTCTCTGGGACACCCCAGAGACAGGAGCTATGATGCAATGTGGATTCACTAGAAGTTTGTGGGAGAAATAGGATTGGGGTGGATGGTCAAGGATGGGTCATGCCCTGAAGTAAGCCAGTTTGCCAGTCATTCCCTGGAGGCCGTGGGCATGAATTCACATACTGTGAACCAGGGGAAGGGTCTTCAGGGAGTAGGGATATTACTTTCTGTACACCCCATCCCCAGGTGTGCCTAAGGAATAATGTGTCTGCTGAGAGCAGAGCAAGAGGGAACTTGCTGCCACTTTGCCAGCTGGATGGGCCTGGGCAGGGTCAGTGTCTGTGTGCCTGTGCATGGGGTGGGGCACGGCCATGTGCCAGTGGGACAAAGCTGTTTTTTGTGGGGCTCAGCTGGGCATCTCTGACCTTCTGCCATCAGAGTTGTTTGAGAGCAAAGCCTCACCAGAAGTAGCTTGTCATTAGCATTTTCCTTTGTGGCTGTTTAGAAGATGGTCTGAACCTTGTGAGATCACTTCTGTGCCCCTTTGGGAGAAGGAAGATTGTATTTTAAGCGTTTTCAGGCCTCACAGAGCCCCTTGCAGAGCCTTGTACAAGCAAGGACTCTTTCCAGCATTCTTGCCTGTAGGAATTACTATTACCACAAAGCCGCCCCCCCCTCCGCCAGCATTCCACAAACTGCTGGGAAAAGCTATGCCTACTCAGCCTGGAGGATGGTGAATTTGGTGAGGAGAGGATGTGAGAGAGGAAGAGTTGTGGCACAAAAAATGGGTAGGAGCTGTGCTAAAGGAGGGAGTGCTCATTCCCATGTCCCACTGCACAGTGGTGTGGGGCAGGAGGACAGGAGCCAAGAGACTGACTGAGTCAGAACAGGGATCCCAGAAGTGTAACAGGGGCATCTCTGATCCCTGTGGTAGGAATGAGACATGGCTGTAGAGACATGCATCCCCCTAGGACTGGTCGTGCCTTGGCCCATCAAGTGCAGCCTGAGCTGGGATGTGTGACATATCTGAATGAGAGGCTGGAGGGAGTAACCTAGTGCAGGGCTGATTTTCCTGGGAAATCTCCCTGCTGTGGCCTATGGAGGAGGAAACAACGTACCTGGACACGAACTGGGTGAGGGAGGTTCATGGAGAGTGAGCCTTCACACTTTACACACAAGGTCAGCCTACTCCAAACAAGGCTTAACAGCAAGTCACATCCTGAGATGGATATGTCACCTTCTCTCTCCATTCAGGGGCTGGAGGGACAGCTGGGGATTTACCTTTCACCATGCTGTCATATCCCACTTTATCACCTCCTATCCAAATAACACCCACTTTCACTTCTGCCAGAAAGGTGCCAAAGGCCTCCTTGGGACTCCAGACTCCAGCTGTCACCAGACCAGGAAAATTATAAGAAGAATGAAGAAGTGATGCTGAGCTGCCCTAAAGGTTTCCAGCCATCCTTCCCCCATGTTAAATGTTCGAATGAAGTCCAGTCCTTTGCTCATGGGAAACCTGTATACAGAGAAGTTTGGCTTGCAAGAGGCACCAGAGATGCCTGGATACGCATCCGGTCCAGCGTGGAGTGCATGGGTAAGGGAGGGATGAGGAGGATTCCTGACTACACTGCCCTGCCCCTCCTGAGCAGGGAAGGCAGGCTGTGTGGGCACAGGAGGTTTCTAGCTCTCTGCTGCCTGGAGAAATGGCAGATGCTGCTGGAGGCAGTGTTGGGGCAACTCCTGAGCCTGCCCTGAGTCCACCATGAACTTCAACACTGGACGTGCAGGCAGTAAGTGTCTCCTTAAGGACTTCTGGCATATGCACAAGGGATAGAAGCATGAGAGAGATAAGTGGTGGAGTTTGTGATCAGCATAGCATCACGGTTGGGACAGGACTGGAGGGCTTTGCTGCCTGTATCCTCTCAGAGTGTGCAGCTGTGAGTACCACAGCTTGCCCCCTGGAGGCTGGTCCTCTCCAGGCTCTGAGGTATTGGGGGGGGTGTAGAGTCATCACCGCCTTCTCATAGCTTGGGATGTTCATGTGCCCTCCAAGAGAGAACAGAGCTGCACTTGTTGGATGGTAGAGATGCTGGGACACACGGACACTTCAGATCTGAATCAATGGAGGTAATTGCCTTGATCAGTAATAGTCCACTCAATCACACACACTCATTCCTGTCCAAACTCCTCCTGCACCCCTACCAGAATGCTGGAGCGACAAGCTTTAGCCTCTCACTTTCCCTCCACCAGGCTGGATGGTGAGTAGGGCTGTCTGACTGCAGCATCCTTGCAAGACCGGGAGGGGAAGGAAATACGTAAAGTGATTCTGTGTCAATGTTTCCTTTACAGAAGCCCTTCAGGTTGTTCCTGAGACCTTTCAGATTTCCAGCACCAGCATCAAACTGAACTGGACCTGCAGGTTCCCTGACACCTGTCAGGACATGCGGGCTATGTGCCGACTGGCAGAGTCTTCTTCTCGTCTCTGTGAGGCTGAAGAGGTGAAAGGAGAGGAGATATTACATGGTCAGGAGGGAACATTCACCTGCTCCTCATTGCAGCCCTTCACTGACTACAGTGTCACCATCTTCTTGCCCCCCAGCACTGTGCTTTTCTCATGGTTGTTCAGGACAGAGGAAACAGGTGAGTTTACAAAAGCATCAGAGAGAAGGGACAGTCTGGGGCTGTGTCACAGGTAGAGGAAGTGGATATATGTCCCATTCACCTGTCAGCTCAGCCTGATCATCTGTTTCCTATAGGCATCAGGGCTGCTTGGATTCTGTGGGACTCTGGGGAAGGGGCTCTGCAGGGCCTTGCAGCAAAATCTGTCCCCACCTCAATGTCCCACTGCTCACCACACTGTTGCTCTTCCCACTGATGCAGCACATGTAACCACTGTAGGGGACAAAGCCTTCTTAGGAGGTGCCTTTGCAGTCTGTCCCCTGGCCAGGAGCTGCCTGCACCCTGCTCAGGGCTCAGGCCCTCCTGATGGGCTCTGTGTGTGACACTGTTCTCCTGTGCTTCCAGTGCCAGACAAACCAGAGCAATTGTGGCTGGATCGCAGCTCAGGGTCCCTGAGGTGGAAGGCACTGCCCTCCTGCAAAGGGGAGATCATTGGATACCAGGTACCAAGGGACCACGAGCAGACCCTCACCTTCTTGTCTGGAGTTCTGTGCAGGGAGCCTGGGAGGTTGGGGAAGGGAACGCTGGGACAAGCTGTGCTTCCTCGCTAGCGAATATCTGGCTTCGATGACCACAAGTGTTTTCTGTCTCATTCTCCACATTCTTCATGTTGTGGAGATGCCCCGAGTGGTGGTGGTTGCTTCCCGCCCTCTGGTCGTACTTCCGAGGTCGATTCTGCTTCGGGTTTGGCAGACCTTGGTGAGCAGCAAGTGATGATGTGTCTTCTGGGGTGGCATCCCAGGGTTTCCTGTGCCTCTCATGTGCTTGTTTCTGTTTCCTGCCACAGCAACCTCAAACCAGAAACTTCTGGTTTGAGTAAAACTCTGAAAATCCCTCCTGAATGCCTCTCCTCCAGAGAGCTACACTGCTCTCTTGAGTTTGCTTCTAGCCATGGCTAGTAGCATTTCCTCTGTCTGTGGATGTGGAACACTTTCCACAGTCAACCCTGCTTTTCAGCAGTGGGTGAGGGGATGCTGGTGAGATCCATCTCAGTGTGCCCTATGCCCTTTCTGAGGACACGTGTGATAGGGACCTTGTATGCTGTTTCTTAGCTCTTTCCTGGAGAAACAGTCAAACAGGTGCCTTGATGACATTGCTTGTGATCCTGTTCAGCTGGTATTGTGCTCCCAGACATCTCTATTTGTGAAAAGAATCTTTTTTGTTTCTGCTTTCAGTTATCTCATCTTTTGCATATGCCCATGACACATTTCCATAAAGGCAGCAAGAGAGAATGGCCAGGGATTTCATGAAAAATTCAGATGATGCAAATGGGAAGTCTTCATCTGCACTACTTATGGAAACCCTATGCCTTCTCATTTTTACATAGAAAAAGCCTTCCTCATTGCAGAGGAGGAAAGAAAAGCTCAAAGCATCTCTTATGGAGGATGCCATCACAGTGTCTGTGATGTTCTAACACCATAGGCGTGACCTGGCCTTCGACTCATTACACACATAAACACCCCTTCAAATGAATAACCTCCCTCTTCCCTTCATGGGGCCATGGTAGACAATGAGTAGTTGCCCAGACATCCTGAGTGTTGGCTCCAAGTTCATTCTCTCCTCCTCTTCTCTGCTTTGAGGTCCACACATGAGGCTGAGAATCCTAATGGATCCTCTCCAGAGCCTTCCTCAGCTGAGGTGGTCACAGAGAAGGAAAAGCTGGCAGGGGGGCTTTGCTCTGCCTCAGTGAGCTATGGGCAGGTCAGAGCTGCTGCCCTTTGGCTCTTTCTCCTGTCCCCAGCTGAACATCACGGTCAGGAGTGCACGGGATACTGGCTTCCTGGAGATGGAGCGGCTGCAGGTGAATGGTTCCATCACTGAGCACCAGCTGCCAGAGCACGATCCTGGCAACAGCTACATGGTGTCAATTCAGGGACTGACAGCTGCTGGAGCTGGGGCTGCGTCACTGTGGGAGTTTCAGACCAACAGCTCAGGTAAGGCATGCTGTGGCCCTGTCTGAGGAGCCTGGTCACAGAGGGGCTGTGCTCTGCAGCCTGCACTCACCAAGGCTGCTGATGCTCCTCACACCACTGCTGATGCTCATTCCATGGATCTTCCTCTCCAGACACCCCGCACCCTCTTGAAATCAGCTGCCACAGTGCCCACGACATTTCCCCAACCCAAGGTACAGCTGTGCTTCCTCTGCAACCCATCACCCGTCCCTCTGAGGCAGCAAGGTGAGTGCAGCTCCTGCAGTTCTGCAGCCCCAGGATGGGTGTCCTGGCTGGCAGCAACTTCCTGCTGACACTTCTGTTCTGCTCTCCTCATTGTCTCCCCATCCCTCTCACATTTGGCCTTGCAGAGAGCACCAGTTGGTTGTGGCTGTGATGCACAGTGGCTCAGTGATTGAAAGTGCCTGCTCTGGGCAGCCACAGCCCTTCAATGTCAGCCAGCAGCCCAGTGCCTACGTGGCCGCTGTTCTCAACCTCACTGGCCCCATCAACTTCATGCTGGGCAATGGGACCCATGGGCAGGGCTATCACAACACTGCCCTCCAGCCAGGCCAGGACTACATGGCCCTTCTCCGTCTCATCCGCCGCTCACCGCAGGTACCCACTATGGGGGCTCCTGGTCTCTGGGGATGGTGCCAGCCAGGTCTGAGCCCCTCAGTGGCTCTGGTCTGGCTGTGATGGCAGGCTCCTCTCCCATGGCCTGGCCAGACAGTGTCCCTTGGGTCCTCAGCACAGCTGGGGCACTCAGTGGCTGTGGTTGGGAGGCCTTTGCTCCCAGCAGGGGTAGTGGTGCAGAAGTGGGTTCAACTCTCTCCCCTATCTCCTCCAACAGTCAGAGAAATTCACCTGTGTCTGCTACAGATTCTCTGTTGGTAAGTGTCTTCTTGCTCCCAGTGCCCAAGCCTCTTTCCTGTATTTCCCTTTTCCCAGCCTGGCTAATTCCTGTGGAGAGGAGCTGGCCCAGAGCAGGAGCCTTTGGTTCTCATGTGGGACAGAGGGCATTTTTGTTTTATACACATGGAGCGATCCTCTGTCCAAGAAGAAACCTAAGCCAATATACACATCCACACTCTCACATACCCTTTGCCATCATGGGGGCCCCTTGCTGTGCCCAGGCTGTAGCACCCACTCCTGGCTGTGTGTTAGTTACAGAGAAGGCTCTGGGCACATGGCATGCGACTGTGATTGGGCTGGTTGTGCTGTTGGTACTCCTCCTCGTGATTGCAGGGATCCTGTGGCTTGTGCTCTCTAGGTGAGTAGGAAGGGGTCAGGTTCAGCAGGGACATGTGCTGAGGACATGTCTCTTACCCAGAACTTTCCTCTGCCTTTCCAGGAAGAAGAAGTATTTGCCCAACAAAACTAAGGAGGATAACTAAAAAGGTAGGAAAATGCAATTCTGCAGACAACCATCACAGAGCCCACTAAGCCCCATGTGGCAGCAGAGTGTGGCTCTAGATAGTGCTCCCAGCCTGGTGCAGGGACAGGAGTGAGAAAAAACGAGCATCCCAAAGGGTGGCTCACGGCTCATTGCTCAGCCCTTTGAGGGATACCCATGTCCAAGCCATCCCTTCCTGGGGAGGGATCTGCGGAGATCTGACTCAGGAGGGTCAGACTGAGGGACTGCTGCTCTGGGCACTGACAGGTACTTCTGGGGACCTATGATTTGACACAGCTGGGATGAAACGGTTGGGTTGTAGCAGGCATTGTCTTGTGCTCCAGCCTGTCTCTGACATTGAGTCTCCTTGTTCTCCATAGGTAAATGTGACTAGGCTGGAGATCAGTCACTTTAGCCCCTGGCCAGGTCCATAGAGATCTTCAGAGCAGAGGAGCGGAGAAAAAAAGAAAGGATGACCCTATCTTAATGCTGATATCATTCTCCTGCCATACGCTGCGTTTCCAACTCTTCTTCCCCACCTTTGCTGATAATTCAGCCAAATCCATGTCTTTGCTAGAATTTGCCCTGACTGGACTCTTTGTTATTCTGCCTGTTCTTTCTCAACAGCCAATAAAGGCTTTTGTTTTGGAGAGACGACTGTCCCACTACAGCTCCTACCAGGGAGCTGACTGCACTTTCTAGAGGGGAGCCATGATCAGGGCTGCTGTGACCCCATATTCCCTAGTGATGTCTGACAGCCTTTAGGGCTGTGCTGGACAGCTCTCATATTAATGGATCAGATGTATGGTGAGAATCCCTCAACACAAATTTTGGGCATGAGTGTGTTCTATGCCCATGGTGCTGAGGTACCTGTGTGGTCTCAACTCCTTTGTGGGTCCTGTGCCAGGTCAAACCTGGAAGAAAAGCGAAGACCAGATGTCACACCATGGCCATTACTAGGTCTTTATTGGTGAGACACAGGTCAGAGAGCAAAGGGATCTCTCCTGGCTCTGAGGTCTCTTGCCTCTGTGCAGCAAAGGCAGAACCAGTCTCCATAATGCAGCAGCCCATGCTGGAACCACATCCAGGATATCCAAGCTGAGCCACTATAACCTGGGATAGCCATGGTGGAGCTGGAAAGGCTAATGAATGAGCCTTTCTGGAGCCAGCAGGGCTGTGGCACATGGATCAGCACCAGCAAGACGGAGCTTCAGGAAGAGAGTGTGGGAGGTTGGAAGACCAGGTTATCCCTACAGGACAGTGGATTGTCCCACTCTTGGGTCTTTTTGGTTTTGGGCTTCCTGCATCTCCCACCTAGCCTGTGCTCTTGAGCACTGCAGATCTTACAGCAGTTTGGTGCTTGCCTGCCAAAACACAGTGCGTGTATTGGTGCTATTCCAGTTTCCTTGGGGCTGCCTTGAAGGACAAGGGAGCCTGACTGGGACAGCTGCTCTCTTCATCCCTGGCAAGGAAGGATAGGTCAAATCCTGGTGCCTCTGCTCTAGTGTGCATACCCAGGCTGTGATTCCAGAGAAGTTCCTGCACAAATGCTTGGCAAATGGTCAGTTTCCTATTTCAAATCCTGACCACGATCTGGAGACAGTTCAGCCTGTGCTTTCCAGCCACAGAGGACTCTTGGGATGGTTTTTCAGGAGAGTAAAACGTTTTGGGGCTGTTCACATCCCTTTTGTGTTGATCCCCTTGTTTCCACTGTTACTGATGAAGAGCTGTCAAGAAAGTCCTGTCTAGAGTTGGGCTGTGCTCATGCTACTACTTGAAATTCCCATAGGTCTCAAATGAATTCAAGTAACTGAGGGCTAGTTCATAGCATCGTGGGGCTGTGCACATCCCTTTTGTGTTGATCCCCTTGTTTCCACTGTTACTGATGAAGAGCTGTAAAGAAAGTAAAAGTCCTGTCCAGAGATGGGCTGTGGTCTTGCCTCTACTTGAAGTTCCCATAGGTCTCAAATGAATTCAAGTAACTGAGGGCTAGTTCATAGCAGAACCCATACTGCTCCTGTAGAAAGAAGGATGCACATGGTAAACTGGCAGACCAACACTTGCTGTGGAATATGAGCACTGGTCTCCAAAAGCTTCTTGAGCATGCCAGGCACAGATACAGCTCACTCTCCTCCTAGCTGAAGCCGACCTTCCCCTGCTGAGGAATCACAGGCATGAGCTCCAGTAGCTGGAGGATCCCAGTGCTGGAGCCAGCTGTGGTCTCAGGAGGACAACCAGCCTCCAGGCATGAAGTGTCTGCTGCTCACTTCCACCTGGGTTGCTCACTCTATGATGACCTCTAGCACCCAGATCACATGGTGATGTGGGTGCAGGACAGGCACCTTAGCACCCATGAGAGCAGCCTCCTCCTGAGAACGCCAGGTGGACCAGAAAAGAGTAGGATGCTTTGGTGCCCATCTGGTCCTGCAGAACATGCGAGTGAGTGAGTGAGTGAGTGAGTGAGTGAGTGATTAGGTCCCAGTGACAGAAATCTGCCCCTGCTGGCCCCAGGATGGCTTGAGCACAGAGAGGCCAGGGCAGCTGCTGGGACAGTCCAGGATATGGCTTGGTTTGGTGTTATCATGCTAGCTGGGTTTGAAATCAGAACTTACCACATCTTTAATGAGCTGTCTTCGACGCCTCTTCAGCATCCTTGCAGCCTGGGATACATCCACTATCCCCTCACTTTGGATCTGCTCACACAGGAAACTAGTAGCACAGAAGATCCCGCTCCGGCTGGCTCCATCCCTGCAGGGAAGATGAAGGTGAGAGTCACTTGCTCTGGGATCACCTGGAAGGGCCAAGCCTCAGAGGTGTCCCATTACAGGCCCAGGCTCTCAAGATGGTCTTGTCCACAGATCCTGCACCCAACCAGCCTCCACAGGGAATCCTTCCTCCCTGAACACAGCTGAATTCATGTCCACTCATCCACCCAAGATGCAGCTGTGACCAAGTTCACTGACAGAGCCTGTGCTTTGTCTAACTCTGTGCCATGGCTAGTCCTCCAAGAAACATCACTCACCAGCAGGTGACAAGGACATGTCCATCTTGGCTCTGCCGATGGTGTGTCTCCACTTTCCCTAGCAAGCTGATGATGGTGGCAGGGTGCGGGGGAAGATGCTCCTGTATGGGCCAGTCCGTCAGTTGCCATAACTGGACTTCCAGTGGAGACTTTTTGGGCTAGTGCAGAAGAAAGTTAATGGGCTGAGTAGAGAAGAAACCTATTGGCTTCATGGAGGGAAGGGAGGGACAGTTTATGTTTCAGTCCTGGCTCAGTCATGCACCCTGAATAGAAGGAACAGCTCCACAATGGGACAGACCAGTCCCAGACTTTGCCTTCTCAGTTGAGTGCTCTGGGACCAGCAGGTAGACCAAGCAGCAAAGAAGAGCAGAGCACCAAGTGCAGCTCAGACTGACACCTATCTCACGTCCAATTAGCTCCAATAGCTGTCCCATTCATAAACCCCCAGGATGCACAAATTCAATCCACAGCTGCGGGTCTCCATATTGGAAAGGCACACAGACTTGTACTTCTGGCTGCAGCATCACTTTCTGGGGATTAATTTCTCCCCCAAGGCAAAATACCCTGCTCTGGCCAGTGTGCTTCCAGGACTCCCCCAGATCCCTCTGACCAATGTGGCCTCTGCCACCTCTAGCAGTGACTTTGGCCCCAGATTAAAAGGTTGTTCTCAAAGGACTTTGCCACCTCTGAGCAAAGAGCCCACCTGCTGCCTGTTGGTGAGGGCAAGCGTCCAGGCTGTGAAGCCAGCTCCAGCCTCCTCTGAGATTAGCTGTACATGGAAACAGCCATACTCTTCTTCGCCCTGGCTGGGCCAGAACTCCACATATGTCTGTGGAAGGGGGAGATGTGAATGATTGATCACACAAAGCCCCAATCCCCATGTGTGGCAGAGCTTAGCACTGGTCATGCGTGGGCTCACACCAGCCTGTCTCCCATAAGCCATGTACATACACATGGCTTGGCCAAACATTTCCTGGGGACCAAACCAGTGCTCCAGCCAGAAGAGTAACACCCCAGCAGAGAGGACATCTGGGCACAGGTAAAACTTGAGGGATGTTCCCTTGCTGTGAGACTGGGGACTGTCCACTGCTGTGGTGCTATCATGCTGGACTGTCCTCAGAGCTCTCCCAGGTGAAGCCCACACGCTTGCAGCGGGCTCCTGGAGCAAGCCAGGCTTTCATGATAAGAGCCATGTAGGTCCAAAGGCAGAAATCACACTGCTTAGCCCCACTGTGAACCAGGAGAGTGGAGGGCTGTGCTTGGGCTGCTGACCTTGTCCAGCTCCTGGAGTTGATTCAGCACAACCACTGACGTGCAGCTGTAATCCCAGACCAGAGCCCAGAAATCCACCCGCGTGGTGGAGAAAGGAAGCTGGGTGATGATGATTCTGTCCTCCTCGGCGTACGTCTGCAAAACACGCCATAGCGCGGGAGTGGCAGGGGTGGGGGGGGAGTTGAAGGTCACCCAATCCGCTCCCCGGGAGCCTTTCCGACAGCAGGAACTCCCCTCTGCATCCCGGCAGAGATGGAGGGCACACCGGCCACCCCAGCCCTGCTCAGCACAGCTCAGGTGTGCGCCCTGCTGCCCCCTCAGCTCATCACAGCAGTCCTCAGCTCGCAGCCGGCTGTGCCCCCTCTTGGCAGCAGGGCCAGCAGCCACTGTGAAGGAGCCCGGGGGCTGCGACCCCTCAGACCAGGAGGACATGCTCTACCCTTGCCTTGTGCAGGGGTGAGCGGGGGTGGATCTCTGCCAGCAGCTCCCACCCCCACGTTGGAGCTGCAGCCTTACGCTGGCAAACACGGCGTTGATGTAACCTGGCGAACCGTCTGCGTTCAGCGAAGACATCAGGATGGGTCGACAGGAATCCGCTGTGGAGGCAACAGGCAGAAGGAGGGAAATGATGGGTGACCCTCTCCCTACCGAGAGGTAGGGCGCTTTCCCTGAAAGTGGGGTGGTCAGAGTGGCTTCATGCTGCATGGGCTGGAGAGGCTTGGATGAATAGTCACCACCAGCCTCATGGTCCCTGACAGCTCAGGGCTCCCTGACACAGGATGTCCAAACCCCCGTGGGCAGAAGCACAGCTGGTCTGCCCTCCTAATTGCTCCCTGGTGCTTCATCTGAGCTTGTCCACTGGGAAAGATTAGACCAGGGACATGTTTATCCCAGGTGTACACCATGAATACCTACTTCCAACAAGCTCAGAGGGAATTGGGGAGCCTAATATATATTTATTACCTACCAACCAGAAAATGATGTCTGGACCTTGAGCAGAACCTACTGGTGGCATGGTGCTGGGGAGGGAAGCAGCAGGGCAGCATCACTCCCCCCATGCTGCTACCAGGCACTGGGTTTTAAAGCAGGGGGCTGCCCAGCCCTACTAGTGTCACCTGGCAGGATTCCTGGCTTGCGGTTCTTGGGCTGGTTGCTGGGTTTCTCCGCTTCTCTGCATGGCAGGAGCTGGAACAACTCAGAAAACCTTTGCAAGGCCTGTAGAGATGATTCAGCCAAGTAAGTCATTCCTGTCAGTTCCTCCCCTTCTTCAGCCACTCCAGAGAAATGCTCCCCAATCTCCATCCCACAGCTGGGGAGGAGAACAATGAGGGGGTTGGCATCACAGAGGAGCCTTCACAGCACCAGCGCACCATATCCTGGCGGTACCTTGAATTCCTTCTCAAGGGAACTGTTGTGCCTTGACATCTCAGCTTCTTGAAGGGAGTGGACAAAGCTGGCGACACTCTCCACGGGGATCCCGGTGTTGCCGCAGAGCAAGCCTTCAAGCAGTGCTTCATACAGGAAGACGTACTGCTCCTGCATGAGGACATTGGTCAACTGTGCAGTCTGGAGCAGCTCGAGGAGGAGCACTGCAGCTCCAGACCACTGCTGGCATCAACCTGTGCCAGGAATGAGCCAGGTATATCTTCATTTTCCTGCTGTGAAGCCCTGAGGCCAGTCAGCTATCAACCAGACAGCCCTGCTTTGAGAAACCCAGAAAATACTATCTTCCTGTGGTTTAATGCTCTCTCGCAGACCAGACCCCTGCTCTGGGGAAGGAAACACAGGAAACCTGTGGACTAGTTAGTCCTTTAAATAGCTGGCTGATCCAGTCCAACCTAGTTTTATCCAAAGGGGCCCAGCACAGAGTGGACCCTGGGGGGTATGGTCCCTAGGCCAGGAAACTGCTGCTCAGGAGATGCCATGATGGCAAACATCCTGAAAGTCTGAAGGACAAGCAGACTCTTGTTCCTGATTCTTGTGTACAAGACAGCTCTTTCTATATCAGGTGCATAAAAATGCAGCTGACACCTCAGAGGATCTCAGGGGAACATGGATCCTGACTAGTATTGGATACAGTGTTGAAAACAAAATCCTGCAGTCTCCATTACCAGGCTGCTCCAGTCTCTCTGTGACTAGACCATGAACTGCATGGCCAATGTGCCTTTGCATGCCACATCCCTGGAGTTGGTGGGTGTTATACCAAAGGTGGGAGTTAGATCTGCAGGCCAAGGTGTGCAGGGAGCAAATAACTCTCCTCACCTTGGTCTGCACCATGCTGACCCGCTGCTCCCGCAGCTGCTGCACGCAGTGAAACACATCCACCTTCCCCTCGGCCTTCCCCATCTTCAAGAGGAAGTCCATGGCGATGAAGGTACCTGTGCGCCCAATCCCTGCACTGAAGACACAGAAAATTTGGGGTCAGTGCTGCCCCTGCCAGCTATGCCCCAGTACCCAAGCCCTCCCAGCCCTGTACCTGCAATGCACCAACACAGGCCCAGCAGCTGCTTCCAATACCCTCTTGTTCACCAGCTCCACTAAGCACAGGAGCTGGGAAGGGTTTCTGGGAACTCCATGGTCTGGCCACAGCAGGTAGTGAAACTGCTCCACCACTCTTGGGAGAGCACAGCCTGCCTGCGAAGAGGGAGACATGGCTGGCAGCAGGGAGCAGGAACCAACCAGGAAACTCCCGTGAAGTGATTGCATGGCAGCAAGTAGGGACCAGTGGGGAAAGCCACTTCAGAGGAGCATCAGCACAAAATGCTCCCCCCCAGCACCCACATCATAATGACTGCTCCACTGTAGCTCCTCCAGCAGCAAAGGGCCGATTCAGGCCTCACACAGCTGCACAATTCATTTTGTTCTCCCTGTGCTGTGAACAGTGAATGCATAGTAGCAAATGCAGCTTGTGCTCCAGAGGATAAATATAAAAATCACTGTTTAGGGTGTTTCCATAGTCATCAAAAAGCCCTAGCTTCCCCTGAAAAGGTATTTCCTAAAGAAAGTATAGTCACTTTTGTTACCAGTCCATCATATATTTTTCCCTAAATATCACCTTGACTTGGTCTGAACTAATGAACTGCTACATCCTTCCAGCAGGTGCTCTTGGAGCTTTACCTTTCAGCTACATTTTGCCCTGAGCAAGACAAAAAAAGACAGGAATATGTGTAACTGTAATTTCTTTATATTGTACTTGTTTTCCCCTCCTTGCAGATCATGCAAACTTCTTTTTTTTTTTTTTTTTTTGAGGTACAACTTCAGCAGACATATCAATCTTGAGAAATGTCTTTATGTAGTTTATCTAGTCCAGACTCATCTGGGTGACCGCTGGAGTTGCCCAACTGCCTTTTCCTGGCACAGAAACCTGGGGCCAATGCCCTGGCATGGAATCCAGTGGTAGCAATGTCGACCTTCTTGTACTGGAGATGAGGCAGTGTCCTTGAATGACAGCTCCCACCAGCGGCTGAACTCCCAAAGCATCCTTCATTCCAAACTCAGCTACATGCCAGGCTTACCTTTTGCAGGCAGAATATGCGTGTGACAAGGCCCGTGGTGGTCCTGGTGTTGTTGAGTGTCACGGTAAAGTCCCCGTAGACCTCCTCCTGCTCTGGCCAATACTGCGCACACTTGATCTGTCAACAGCAGCAAGACCTCTGAGCACTAGCAACCTCATTAGAGGAGTGTTGCCATTGTGCAGAAGTCTCTGCCCTCACTGACAGCTGCATTGGAAATGCAGCCACAGCAGGCAAGGAGGTCTGGGCTCTGGCAATGCCCAAGCTGAGAATGGGCTGAGGTGGTTTCTCTACCTTGTTTTGCTCCACTAAGCCTGTCAGCATCACAATGACTGAAGTCTTCTCCTGCCAGACCATCTGCCAGAAATCCACCACCGTCTCAGCCAAGGGACCTTGGGAAGGAAGAGGAGAGTCCTGAGCCAGTCCAAGCCATGGAGGTAGGCTCCCAGGCACAACTCAGACAGTCCCAGGCTTTCCTCTTCCTAGGGACAGAGGCAAAGCCAAGGCACATCAGCACCTGGCGAGGGTTTCATTGTCTTTATCACCATGTTAGAAACTGGGACAAGGAGGAGAGAGAGCAGGTAAGACCATGAGCTCCTCCCACATTTAGAGGCCTGTTTCCTGAAGAGAATTTCTGGAGCTTTGCAAGGAGCCCAAGACCTCCTCCACGCTGCATAGAGCAGATAAGCCTACCCTGGCTTTGGACTGTTTGGACTGTATCTGAATGCACTGAGTGCGAAGGTGTCAGGTATTTGCAGGATTGTCCCTGTCATGCCAGCTGCCGAAGAGAACAAACCAGACTTGTGGGTGGAAGGACCATGTCCTCAGACAGGGCAGTGCAGGCACCTGCTCCGGCTACTGTCAGATTATCTTTGAGGCCTTCCATGCCCTGCTGCAGCTGTGACCACTGGTCAAGACAGAGATGCTGGAGATACAGGGCCTTGGACTGAGCCATTCACAGCTCCTAGGCTGCTGCCCTATTTCCCTATTCCCCAAACTGATCAGGGCAGCAATTGGCGTCTCTCGAGGATATTGTCTGGGAGCACCTACCTTGAGCTGCAATGAAGAATTGTGGACTGCGGTAGCTCTGCAGAAAAGAGATTCAAACATCTCTGATCACTTGGGTTAAATGTTTTATGGCAAATGAAATACAGAATCCCCCCTGTGGGGTCCCAGACACTAAAGCCCAAAGCCCTCAGCAAGGTATATCCCACAGCACAGAGTGGGTACCTGGGGGCTGCAGCTCAACTCCTGGCCCCTGACACAGGTCCCTTTTTGTTAGAGACAAGAACTGCATGCAAATCCAGAGTACTCCAGCCAGCTCAGAAAAAAAATGCAAAGAAAGTGACATCCCAAGACCTGCCAGCACTTGAGAGCAGTGTCAGAGCTCAGGGCCACCCATGTGAGCAGGACTGTCCTCACCCAGCTCAGCAAGGCACCTTTCCAACCCTCCTCAGCACAGCAATTCCTTGGTACCTACATCCACATAGCTGGCATTGATGTAGTCGTTCCCTGTATCAGAGGGCTGTAGCACCACACGGCAGTGATCATCTGAAAGATAAGGGAGATGGGATGATGCTTTGGGGCAGCAACAAAGAGACTGAATAAGGAAGAGTCTGTAATTGAGGAAGAGTCTGTGACTGCTGCCTCCTCAGCAGCACCCCAGTCCTCAGGACATGTTCAGGGCTAAAGAAAGCTAATGACGCTAAAAGTGACATAGCAGAGCAGTAAATGTAAAGTAGTTTTAAGGAAGACTATTTATAAAATGACAAAATGTCCACACCATGTGGGGCCTAGAGGAGCTTTAAGGTTTGAAAGAAATTGGGTCACTCCTTCCACTTTCCTGCAAATACCTGCCTCTAGATGGGATGTGGCAGGGTTTCAGCAGTGACTGATGTCAGGAATAGGAATACAATGATGAATGATTACATTTACAGGAGGATTTGAGAAGCAGAAGAAGGACTCTGGAACTGCATATAAAAGAGTGGGGCCAGAAATCCCTCTGGGCCACAGACAGTGGCCACAGAGGATGAGTATTAGTATTTCTGAAGTGCTGCAGGGGCAGCAACACCAGCCCAGGATCCAGTGCTACCCAACCATCTCCAAGTGCCTGTGCCAACCCCTGGAGATCTGTGCTTACATGGGATGATGCTCTTGTAGCGGTTCTTGCTCTGATTACATAGCTCCTTCCCAGCATTGCAGGAATGCAATAAAGTGGAGGACAGTTGCTGCAGAGGAAGAGGACAAGCCCACTAGACACTGGGACATGTTCTGGAGCTGGCCAAGGCCAACTGCACCATCCAAGGAATGCATGGACAGTGCAGCCAGGTGGGAAAGCAAAGCCAAACCAGACCTGATATTCTCTAAGATGCCCAGCACCATGCCTGTCAACTGATTCATCATCTGTCTGCTCTGCCTCTATTTCTTCCCTCTTAAACTTCTTCAGGGCCTCCAGCAGTTCCTCCACTGGGATCTGTGTGTTCAGCTTGCATGCATCTATAGAAATCACAAGGACAGGAGCTTAGTATTCACTTCATACTAAACTGGTTGGCCCTGGTACTCTGCAGCTTAGACTGAACTGTCATTGCAATGACCAGGAGCCCATTAACCCCTAGATTGTCCCTTCCCACACAGGTCCCTTCTCCTGGAAGGTGTCCCTTTCCCTATGCCAACCAGCTCTGATCCTCTTGCTGCTGTAATGACCTTATGGAGACTTTGAGCACCACGCCAGTGCTTTTAACAAGGTTCCAGGCAAGGCACACTTGCTCATACTTCACCTCTTTGACATCTTCTCAGGGGGATAATGCTGTTGTTCTCCGAGGTTTTTGAGCGGTTGTGCTTTAGTCTGCAAAAGAGCAAGTCCAGCCCATAGACCAGCAGAACAGAGAGACAGAGAGAGGAGAGGCTGTTTCCCATCTAAGAATTTTGTCTCCCACCCTCCTTTATCTCAGGGTCCACTTGGACACTGCCAGTGCAGGGTGCTGGATGCCTCACAGGCAGACAGAAACGTGAACCACATACTCACATGAAGAGCAGGAAGAAGAGAAAAATCCCCAGTGCCAGAAGTGCAACAGCCAGCACTGCTGCCATAATCACAGGCATCCTGTACAGCAGAGACACCGACTCCTGCCCTGCAGGCAGCACAGCCAAAGGTCAGGATCCTGCACAGAACTAGGCATTGGGAGATACCACAGGGGCACATGGAGACCAGTAGATTCCCTCATCTCCTACCCCAGGCTTTGCATTGAAGAAAAGCTACGTTGATGCAGAAGGAACTTGCAGATTCGAGCTTGGTGTGATATGCTCTGGTGTGTGCCCTGTCTCCTTGACTGCCCCAGTCATGACCAGACCCTAGCGAGGTATTTGCGTTTAGGGGTTACAGATACTTTAGGAGGGCACTAGGACTAGGATTAAATATGCGGGGTTGACAGGGATGGTGCACTGTGTCCAGCTGCTACCGGTGCCACACCTGCCCAAATGCCCTGAGGATACTTCAAACCCATCTACCATAGACAGCCTCAAGACCTAGAGAACTTTGAAGATTAAAGTAGGACAACAATCCCCTACCACTTCTGCATTGCACCAGCACATCTTCAGGGAAGCAGCCAGACTGGGAAAAGGGAACATATAGGAGAGGCTCAGTCACCAGAAGCAAAGAGACACTTACCAACAGAGAAGCTGTAGCAGACACAGGTGAACTTCTCTGACTGTTGGAGAAGATAGGAGACAGCTCAGCCCACCTATGGTCCTTTATCATTCCTGGGGCCAAAGGTCTCCCACCCACAGCCACTGAGTGCCCCAGCTGTGGCCAAGGACCCGAGGCACACCATCCTGCCCAGACGCCTGGGCTTTCAGTGCCTGGGAGCTGACCCTGTGCAGCACTGTGGCTTTTCACCGCAGCCAGACCAGAGCTAGCGAGGGGCCCAGACCTGGCTGGCACCATCCTCAGGAGCCCCCACAGTAGGTACCTGCGGTGAGCGGCGGACGAGACGGAGAAGGGCCATGTAGTCCTGGCCTGGCTGGAGGGCAGTGTTGTGATAGCCCTGCCCATGGGTCCCATTGCCCAGCATGAAGTTGATGGGGCCAGTGAGGTTGAGAACAGCGGCCACGTAGGCACTGGGCTGCTGGCTGACATTGAAGGGCTGCTGACTGTTGTTGGAGGGCTGTGGTTGCCCAAGGCAGGTGCTTTTGATAACTGAGCCATTGTGTGTCGTGGCCACAACAAGCTGGTGCTCTCTGCAAGGCCAAATGTGAGAGGCATGGGAGGACAATGGGGAGAGTGGAATATAAGAATCTGCAGGCAAGCAATGCCAGTGGGGACACCCATCTTGGGGTGGCAGAATTTTGAGTGATGCACTCACCTCACCCCCTCAGAGGTGATGGGTCGCAGAGGAAGCACAGCTGTACCTTGGGATGGTGAGATTACATGGATGCTGTGGCAGCTGAAGTCAAGAGGGTGCAGGATGTCTGGAGGGCAAGACCCATGGAATGAGCATCAGCTCAGCAGGGGCAGCCTTGGTGAGTGCAGGCTGCAGAGCACAGCCCCTCTGTGACCAGGCTCCTCAGACAGGGCCACAGCATGCCTTACCTGAGCTGTTGGTCTGAAACTCCCACAGTGACGCAGCCCCAGCTCCAGCAGCTGTCAGTCCCTGAATTGACACCATGTAGCTGTTGCCAGGATCGTGCTCTGGCAGCTGGTGCTCAGTGATGGAACCATTCACCTGCAGCCGCTCCATCTCCAGGAAGCCAGTATCCCGTGCACTCCTGACCGTGATGTTCAGCTGGGGACAGGAGAAAGAGCCAAAGGGCAGCAGCTCTGACCTGCCCACAGCTCACTGAAGCAGAGCAAAGCCCCCCTGCCAGCTTCTCCTTCTCTGTGACTGCCTCAGCTGAGGAAGGCTCTGCAGAGGAACTGGCAAGATCTTCAGCCCCATGTGTGGATTTGAAAGCAGAGGAAATGAGGATTTAGAGTCAACACTCAGGATGTCTGAGTAGTTGCTTCTGTGAGCAAAGGATCAAGCCTCTGTGAAGATCTGAGAGAAGAGGGAGACTGTTTATTCGAAGGGATATGTATGCATGTAATAAGACCAAGGCCAGGTTCACCCTAAGGTATTGCAACACCACAGGCTCTGTAGTGACATCCTCTGCATGGGACTATCTCTTTCTCATGCTTCCCAGCCTGCCTGCACAGAGCTCCAGGCGAGAAAGTGAGGGTCTGCTCGTGGTCCCTTGGTACCTGGTATCCAATGATCTCCCCTTTGCAGGAGGGTAGTGCCTTCCACCTCAGGGACCCTGAGCTGCGATCCAGCCACAATTGCTCTGGTTTGTCTGGCACTGGAAGCACAGGAGAACAGTGTCACACACAGGGCCCATCAGGAGGGCCTGAGCCCTGAGCAGGGTGCAGGCAGCTCCTGGCCAGGGGACAGACTGCAAAGGCACCTCCTAAGAAGGCTTTGTCCCCTACAGTGGTTACATGTGCTGCATCAGTGGGAAGAGCAACAGTGTGGTGAGCAGTGGGACATTGAGGTGGGGACAGATTTTGCTGCAGGGTCCTGCAGAGCCCCTTCCCCAGAGTCCCACAGGATCCAAGCAGCCCTGATGCCTATAGGAAACAGATGATCAGGCTGAGCTGACAGGTGAATGGGACATATATCCACTTCCTCTGCTGTGACACAGCCCCAGACTGTCCCTTCTCTCTGATGCTTTTGTAAACTCACCTGTTTCCTCTGTCCTGAACAACCATGAGAAAAGCACAGTGCTGGAGGGCAAGGAGATGGTGACACTGTAGTTAGTGAAGGGCTGCAATGAGGAGCAGGTGAATGTTCCCTCCTGACCATGTAATATCTCCTCTCCTTTCACCTCTTCAGCCTCACAGAGACGAGAAGAAGACTCTGCCAGTCGGCACATAGCCCGCATGTCCTGACAGGTGCCAGGGAACCTGCATGTCCAGTTCAGTTTGATGCTGGTGCTGGAAATTTGAAAGTTTCCAAGGCCAACCTTCAGTATCGCTGTGAAGGAAATATTGCCAGAAGGTCACTCTTCCCTGCCCCTCCCAGTCTTGCAAGGATGCTCATACAGCCCTGCTCACCACCCATCCTGGTGGAGGGAAAGTGAGAGACTGAAGCTAGTCACTCCCGCTCTCTGGTAGGGGAGCAGGAGGAGTTTGGGCTCGTTGTTCTGACACATTTCCAGCATCCTGCCCTGCAACGGACTGTCGTGCTCCTGATCCCTCCCTTACTCATGCAGTTCACTTCAGTGGGCCGAATGCACCTCCAAACACCTCTGGCGTTATTTGCCCATCAAGAGACAGGTTCCTTATCTCTGTGGGATTGGAATTGGCTGTGACATTTGGTCTCAGTGAAAGATGGCTGGAAACCCTCAGGACAGCTCAGCATCATTTCCTCATCCTTCTCATAAGTCTCCTGATCTGGTGCCACCTGGACTCTAAAGTCCACCTTGGGCTTTTTGCCACCTTTTGGTAGAGGGAAAAGTGGGCGTTACTTGGGCTGCGAGGTGATGAGGTGGGGTATGGTAAGGGGTGGGATAGAAATCTCCAGTAATCCAGCCAGCCAGTGAAGGGAGGGGGAAGGCTGCACATCCATCTACCAGGCTAAGCCAGCCCTGGGCAGTCAGGGCTCCCTTCATTTCCCTGCACTCTAGCTCCTCATATGCCTCCAGAATCCCTCATCCATGGGCAGACAGGGGAACAATCAGACCTGTGCACTCCAGGGTGGCACCTGGAGGAACAGTGAGGATCATGGAACCTCTGCTGGCACCTAAGTGCTGGCCGTGGATCCTGCCCCAGGCCTGGAATCCCACCTGTGGGCCCCATGCCTGGCCTGCTCAGGAACCTCTGCAGGATCTGGCAGCTTGCCCAGCTGGTACTACCTTGTGTGTTGTCTCCTGGCTGGGATGTCCCTTCCAACTTTGCATAGGCAACACAGCACCAAGGAGGGACTGTGATGTACCTGCAGCTGGGCTGGGCTGTTGAAGGTGAAGGTAAAGAGGAGATGGGAGAGCAGCTGCTGCCACACTTACCAATACACTGTATGACCCCCTCAATGCGCGTCCAGGCACTTTTGTTCTTGCCCCACCAAGCATGTTCATAGACTAGTTTTTCAGATATCACTTGCTGAAGCTCCTTGGCACATATGACCTTGGGAAATGGTGGCTTGAGACCTCTAGGGCAGATTAAGTTCAGTGGTACATTCTGTTGGAATATACTGTTGTTTCGTGAAAACTGAAGTCTTTTGTCCCACAGAGGTTTTGTGCAATTTTCTGTCAGGGAGACAGTATGACAGTCTTTCTCAGACACGAGGTGTTGAGGCAGGAGGGGAGCCAAAGTTTTTCCATGATTTTTCTGTTAGTATCCAATACCACAAGGATACCCAAGGGCCCTCAAGTGAAGTGTGTGCCTGGGCAAGGAAGTGATATGGCACACTAGGAGAAAGGTAAACTGTGGGGCAGAGTCTGTGTCTCTCAAATTTCCACATGGCCCACAACTCAGGAATAGACTGGGAGGAGATGGGACAGAGAAAAACTGTCCTGCATTGAAGGCTTTTACCCCTCTCCATCTTGGAGACTGCTCCCAGCTGGGACCTGTCTCTCAGTTATGGCCAAGACATTTCATAGACATGTCAGGATGTCCAGGTCCTGTCCGCAAGGAGAATGTGGCAGGGGAGACCTATCACTCCCCAACTTACCCATGCTGCAGTTCAGTTTCTCTGCCAACTTGTGCCATCTTCCCTCGATGTCCTTCACCTCCCAAGCATCCTTCCAATCTTGAGAGGTCCCATTTGCACATCTGATAACAGCAAGGGAAGTAGAGCCCTTCTTAAAGCAGCTCAGTGTCACCTCTTCATTGAGCCCATAAGAACTCTGGTTTGGGTTAAAGTGGAGCTTTTTGTCCCATTTGGGCTTCTGGCATCTCTCTGCACAGAGGAGAGAAGAAGGAGCAGGTGTAAGCAGGATAGGAAGAGGTTTGCTGTGACACCTCTTGCCCTGATTTTGACACTATCTCCTTTGGTTACCAAATCCCTCTTTTGCAGCATAGAACAGAGTTAATGGTGACAGCAGGCCACCCCAAGAGCAGACCCAGCCGTGCCTGCAGACTTGGAGGCTTCCCACTCCAGCTCCATTTGGGCAAGGCTGACCAGGGACTGAACTCCTTCTCAGTTTTCACACAGAGTTCCTTCCACGCCCACCACCTTGGACATATGCCCAGGCATTGTTTGAAGGCACAGGGCTTACAGCAGCCTCCAGTGCAGGGGCCCTTGTTGCTGCCTTTGAACTCCTCTCCAGGAGCACAGACCCCAGCAAGTGTCCACAGCAAGTTGCTGAGACAAAAAGAGCCACATCACTGCCAGGACACAGGGGAAAGCCAAGGTATCCACTCCTGGTCTGGTTTTACCCAGGTGGGGCTGAAATATGACCATGTGACAGAGGGTCTGATGGCAGCTCGGGACCACAAGTCTAGGTGATGCGGGGCTGTGCTTACCCTTGCAGGTGGCAGTCTCATTCCACATGGTCTGAATCCCGATGGAGATGCATCTGATCTGGGGGACCGAAGGCACAGAGTCCCCAGTGCAGTTCAGCTGCACCAGTTCGCTCAAGGCGTAGTTGCTCTTGTTTGGGGTAAACTGTAGCTTGGGGTCCCAGTCAGTGGGAACTTCACATTTTCCTGTTTTAAAGGCCAAGAGAGAGAGCCCTGAGTGTCACCAGGTTTTGACAGTGACCTTGGGGGTGAGGGAGTCCCATCCAGAAGGCTGCCGGTCCCGTTCACTTCGGATGTGCCACATCCTAGGATGAGGCCCCAGGTGAATGATCCCTTCTTACACCCTCAAATGTAATGCAGAAAGGTTACCCACAGTCCCTCCAGCCCACCCCTATGCTGCAGAGACCTCAGCCAGAAGGATCCAGCAGCCCTGTGGGTGTTGCCTTTCTTCTGCAGTCTCCCCCCAAATACAGGGGCTGCGGGGGTGCGCCAGCCCCTCTGCTGGCACTGCTCACCTGCATTCCCATCTTTCTGCTGAACATTGTCTGTTTATACTGACTGGTTTGAAGCAAGAAGGCCACTCAAGTTTCTGCTTTGCTTTTACTCTGCAGGTTGCGCTTGTTATTTCCTCTTCTCAATCCCTCTCTCAAAATAATCTGCTGGCTCCTAGGACTAGGTACCTCCTGTCCCATATCCCTCCAATCCTCATCCAGCATGATGAGGATGCTGGATGAGGACTGGTGTCACCTCCACATCTGAGTTAGCAGAAGGGACCTGAATGTAGGTAGGTATTTAACAAGCTGCACATTTAGCTGTGTTTTGCAATCTGTAGACGGGGCAATTTAGTGAAATAAATCTTCATATTAGTTTTCATTGGCTTCTAAACAGGAGTGCTGCTGGCTCTCTGCATGGCACTAATTTGGGTCTCTACCCTCTGAGCAGACACCACTTTTCACAAAATTCATGACCTTTTCTCATCCAATGAATTTAGCTACAGGTACCCAAACATTGTCAAAATTTACCAGGGTGCAGTGAGCAGGTGCAGCCAGTTTGTGTTGCTTCCCACAATACCCAAAAGGCATTGGGATTCTCCACGGAAACAGCAACAGGCTAATGGACCACAACAGCTGCATCCCTTCAGACAGAATAAAGCTCCTGACAAATAGTGGAAAAAAAATATCACCAGACTGGCAAATTAAGCAGCAAGTATTTCAGGCACCTGAGAGCTACTCATGTGTTGTTTCACATCTCAGGGCCCCAAACTGTGCCTGCGTAAAGTTTATTCATCTATGTGTACCTATTCTTCGATTCAAAAGTCACCACAGAAATGTAAGCAATCACTGCTTGAAAAGAGGTTCACAGGGCCTGACCCGAAGCAAGAAGCAGTTTCAGGGAATGAAAGCTTTCCACTGGAGGCAGCCATAGGAGCTGAGTGGGCTGTGAATGCACAGGGACATGGCTGGCCTCCCCCAGCCTGCGTCACACTTGACCTTGCAAAGGGGCCTCATCGTGTTCTTTTTGTAACTACGTATGCCATACATCCTGGTAGCTCTTACAGTCTCCACAGTACACAAAACCCAGAGGCAGCACATGCCATGGCAACCTGCTGGGCAGGAAATAAGGAGGAAAAGAGAAATTCTGCTTTGCAGACAACCTGCTGACACAGGTGCAGATTTCGAGATATCTGGGACAGTGTCTTTCTACAAACACGGATGCTTGGCTGGCAGGGGTGATTGCAACTGTATGACAGAGCTCTGCCTTGCTTCCAGCTCTCCCTGAGTCTCACAGCAAATCTGTAAGTACTTTTCATATAGCAAAGCACTCACTGCTAAAACAACCGTGAGTGCACCTTGCTAGAACTGGGGGTTCCTTGCAGAGGCCAGGGGTAATACTATGTTTTAAAAAGCCACATCTCATGCTTGCTGCTTTAGAGGTGCAATACAGTGCAGATTTACTGTAGCACAAAGTATATGACTTTTTTTTTTTTTTTCACTAAAAAGTGAAACTTCTGCACAATTGAAATTTTGGCATATTCAGCATTATACTAATTACTATTGACTGAGTCAGTCTTTCATAAAATCATAGAGTCATAGAATGACTTGGGTTGGAAGGCACTCAAGGAAGATCATCTTGTTCCAACTTCCATGGGCAGAGACACCTTCCACTAGACCAGCTTACCCCAAACGCTGTCTAGTCAGGGACACTTCCAGGGATGGAGCATCCACAGCTTCTCTGGATTACCTGTTCCAATGGATTTTGGAAACAATGATTGCAACACTGTGAGTGTGATCATCCATCCAACTCCTCCTCCACTGACAGGTCCATCCATCAAATTTACACTTTTACAGTTTGGAGACAAGAATGTCATGTGTGATAGTGTCAAGTGCACAAGTTCAGGTGGATGATGTTAGTCACTCTTCCCTTATCCACCAGTGACACTGTAGCCCCACCACAGATGGTCATCCAATGTCTCAGGCGTGGTTTTCCCTTAATGAAGCCATGCTGACTGTCACCAATCACTTCCATGTGCCTTAGCATAGTTTCCAGCTCTCTGTGATCTTGCCAGGCACCAAAGTGAGACCTACTGGCCTGCAATTCCTTGGGTCTCCCTTATTTCCCTGTTTCAGTTTTTTGTTTGTTTTGTTTGTTTATTGCTTGTTTTTTTTAAAAATAGGGCTTATGCTTCTCCTCATCCAGTCAGTAGGAATCTCACTGGAAATTCCCTGCTACAACTTCTGAAGGATGATGGATAGTGGCTTAGCCACTTCCTCCACCCTCAAGACCCACACATGCACCTCGTCAGGTCCCAGTCTCATGCACCTTCAGGCTCCTTAGATGTTCTCAAACCTGATCTTCTCCTACAGCAGGCTGCTCTTTGATCTCCCAGTCCCTGCCTTTGCCTCCTGTGACTCAGGTGGGTACTTTCCCTTGGGTGGTCCACTGAAGTAGAAGGTGCCCTGTAAGACTCCTGAGCTGGAAGCAGGTGTGAAGGGATCACTCTGACCAAACTGGCACAACAGCCACACATTTCTGACTACTGTTCATTTTCCCCAGTACTCTGTTGAATCATTTCTCTTACATGTTGGCGTTTATCAGCCTTAATCCTATGCCAGGAACATCAGCCACTTTTCCACTTTCTTTCATGTGAAAAGGGCACCACAGAGATGAAGATTTGCTCAGGATTTCCTCTGTCCTCCTGTCAGTGTCTGCTAAAACAGGATGGTGGATGCTGCTGTGATGCAGCATGGTTTTCAGTGCAGCCTCAGGCAAAGGTAAACATCTCAAATGTCCTCTGCAAAACCACATGTGTGCCAGCAGGGTGTCAGTGGTCACATCTGCCCTTCATGCACAAAGACTATATGGGTGAACAGTCCTGCAGGCAAACCCTCTTGCTCCCTTCTTGCAGGGGGCTCTGCCCACAGAGCCCCTTGCAAGCACAAGTGGGATGTCTGTCCTCTGGGACTCATTCTTTCCTTCCCAAACTCTCTGAGCTGTGGGGGTGGTCATTTGGCCCCATTTCTCCTTCCCCACGGGCTCTCCTGTGCACTTTGACCTGCCAGATGTGCTCCTGTTGGGCTCAGGTATGGGACAGGCAGAGGCTGTCTCAGACTCTGGCTGGGCATGGACCATGCTGAGCAGGGCCCGAGAGCTGAGTGGGAGTGTTCAGAAAAGGCAGGCAGACCTGACAGCTCATCCCCTTCCTCAGAGGAGCCAGAGACTGGGAGTCTGCTGCTGCAGTGAAGTCCACCAGCATTAGAAATTATCCTAGGAATTAACACTGTCTGACAGAGGGATGGGTACGGCAAAATTAACTTGCTTGCCTTGTGAAGGAGTGGAGTAGACCGGCAAGGCAGTCTGGGAGACTGCCAAAGCCTATTTCCCTCCTGCACATGGAGGGTCCTGCTAGCAGTGCCCAAGCCATCACAGCCCCTCCAGGGCTTTCCTCCTGCCCAATTCCTGCTGCTCCAGAGGAGCTGAAGTCATGCAGGGTATTACAGCACTGAGACCGTCTGTATCCGGGCATCTACAGCAGCTCAGAGTCCTTCCTAGTGGCATTTCTGATGACTGTTTGAGGATGAAGCCTAGAAGGCTCTGCTTCCCCATGGCAGGGGAAGGAGGGGGAGGAGAGGGAAGGGGGAGAGAATATACTTTCAGTTCATGTCTGTTTTAATCTCAAGAAGGAGTCGCCATCCCTGGAGGTGTTTAAAAAAAGACTGGATGAGGAGCTCAGTGACATGGCCTAGATGATGGGAGGCTTGGATGGACGGAGTGTAGTGCCTGTGGTTCCACGCTTGCGGGTTTGATCCCTGGGTGGGCGTTTGCTTGGGAATTGGACTAGATGATCCTGTGGGTCCCTTCCAACTCAGAATAACCTGTGAACCTATGAACATCAATGAATACAACCCAGCTCAGACTCCCATCTTCAGCAAATCCAAGCCTGGCAGTGATTACTGCTTGGGACTCATTGGGACAAAATAATCCACGACTGCTGGGTGCAATCGAGATGCACAGCCTGGAGTGGTGGGCAGTGGGGCCACCTCTGTCCTCACTCACTTTCTTACACTCCTTTTCCAATCACTCTGTAACAATTGCCATGGGAAAAGTGCTCCTTGGAGCAAAGGAGCCTGTGCTCCAACCCAGAGTGGTTTGGTGATGGCCATGGGGAGCTGTTAAGGGATCTCCACCAGGCTGGAGCTCACCACTTGTGCAATGTAGTTGGATGTATGTAAGGGGCCAGGGAACTGAGGGAGAAAGGAGAGTGCTCAGATAGAAAGGGGAAAGAAATGCTCAGCTTCCAGCCTGGTAGGGACCAGTAACATTTGGGATAGTAATGAAACAGTCCTCAGACACTGTTTTCTACATTGCACAGTAGTGTGCCGAGAGTCACGCACAGGGCCTCTGCCCCAGCTATAGGAAAGAGACTGAGTCAAGTGGAATTTCAACACGGAAAATATGGTGTAGATGTGACCAAACAGGGACCTCTGCAACGTGCAATGTGTGTTCACTTCAAAACAGAAAATGCTGAACGCCTTGACAGGAGTGGTAGCAAAAGTTTAGTCTCTTTGCCTCCTATAGACAGGGATTAACTGTTTGGGGTGTTTTACAGTAGATGCTATTTAATGAATACCCTCCTTGCTGATCTTGTTTATTACCCATGAATATAGAAAGCATTTTACAGAAATATCTGGACCGCCTGTCCCTGCTGCAAAGGAGTTATGAGCCTGGCAGGCAAAGCAAAGCCCCAGCATGACCCAGAAACAGATGTCACGGAGGATCAAGAGAAAGGAGAAATAGCTATGCTGGCTATTCAGGTCAGGCTCCTGAATTCAGCCCTTTGCTTACTGCCAGAAGATGTACTTTCTTCAATTATATTATGTCTTACATAAAGAATAAAGGAGAAGGTGAAATCTAAGAAGGAGTAGGCAAAGTTCTACCCTTTTGCCATGGCAGCTCAGCAGCTGAGAGTGATGACAGCAAAGTGTGCTGTAGTCTTGCTCTGTTTCATGCCGTGAGATGAGCTAAGAAAAGCAACCACTGTTTCCACCAGCGGAGAGTTGTATTGCAAGCCGCTGAGAACACACAGAGGGGACTTGGAGTATCTCTGTGCTCAGCACTAGCAACCAGAGCAGCTGAGCAGGTCTTTGAGAGTGGTGGGCAGCATGAGGGTGGAAAAGGAGGAGAGGTGCCTCAGGGGTGCTGTGCTTGGGAGTCATGCCAGAGAAAGGGGGTAGCAAAACAGGTCACTGTGGGAAGAGCTAGGAAGTGGTGGCATTTAAACTTGTACTGGTTTCCCATGCAAAAAAAAACCCTGACAGGTTTTTAAGAACATAACTTAAAATTCATATCTCCTGAATTTGTGCTCTGGTGATATGAAGTGGAAGCATGGTGGAGCACACAGTTCACAGCCCTTATAGTGTCAAGCCCAAGGCACTCTTCCTCAGTATCTCTTAGCACTGGTGTTCTCCACAAGATTTACTCTAAAAACTGTTTGAAATTTGACTTTCAGACTGAGTGAGGCTTTATTTGAGCTAGAACCCTCCTACACACTGGCCATTGCAGCTATGCTCCTAGTTAGAGCTTCTTGTCAGCTGCCACTGTGCAGAGTCATGTAAGGCTGCTGAGAAATGGGTTGGGGCCAGCACAGAAAACATCCCCCAGAAGTTTCTCCACCTGCCTTCCAGGAAGGTTACTCTGAGGGAATGAGGATTTCATACAAGGGTGCCATCCCAGTGAGGAAAACAGCCCCATGAGAGCAGCACAGCAAGACAATAAGGTGACAATAAGACGAGACAATGAACCTGCTCAATACACGGTGTCCCTGTGGTGGGGTGAGCACAACAGTAGTGCTGCACTGACTCACACATGAACACATGTCCCAACCACATCCTCTGCCTGCAGCTACTCTGTTCTGCCCTGGACTGGTTTCTGTGGCACTGTTCCCATTGGGCTGTTCCCTTTCCCTTGTTGCACCCCGTATCTACCAGGTTTATGAGAGATGCTTAGGGATCCTATCCCTATGTCCTTCATCCCTGCCCAACAGATTTTCCCTGCCCCATTGACACTGTCACCCTAGCAGGGGCAGGAGGTACCTTCCTGCCCCATCCTGACCATCCACCTTGCCCTGTCCCTCGGGAAGACAAGGACTCTGATCCATTGGGTTGGGATAAGTCCACATGCTGAGGATGCAGGCAGGGCTGTCTGCACTGCTGGGGGTGGCCACCACATGTTTTTGTCTTGCTTCCTCTTTTCACAAACACCAAGGTGCAAACTCAGCAATATCGTCTCTGTCACAGGCAGCTCTACGTTCTTCCAGGGGTAGCTGGGTGACTGAGATCTGCAGAATGTGTCAAGAGCCTGCTAGCCTACAGGTTCCTGCTGCATTCCACTGTTTATGGTACAGACAGGTCCTGGTCTTAGTGTGCACCTTGAAAACAAACAGGAGAGCTTGGAAGTCATTCCACATGCCGGCCTGGAAGAACAGCTTCAGTGGAGATCTGGGCAATGAGAAGTCACCCAAGGTAGGAGAATATACTCTGTTGCAGTTTTAGCCCTTGGTTTCCGCATGAGAGTTTGTTGTGCTTACAGCCTCTACAATCACACAGATGCATTTTTCCCTGGCAACGAGCTCCTGTGACCCCTATCACACAGTACAGACCCTGATGTCACTTCACATCAGCAATTAAAGTTTCTGGTCCCATTCCCTATACTTTGCAATAGCCAGAGTACATAATCAGCGTGTTTTTCTAGCCTGCACCAGTCCAGACACATTTCCACAGCGGACCAGGATGACACGATTAGATGCTTGTTTAATGATTTTTATCACCTAGCTCCAAGAAAATTGGTTTAGAGAAACATTCCACTTCAGATACATACAGAACAAAGCAAGGTCACAGCCCGTAGAGCACAGCTCAAACATCAGACAGTGCAGCCTCCTGGGGGTTAGATAATGTGTGAGCCTGCAGATACCCAGTAACTCTACTGGGATCCAAGCATGCAGCCTCTGTAGGAAGAGCCCACAACAGTTCTGGGGGAGCCCTGACCCTTCCCACACCAAGAAATCCTGTTCAAGAGCAATCCTAGAACATTATAATTCTTGACCCTAGGGTCTTCTGGACAGGGTCTCAGCCTGCAACTCTCCAGGTTGGGCTCCAGCACCCATATCCACTGTGGGGAGGACATGGCTCCTGCACACTGTGCAAGGACAGATGGCCACCTCATGCTCCATGAAGGACCATTACAGACTCTGCTGAGGTTTTCCCAGCACCCCACGATTTGCTGCCCTTCATCCCCAGAGCTCCACCTTGCCGCAACTCAACTAATGGGCTAGTGCCCTAGAATGGACATCAGACTTCTCTGATACAGCTGCTGTACCCCGTACATGGTGAAGATGCACAGCAGCCCTGAAGCAGGGGTGCAGCAAAACCTCCTCTTCTGGGTGGAGCAGCAAGCACTCCTTACCTTTTTCCAAGGGTTCTCCAGAGTAGCTGAGATCATCACGCCCTTGTGCTGCCATCAGAGATGTGAGGAACAGCAGGAATATCCATCGCAGGGCCATGATCACTCCAAGAGTAGGACTGAGGTCTCAGCCCTGCCTGCTGCCTCACTGCACACCCGTCTCTTTGTGAGAGGTGCAAGCACAGAAAGGAAACAGGCACTCAGAGAAATCACATATGGTGCAATAGGCTTCCTCATTGGAGAGGGAACCTCTGTCAGTGTCTGCACCGCCTTCATTCTTCCGTGCTTTGTGGTAGCTTCACGTGCCTTTTGCAATCTTGCTGCTCTTCAGTCACTTGTCTAAAAACCACAATTTTCAGGCTTTCTGGAAAGGGTTGCTACTAAGCACAACAGCTGGGTTGCCTTGTTTCCCAGCACAGACATCAGCAGTCCCAGAAGGACTTGTGAGGTGTGCTGGTTCATAACTGGGCTCAGAAAGTCAAGCAGAGAATAAATCAGGATAACCCTTACCTTGTTACTGCCTTGGTAAGAGTTGTGATTAAATGGACTTCTGAAGTTACAGATGCTCTGAATTAGTTGGCGGTGTGTACCATGAGAATGAAAGCCAAAGTTTTGAAAGAAATGGCTGGGTACTCAGGACTGGGCTGAGAGCATATTCTTGGGAGGAAACTGACAAGAGCCCTGGGAACCTGGAGCTCAAGTGCTGTGGCACATTTGTTTTCAGCACATGGTGGAAGCAGAAATGACCATGAAGGTGTGACAGGGCATGGCAATGGATAAAAGAAGGTCTACTGGGGAGACTGTGTAGCTGAAGGTGGCACTGGGCACAGCATCAGACACAACAATCAGAGGTGGTCCAGGTCAGGAGTTGATGAATTTGTGCTTCCCCAGACACTCAGCAGCCCTTGCTGGATGTGCTTGGCCTACATCCGCGCTGAAACACACAGCTGGGAGAAAACAAGTCCTGAAGACTTCTCTGAGGCTTCTCAGCCAGGCTGCAGCCCCTGTGGTGGCTTGCCTCTGTTGTGTTCTTCATCAAGGCCTGGTACTCATGCTTGGGGTCAGGCTCTGCTTTCTGCTGATTTGCACACCCTGTGTCACTAAAGGTGACAGCATTGAGCAGCCCAGTGTTGGGTGGCCCTCTCCAAATACACCATCCCCAGCCTTTCCAACAATCTAATTTTGTGCCAAACATGTTAAATGTTTTACCTTTTTGGTTGGTTGGTTTGTTGGTGTGGGGTTTTTGGGGGGAGGAGGGGGTGTCCTCGTTTGGTTGGTTTGGCGTTTTTTTGATGTGTCTTTTTTGTTTGTTTGGGGTTGCTTTGGTTTGGTGGGGTTGTGGGGTTTTTTAATGTTTTTTTTCTGGTTGTGTTTGTTTGTTTGCTGGTGGGTTTTTTTCTGCAATTACAGGATGTGCTTGAGGGCAGATACTCCAGCAGAATTTTGCCTCTCAGGAACAGAGCTGAAGGCTGCCTATCCACTTTCCTTGCACCTTACTATGCCCAGAAAGGCAGTCACAGCCTCTTTTCCCTTGTCTGTCTACTCAATTATACTTGCCCTGGCAGAAGTGCCCTGGAACTGCACGTACACAGTTAAGACCCTGGCATTGCAGCAGAGCACATCCTGGGAGGTACCTGGAAGGTAGCTGTGCTCCATCTCAGGTATCTGTGAGTTTTGTAGGGTGGTGGAAGGCAAATGCTGCTCTGCCTCCAGCAACAGCAGCAACTCAGACATCACNCCTAGTCCTTCATCGCACCACTCCCAGCACAATGGTTGTCACCTCCTGTGTTATCATCTGGCATCTGCAGAAACTCTTTACTGCCCCATGTGAAACCTCAAAATCATGGGGGAAGTGTGGCCCAAGCAGTTGTCAGGATGTT
>WEKX01002388.1:0-36980 GCA_013390025.1 Pitta sordida
TGTGATTCTGTGATTCTGTGAGGTGGGACTGCACCAGCCCCAGTGTGGTTGCAGCCCCGCCCCTCCTGGGACAGGCAGGCCTGAGCGACAGCTGCCACAGCCACGCCAGGGCTTGTGTTAGGTAGGGTTACCACCAGTTAGACTGTTAGATTACCATTGGTTAGGCAGGATTACTGAACCAGTGCCAGTGCTGCGAGTGGAGTGCTCTGTCCAGAGGTGCCAGCCTGGCATAGTGCGTGGTCACTGCCGTTGCCAGGGGAAGGGGCAATTTTTCTCTACCCAGCCCTGGCCTGCCCTGGTGCTCACAGCGCTCCAAGAGGGGTGGAGCACTCCGTCCAGAGGTGCTAGCCCATCACAGCGCTGTGTCACTGCTGTTGCCAAGGCAAAGGGTAGTTTAGCTCTAGCCAGCCGTGGCCAGCCCTGGTGCTCGCAGTGCGCGAAGCAGAGCAGTTGCAGTGCAGTGCAGTGGTGATGGCTGAGCCCGGGGGCAGGGCAGGCTGCATAGAGGCAATGCCCAGGGGCTGCAGGGGGGAGTGTGATGGGTGCAGCTTATTTACATATTCATGCACTCATTTACATATTAATGGACTCATTTCTCCACAGCCTTATCTGCCCAATGCATGGACCTCGCTTTTTTTACTGAAAAATTAATCACACAGAATGAAACCGCAAAGATATAAACTGCGAATAAGTGGGAACTTACTGTATTTATTTATTTGTTTTCTATTTTAAGTAGCTGGAGTTCTGGAGCAGCAAATTTATTCTGACTTTGTGTTTGTTAACTGTTGAGTTAGTAAAACTTAAGAATTTCTTGCATTGCCCTTGAGCATTTTGAATGCTTAAGAATGTGTTGCTTTTCTAGTTACGGATTTTGCTTATACTGTTCTGGCTGGCATTTCAGTAGTTTAGCTGTAGATATTTTGAATAAGAAACTGCTGTGGGATAATTCTCAGTCCCACAGCTATACAGCAAGTTACAGGAGATGTTTATAGTGTTTACTTTCTTTTTAGCTATACAAGATGTTATTATTATGGCTATAAAGTGATTGGGAGAAGATTATTTATCATGAGCTGCATTAAAACTCTTGAAAAGAGGAGATGTGTGTATAAGCACAAGTGTGCATGAAGGAAGTTTAAATCCAGTGGAGGAATTCAGTATTTTCTTAAAATGTTGCTGCCTTATCACAGCTTGTATGATGCAGCAAAATAGGGCTTGCAGGATGTATTTATAATTTTGTCAGTGACTTGCTGTGTGATCTTGGATGAATCTCTGTATTATTTCATCATGTTTTCCCAATCTGTTAAATGAGGATAGAAATGATTGCTCTGTTACCACACTTTGGATCTGTAGATTAAGAAGTGCAGTTTCAAGTCTAAATAATTGTGTTTTGTGTATGTTTGGCTTAGTTGCCTTGTAACTTTCCTTGCAACAATACACTAAATTTTAGTTTAGAATATCCCTTAGACATAAATGTGAGGTGGCTTTTTAGGCTGTATTTTTAAATCTTTTTGTTTGTTTTTTGTTCTTTTCACTACAGTCAGTTATGGAAGGTTTCTGTAGAGCTTCCTAGAGGTGTTCCTGTTCAGTATCGATACTTCAGAGGATACTTCTTGGACCCTAAGGTATGTGCAACCTTTTCTATTTCAAGTTGGCTCATCACTAGTAAAAATTCTCTTATTTGAAACACAAAGGATTTTCTGAGTTAAACATGAGGGTTTTTTAGAAATAAATTTTAAATTGCAACATATGAAACATTAAAATACTTGTGGAAATACCGACAGTTCAATTCTGAAAATACATAGCCATATGTTGTTAACTTTAATTATTTTTGTTAAATGATGTTTTTTACCAGTGTTAGTGTTTTAAGAATTTCAGTAATAAAGAAATACCTGACATTATAATAAAGCTTAAATAATATGGTGAGGTTCTTATAGTTAGAATGGTGTATAGACTTCTGCGGAAGCATGGAAGCAAGTGATACTAAGAGAGAAAAATGCTTAGTATAGGAGGTATATTGAAATTTGTGGCAGTTTTAAAATCAGTGCAGATTTTTTTGTGAAGCATGAGAAATATTAACTAGCTTTTGTGCTGCAAAATTAACGTCTCTTGGAATGAAAAGGTGAAACAAGGAACAGCACCTCCCAGTATTTTCTATATGTTTGTATATAGGTATTTGCATGACTTGGATGGGAAAAAAAACCCCAAGAGACAGATGCAGATGTGATTTTACAGGTGTTGATGTAAAAGTTGCATGTGACTTGAATGTATGTGAATAAGAGTTGAGTATGTGTCAGCATAATGGTCTGTAAAAATTACACTAAGGTAGGGGGAAGTTCTTGATGACGCTGCATCCAGAAAAACTTTGTGCTAAGTTGAGAAAATAAGCAACTACTCTTTAACTGTTTTTCTTAATAACAAGTAATAACGGTAAGAAATTTAAACCTACCTTTGCTGTCTTTCATATTCTGTTAATTCCCTGTAGCTGTTCACTCTGTGCTTTAGTTCTTCATTGAAATTGGAAGTACAAAGGCTACAGCTAAACGTGTAAAGGAGTTACAGAATCATTTCATATCTCTCTTTTAAATATTTGAAATTACTGCCAGGAGTATGTAAGTTTTTGTCAACTGGATTAGCCTATTTTTCACTAAAAATATTTGACAGAGGTATCATTTCAGTGAAGGATACTAATTACAAATGAGACACAATTCTGTTTCTTTCATTTTAGCATGTGAGATAGTCTAGTCTGAAACTGGTGCTTTGAAGCAAAAGAGGGCCAGTAATAGATTTTTTTTCCTGAGGTCCTACTGGCAGGCCAAAAGTAGATTATTTCTTACAGCCTAGCATCTCTGGTGAGACTCATGTTTTTGTAAATGCCCATAAGTTTAAAATGTAAGCACACTAGGCAAATAGCTTGTGAAAAGAGATTGGCAGAAAATGTACTCATAGATGATACAATTTCAGTTTTGCCATTTGAAAAAATTTACAGTATGTTTTGGTGAGTGTGTTTCTTTAAGTAGGTGCTCTGTATCGTGCACAGTTTATGTACCATGTGATGCAGAGTCTGCCAAGGTAAGTATCCATTTTATAGAATACCAGCATAAAGAGCTACTGTATATAAAAAGCAGGAAAAAAGAAAACCGTCCTATAAAACAAACAGAGTTATCCACTTAGCTTGTACTTGTTCAGTGCAAAGGGCTTTTCCTTGCAACATAGATACCTGTGTAATCTTCAACATATACTTAAGTCTGAATATATTAATTTGACATCACATAATTGAATAAATCATGCTGAAGACAGAGCTAGCTGAAAATAGTTTTCCCTTCTATAGAAACTGTGAAAATGCTTGAGTTGAACATGGTGGCAAAGATGGGAGTGATACAGAAAAATTATAGTTCTCATATTATCCATAATATTGCTACAGATGAGATGTGAAAATAGAACAAATAACATTTTATTAAAAAAAATAGGAAAATATTTTCTCACCTCCCTTTAAAAAAGGCATAATTTGATCTCTGTAAGTTTTTTACTTGACAGAGAGTACAATATGGTGAGAAGTTTTGTTTGTTTGCATTGAAGCTTGTTGGTGTTAACATAATTGTGATTACGTAACTGGAGCATTTAAAAATACTTTATGTTAAAATTCATAGAATTTTTGCATTAATGCAAAGAAATTATATATATATACATATAATATTAATATAAAAGAACATTTTACTGTAAAATTGGTGCCAGGTCTTGGCTACAGCATATCAAGAGTAAATGTAAACATTTTGATGATAATGTAAGAATCATCCTAAGTATTTAAAAAGAAAAATAAAGGTATACATTTGATTGAATTAACAGTAAGTTAAAATCTTGTGCTCAAGGTTTGTTCTTTCTTTAAACACAGTCTGGTACCGGTTATATCAGTGTGAGGATATTTCTATCTTTTATTCTACACAGACCTTCTTGTTGGGGCAGAGATGGAGGAGTATAAGGAAGGAGGGGGGGATGTGAGAAATATCAAAATACCCTTGTTTGGAATTTGTTTTATCTATATCTTATGTTTTAGGAGAGTAATCTAACATGCATCATTTACATGATGCATATTTGAAAACCTTAGTAAGGAGCGTACTCTGTTCTTTACTTTGTTTATCCAGCAAAGCATGCAAATATTGGATTATTTCTTTCAAGACAAGTGTGAAATAACTAAGCTATTTGTGCATGTAACAGGACATTAAAAACTGGATTGGGGAATATTTTTCACACTTGTGAGAGTGTGGTTTTATTGTATGTGGTTCAAATGAGAGTTAAATTTAGATTTTTTAAATGTAAGTAAATAAATCGTTCTGTTTAGTGCCTGGACTAAAGATAAAATTTAGACCTAGTGTCAGTGATTTCTATAGTATTGGAATGTCTTAGAAAAGTTTTTTCTAGATTAATAACCTGTGATTATCCCGTTAATAACAAAGGAACTCCTCTGCCATGACTGTGCTGAGATTGCAGATTGTGTGTTAAACTGTTACGAAACTCTAGAGCTATAAAATCTCTATTTAGCTCAGAACTGCCTGGCAGGTGACTTATATACTGACAGGCACAATATAAGTTACGATGTCTGAATGACTCTGTTAATTTTTTAGTTCTGGACTTAATTATTGTCTCTTACGTGGTACAGAAATTTTGTCAGAAATGCAGCATCAGCAGTTGAGTCTAATTTAACTCTTTCCTACTATTGAAGTAGATTATTTTTCTTGAAAAACAGTTTTAATTAGTAAAGTGCAGTTGGATAAATATATTTATGTGGTGTTTTTAGAACTTGCTTTTTCTTCTTTTTTTCTCTCCTAATATCTACTGTGTTGTCTTGCCTTGAATCAGGAACTTTGGAACTGAACTTCTAAATTATAATTTAAACATCCATGGAAGTGCATTTTTAATTGTACTGAGCACACAAGCACTTCATCCAAATTGTGCATTAGACTGCCTTGAATCTCTGGAACATTATGCTAGATAGGCATTTTAACCTTAATTCAAAAGTGTCTAATGACTACTGGGGAGACCCCGGCTTATCATGATGTAAAAGGACTTGCTTTTTAAAGAAAACTCTTGAATGTCCTTTTAAAGCTTTAAAATTGTATCAGATGTTCAGCTAATCAAAATCAAGCAACATAGTATTTGTATTTGCTTTGAACAAAATAAAGTCTGTTTTAGTAGTGAAGAATCCATGCCCTACGGTGCCATTTACTATAGTCTCTGCACTGCCCACAGAGATGCTTGGTGTGACATTAGGGTCGGTGACTTTATAAGATTTTCATAACAAAGACTCTTTAGGGAGCATTACCATGCTATGAATAGTGATGACAGATCATTTTCTTCTTTTCAAGTGTGGTCAGTATATGCCACTGAAATTGCGTAAGTATTTTAACCTCAATGTAACAATGGCTTCCGGTATATGTAGTTAAAACATTTTTTAAGTGTCTATAAACACAGAGATGGTCTGAGCAGGAAATGAGAGGGTTCTTGATCATGTCTGTGCATGTTCTCTAATCCGTTGCCCTTTTTTTCCAGGTAGCTTTGCTTGGCTCTTCTTAGTATGGCAAGTGTTGAGGGTTCTTGGGACTAAATGCACAATCAGTCCACTGTATTCCTTTCAGGAGATGAAATTTTGTTGAATATATCCAGCATGGTGTGTTTATTGTTGGGATAATGTTATTCAAATTCTCATTCATCATTTTAGAACCTAAAATTTAAATGGAACATTACTGTAGTGTAAGAAATAAACTGATATTAGCATTTTCATACAATATTTTGGGGAGTTTTACAAGGAAAAAACTTTGCTTACCTTTTGAAGAAAACAGCTTAATCCATGTTAGAACTGACTTGCATTCACCAGTTTCATAAACTACAAGTTCTGTGTACGTTCATGGGAGTTGGCGAGCTTGCGTTCCTGCATGGTGTTAGTGAATGGCAACCTTACTGCTGGCAAACACAGTTTTCAGCTTTAGAAACTAGGATTAGGACATACAAGTGTGAAGGTGTTGTGAAAAAAGGGGAAAGAATCTTCTCATTATTTATTTTTCTGAAAATCCAAAGAGTGATCATTGTATCCTTCTCCAACTGGAGTAGACTGCAGGGGCTTCATTGCTGGGTGATTGGATTGAATATTTATGTTTAAATTAGGTGGTAAATAATTTGCTGTTCTGTACCAAAACAAAAATAACTAAATTTTTAGAGTGTTTTATAGACTTTGAATTAGTTAGGCAAATTTTGAAGACTCCACTCCTGCAACTGCTACCTGCACAAGTAGATGCTGAGTGCTGTTTGGAATTAGAGGTGTAGGGTATGGTTTTTAATAAACTATTACTGTAGTATCTTGAGAAAAAAGCAAGCAGTCTTAGTGACTTCAGAGACACTGTCTAGCGGAATAGCTGTAAGCGGTAAGGATTTAATAATTCCATGTAACTTCTCCACTGTGTCAGGCTCTGTCACAAGTTTTCTCCTAAGTAGATGCCACACATCAGAGTCATCAACGTTTGCAGGGGTAAGAGGCCTGATCTGTTTTCTTTTTCATTCTCTCTCTGTTCCTTTCTCTCTCTTCTTCTTTTGCTTCTTTAAATCTCCTTAGTTCACAACTATCACAAACAGTGTCATGGGTAGAAAAACATATATAACAAATATTGTAGACATTTAACTTTTAAATTACAGACTATCGATGGTCCCTGCGAAGTCATAGTTCGCACGTGGGAGACTCACCTACAACCACGATCAATTACCCCTTTAGGTATGGGCATCAACTGCATCTGTTTGAGGCATATGCATAAGATTGCTAATATACTGCACTCTGGTTTAGAGGAATTGATAATTTAAATATTTTAAAACTATAGTTGTTAATGTGTGGGAGGTATAGACTTTTTGTTTGCACAACATGGGCCTTACTCTCAAAATATAAATATACCTAAGTGGCTTAAAAACGGAGTGGATGTGAATTTCTTTGCTGTCATCCTTAAGATTACGTGGGTTGTTTTTTTATTAATTTGGAATTATAATAATTTTCTGTAAGTTAAATTCTTTGAGACTAAGGATCCGTTTTTTTTTTTTAGAAAATGGGGTGAGGGCATGAAGTCATTGCTGTTTTTATTTAAGTACTATTTAATTTGTAAAATTTTAAACCAAAACCTTTTAATTAGGCTTCTTTAAGTAAATGCATTATATAAATGGAAACATGAATGGACTTAATTATCTTGTAATTTAGTGGAAATGTGTTTTGCTGGAAGAAAAAGTGGCATGCAGAATTGCATGCAAGTTACTAATGCTTTTCTGAACAGGGAAAAAGTTTGGGTTTTAAGAGTTACTAAAAATAACCTTTGAATGTAGCTTGTAGTTTAGACCTCTCATGCTGCTATGACATGGCATGTTTTCTGTACTGTCTTTACTAGGATATGAAAAAATATTATTTCCTCCACAATTAAGGGTTCACATCTATTAAAAACTTTCTAATGATTTGAAGAAATATCTTTTAGAAACAAGGTGGTATCAAAGAAACCATTTGTTAAACATGAATAGTACTATGATCATGTTCCTCCCTACCACCTTTTTAATTTTTTTTTTTTCAGTGGAACTAGTTGTGTTTCTATTCCTGTAAGAAGATTATCTTTCTATATTTGTCAGTAACTGACAAGGGAAACAGCCTATCCTCTGCTACAGTCTAGTCTTTATCTCTAAATTTAGGTAACCTCATTCTAAACAGGATGTTTTTTCCCCAAATTTCATACGCAGTCTTTAAGAAAATGCAGGAAATCCAGTATGTTAGCTCTGGGTCATTATTATCCTAAATTGTTGCTTGTGATTATTAAAAGATGAGGTCAGGCCCATGATTTTTCTAAGGAACAAAAATGGAATTAATCACTGGAGAGACAAAATTTTGTAAAGATTTATGTTTCAAGAAATGTATGGTTTGTTTAGACTACTTCAGTTCTGTTAATGCTGCTGAATTTGCTTACTGCCTTAAGATTTCAAAGATTTTGAAAGGGTAAGGATAAAAATTAAGTGTGACCTGGCTGTTTTGAATATTTCATGCTAGATTGATTTCTGTCATGTGGACAGAATAAGTAATTTAGTTGTTGCTAACTTAATTTAAAAGCTTTAAATGTGCAGGAGAATAACTTTCTTGTATGTTTGCAAGAAACTTTAATGTCTTTGACATTACTTTGACAAATAAAGTGTGTTAGATACTAGTAGAATATAGATACAAAAAAAATACTGCAGCAAACCAGAAAATTGTGCAACCTTCTTCTCTTTTCAGATTACTTTAGGTAAAATGTGTAATTTTGTGTGTTGATTGATTTTTTTTCCTTGAAGAAACTAAGAGAAAGTATAAATTGTGATAAATCTTTGTAGAAGGTTGTAAAAAACGTACTTCTTTGTCTGTTTCAGTTTTCCTGCCTTTTTTAGAAGTGAAGTGGAAAAGTAGAATTAATTTAACTTGACAATGATTTTTTAAAATGTGAATGCTAATTATTTTTTTTATTCTTTTCCCCACCTTTTGATTCTAGAAAATGAAATTACTGTTGATGATGGATACTTTGGAATCCATAGTAAGTGACCTATATTGACCTTTTCTGTTTACCATAAATTTCATTTAAGCAAGATTAAGTCTTGTAATTGAAAAATATTTGAAACTATAAGTTTTACAAAGAATTGCCTATGATTGTTTTCTCTGCTTATACAGCTGTATTTGTATCCACTGTTTGTGAATTCACACACAGGCTGTAATCCCTTCTAATGTTAGTAAAAGATTTCTAGGAAGCATTGAAATGTTGTCACTCTGATGGTGTTACAGGTTGAAATTTGTGAATTTTAAGTTATGAGCATGTATTTTTAGAAATAAAGAATAGACTTAGGTTTCTCTTAATACCTAGCTTAGAAAAACGCTCCATGCCTAGAAAAACTTTATCACTTTCACTGAATGTACATAATCTGCCTCTTCAGTTAGACACAAACTGCCAAAACTCTCATAAGCCCAAACCTCGTGTTCTTGTCTGTGCACGTGCATCTCACTTCTGGCAGTTCTGATCTCTCAGTGGAATGGGCTGCCCAAGGAGGTGGTGGAGTCACCGTCCCTGGAGGTGTTTAAGAAATGGTTGGATGCTGTACTTAGCAGCATGACCTAGATAATAGGATAGTGTGTTATTGGTAGGATGATGTGTTGGTAGCAGGATGACAACAGGTTAGGTTAGGTAACAGGTGATAGGTTGGACCCGATGATCTCTGTGGTCTTTTCCAAACTTACTAATTCTGTGATTCTGTGATTCTAAGATCTCTCACTTAATGCTCAATCCTCTGTCACTTAAGGTAACTCTTTATCATATCTCATACATCTTATCTTAGAGCTTTTTGATTTTTCCTCATACTTATTAAACAAGGTTTAGCTAAGAACCCTTCAGAACTGTGGGATCTGTTTCAGCACGTGGTTTGGCAGCTCTTGCTTTCTGGCCATGCTGCTTGTAGGCTTTCCTTGTCCTGATAGTGAGGTTGAGGGTTCTCCTCCATGCTTTGTTTCCCCATCGGAACTGTTGCTATACCCTGTCTGTAAGACTTACACAGCTTTACTGGCATTGATTACGATGAGTTAGTTTGACACCTCTATCTCAACAGAAACAGGGAGCCTCTTAATTGCTTTTGGATCTTCTGAGTTCCTCTCTGTGTTATTCCATGTACTGAGAGATCCCAGGTCAAAGCAATGTTACGATGTTTAGCTTTGGTGGCTTAACTTAATCTTAGACTTGATATTAGGAAAAGGTTTTTTACTGAAAGAGTGATCCGGGTTTGGAATGGATTGCCTGCAGGGGTGGTTGACTTGCCAACCCTGGAGGTGTTTAAGGGTAGGCCGGATGAGGTGTTGAGCGATATGATCTAGATGTAGATGATAGGTTAGTTGGATTATAGGTTGGACTAGATGATCTTCAAGGTCCTTTCCAGCCTTACCTATACTGTGATACTGTGATACTATGAACTTAGCCTTCAATAGTATATATAAAATTAACACTGGAATATTTAGTACTCTCACAGAATCACAGAATATTATGAGTTGGAAGGGACCCACAAGGATCATCTAGTCCAACTCACCATCTAACACCCATAAAGAGACCGAGAGCACATCGCAGAGCATAACACCAACCTAGATCCCTCACAGTCTAGCAGGCCACTCCGAGCCGGAAGGGGCCCAACGTCATCCAGCCCTACACCTCCCTGCTAGACCATGTCACTAAGCTCCTCGTCCAGTCTTCTCTTAAACACCTCCAGGGATGGTGACTCCACCACATCCCTGGGCAGCCCATTCCAATATGCAATTACTCTCTCTGTGAAAAACCGCTTCCTAACGTTAAGATTGAACCTCCCCTGGCGTAGCTTGAGGCCGTGCCCTCTCGTTCTGGTGTCGTCAGTCTGGAAGAAGAGGTCTACACCCATCTGGCTGCAACCTCCCCGCAGTATAGTTTACTCATGATAATTTTTCCTATGGAATACCCTTAAAACTGCAGTATCTGTTGTCTATTCTGGAGAAGTTATATGGTGGGGAAGCTTTAGAACACAGTATCAACGCTTTATTACAGCTGTTCACCCTAGGGCTGTGGAGGGACGGGGGTTTGGCAGAGTGTCGCGCTGGAGTCTTGGGACTACACCATGCCCCTGCTGCTGCCCTGTGCAGTCTTGAGGTAGCACTGAGCTCCCTGTGCAGGCCTCTGCAGTCTTGGGGCGGCACTGAGCTCCCTCTGCTGCCCAGCGCAGTCCCAGGATGGCACCAGGAAGGTGTGTTCATTGTGCTGGGGAAGGGCTCAGGGGGATGAGACTGTCCCCGCGGTGAAGCAGCAGCATGGTCACTTCCCTCCACTTCCCTGTCCCTGCCCCCTGTGCGAGGGAGGGGTAGAGAAGACTCCCTTCACTGCCCTGTCCCATCTCACAACACAAGGAAGTGTGCCAGGAAAGTCCCCTGGCGCTCTGGGGCTGAGGAGATGGGACAATGGGCGTGGGTCATTTGCATATGTATGATCTGCTGTTCTTCATGGATTTCAGCTATCATGGGACTCCTCTGGTCCTGGACCACTGCGAAATTCAAGGGATTACTGTACTATAAGGCTAGTGATAAGGAGAGTAGGGGTAGATGAATTCGGAAGACTTATTTTTGAGGAGTTTAAGGAGTGTTTGCTCAGTGGAATACTCCCACAGGGGAGAGAGACATCTTTCCCAGGAATGGAGTTGTGTTTTTCTCCTCCCCATTCCACAAGGATGAGGAGAAGGCTTTTCAGAAGACCCCCAAGAGCAGGAGGGCCGGGCAGGAGAAGCAATAAAAGAAGAAGAGAGGAGAAGAGCAGAAACATGTCTTTCTTCTGGGTACTGTTAATTTGATGTTCTTAGTGGTTTTGCCTTTGAAAATGAATTTTATTAAATCCTTCCACTCTTGGTGTTTCTGGGGGATACTTGTGTTGTCTTTCCTTTGCAGGAAGATTGTCTAGAAGATGATATCAGAGGAACTGTATTTAAATTTTTATATATTAAACCGTCTTGGTCTTCCTAAAATAAAGTTACTAAAGTGTCTTGTACTTAGTGTCTTCTACTGTGTTTCATTTTTGATAGATGGTATTGAAACTGTAGATGCTGGGTGGCTGACATGTCAAACAGAAATAAGATTACGTCTGCATTATTCTGAGAAACCACCTGTAATGATATCTAAGAAGCAATTTAAAACATCAAGATTTAGGTAAGAGCCTGCTCATCTCTATGCAATTTACCTGATACTAGTTGTCAATACTCGCAACCCTTATTTTGCAGGATCCAAGTAGTTGCGGATGATTTTTCCGTGAGTTGTGCAATATGTGTGCAGAATGTACTGCGAGCCCATCAACTCGTGAATATATAATGAACTTATGAATACAGTCGGCCCTCTTTCACTTTGCATCTCCCATATTGCGGCTTCACATCTTAGCAGCATGATTTTTCAGTGATTAAGGAGGCCCCTTTTCGCAACTGTGCATGCGTGACCTGGCACATACGATTATTCAATTAGGCAGTCATGAATATGGAAATCCCCACCCCATCCCCCAGACCACTGCATGGACCGCTGGTGCAACAGTCTGCCTGCCCGTGCTGACCCAGACTTGCTGCTCAGAGCTCCCGGGGCTGGCCTGACCTTGATGGTCAGAGTTCCCACCTGTGCCAGCAGCGCTGCAGAAGAGAGAGTCAGCTTGGCCTCTGACTGTGCCAGTACTGTTCCCATGGTGATGGACTGGCCAGCCACAGCCAGCCGCTCACTCTCCGCTGCCAGAACAGGGGCGGGGCCTGGCTAGCAGGGGGGCTGAGTGTGGCACAAGCTGTGTTTAAACATGAGCTCATGAGGTCCCGGAAGCACATGGTCCTGCATCTGTACACCCTGCCCCCATGTGTCTCCTGGCTCCAGCAGTCAGGCACTGAGGTAAAAAAACTTCAAATTCCTGCTTGCTAAAAAACCTAGTCAACAAACCTCCTGCTTTGTGGAGAAGCTGAGGTGACAAAATAGGCGATTGAGCTGGAATGTGCATGTCTTTTACAGATGCGAATTGGCCAGGGGGTGCGGAAAACTTGTACATAATAGACAGAGGAGCACTGTCTCTTGGCCCTCCCCATATTCCGATGTAGTAGCCGAGACTGTAAAAAAGTTTTTAAATAAAGGAAGTCCCTGCCATGTTCTCTTTCCCTCTATTGCTGCCGCACCCCCACCCCCCCCGCTGCTGAAGGGAGCGGAGAGGCGCTGGCACATGCCCACTCTGCTGTCCCCAGTTTGCTTCCCATGTTACCACAGGGACTAGCTGCGACAGACACCGGCACCCACCCAGTGCCTCTTTTCCATGGAAACACTGCAATGCACACTGGACACACGCATACATAATGCTCCCCGCTCTCACCCCCTGGTGACACAGGCAAGCACTTCTGAACCCTAGTGCTGGCACCGGAAGCCCCGCTCCCTGCCCAAAATAAAACGTTTCTTCTGGGTAGCAGGAGAGTATGTACATGTACTGTCGGGTTTTTTGTNACCCAGACTTGCTGCTCAGAGCTCCCGGGGCTGGCCTGACCTTGATGGTCAGAGTTCCCACCTGTGCCAGCAGCGCTGCAGAAGAGAGAGTCAGCTTGGCCTCTGACTGTGCCAGTACTGTTCCCATGGTGATGGGCTGGCCAGCCACAGCCAGCCGCTCACTCTCCGCTGCCAGAACAGGGGCGGGGCCTGGCTAGCAGGGGGGCTGAGTGTGGCACAAGCTGTGTTTAAACATGAGCTCATGAGGTCCCGGAAGCACATGGTCCTGCATCTGTACACCCTGCCCCCATGTGTCTCCTGGCTCCAGCAGTCAGGCACTGAGGTAAAAAAACTTCAAATTCCTGCTTGCTAAAAAACCTAGTCAACAAACCTCCTGCTTTGTGGAGAAGCTGAGGTGACAAAATAGGCGATTGAGCTGGAATGTGCATGTCTTTTACAGATGCGAATTGGCCAGGGGGTGCGGAAAACTTGTACATAATAGACAGAGGAGCACTGTCTCTTGGCCCTCCCCATATTCCGATGTAGTAGCCGAGACTGTAAAAAAGTTTTTAAATAAAGGAAGTCCCTGCCATGTTCTCTTTCCCTCTATTGCTGCCGCACCCCCACCCCCCCCGCTGCTGAAGGGAGCGGAGAGGCGCTGGCACATGCCCACTCTGCTGTCCCCAGTTTGCTTCCCATGTTACCACAGGGACTAGCTGCGACAGACACCGGCACCCACCCAGTGCCTCTTTTCCATGGAAACACTGCAATGCACACTGGACACACGCATACATAATGCTCCCCGCTCTCACCCCCTGGTGACACAGGCAAGCACTTCTGAACCCTAGTGCTGGCACCGGAAGCCCCGCTCCCTGCCCAAAATAAAACGTTTCTTCTGGGTAGCAGGAGAGTATGTACATGTACTGTCGGGTTTTTTGTACATAGATGTTTATTGCCCTGTCAGAAACACAGAAACAGTCGATACCGGTCAGGCCTGGGGGATCCCTTCTAGGATGTGTGTGGCGGAGGAGGGTAGGAGAGGAAAGGAGAGAAAGCTGTGGGCTGGGGCATCAGGCACAGGGATGAGCAGAGCTGAGAGCACTCCTGGCGCAGGATGCATCTGTCCTCTGGTGCTTTGCTGGCTCCTCTCGCCCATCTGCCCCCGCCCCATGCATCTCTGAGGAGCAGGAGCAGGTCACAGAGAGCCACCAGCTCTTTCACCCTATGCAGCTGCTGCCAGCCTGGGCTCCTGTGGACACAGCCCCGGTGGGAGGCAGACCCCGGCCGCCAACGCGAGAGTCAGGGCAGGCACGCAGCTCGTGGCCTACAGAAGGCCTGCTGCCATAAGCCCAACCATGCTGAGGGGCAGGGGAGGAGAAGGAAATCAGCCAAAAAGTCCCCTAAAAACCATCTTGCTTGGTGGGAAAAGCAGCTTAGCATCGTGCTTCTCAGAGCCAAAATCCCTTTGTGGCTTGATGATGCCCGGCAGTAGTGCTAATGGATATGTAAATTAGGTGCAAGCCAGGCGGCGAGGGGTGCCCATGATTACCATGCCCAAGAGAGGTTGTTAGCTGCGGGGACAGACGGGCGGGCATGGGCACCCAGATAGGCTCTGGTTCTGGCAGCAGCTCGCCCAGGTATGGCCATGGTCCCTGGGACAGGCTGCCTGCTCCATCTCCACCATAATTGCGGCATCCCCCTGCCTGTTTATCCACTTGGGTTGAGTAGGGGACTAACAAAGCCTACAACGTGATGGGCAGACATGCCGCTTCCATCCTGAAGAGCTTGATACTGTCACACTGCTGGTCTCCCATTGAGGGGATTGCTCTGAAGGGGATATCCCTCCTGTGCCAAGGTGTTTTACCTTCTGCCCTCCCTCCTGCAATTACAGGTTAAAGGGTAGGTCAGAGTCTTCAGCAGTGCCAGGGACATAACCATCGTGAAGGCAGCTGTAGCCCTCGCATCTGCGAACATGGCTGAGCATCCTGTTGCTGGGTGGCAAACCAGGAGTGAACTTCTACAACTGCCCTGGCTGTGCACCCCAGCTTATCCCTGCCTGCTCACACCGCCACCCCTGCTAGAAAGTTGAAAGCTTTGCTCGGAGCTGTTGCTGTCGCAGAAAAAGAAAACCCAAACAAAACACCTGTCGCAAACATAGCAGCAGTGCATGTGTCACAGCCTTATTTGCATCACAGCCCTCTCCCGAGTGCTGGTTGGGTGCACCTCAACTCCTTTGACAGTGGCAACTATCCCAACCCATGCAGCTATCACTCCTGTCACCGAGTGCCAGGGTACCCACGGCACCGCCCCGCCCATCAGTGATCCCATTTCCTAAGGCTCCCCCAAGGTGCTGCTTCAGAGCAGCACAGCACGTCTGCCATGTTTGAACACAAGAGACATACACCAGCAACCAGAAACCTTGATAAAACCCAGCACAGACATGGCAGGGAAAGGACAGCAGCAGGAGCCTCCAAGCTCACTCAACTCCGCTGGGGGGCGGGCACTGGCTTCAAACCGTGCCGGCCGCCTGAGGGTTTCTGTACTCAGAAATGCAGCTCCCTTCCAGGAACCAGAATTCCGTGACTAGGAAGTGGCAAAAGGGGTTTCCTCTGCTTTAATGAAGCGCTACAGAGGGAGTCTGACTCCCAGGACTGCCCTCCAGACCTTAGTCATGGAGGGGGCATGGCTGCGGGCATGACCTACTTGAATACTCATGGGGTTTGCTATCTTCACGGATTCCGGAACTCATGGAAATCCAGGCAGATCCAACGGCCCGCAAGTTACAGTCGACTGTACTAGTGATTCTTCTTTACTTAATTAGTGTAGCCTTAAAATTAATTTTGGATAGCTAATAGGGGTGTAGCAGCCCCTAAAGAGAACTGAAGAGGGACTCTGGACGGGGGCATGATGTGACAGAACAAAGGCTTTAAACTGGAAGAGGACAGGGTTAGATTAGATATTAGGAAGAAATTCTTAATGTGGGAGTGGTGACACACTGGCACAGGTTCTCCAGAGAAGCTGGAGATGCCAAATCCTTGGAAGTGTTCAAGGCTGTGTTGGATGGGGCTTGGAGAGACCTCGTTGAATAGAAGGTGTCCCTGCCTATGGTAGGGAGTTTGAAGCTGGATGATCTTTAAGGTTTCTTAAAACCCAAACCTTTCTATGGTTCTGTGGTACTGGATTAACAGTCAATGCTCTCTACTTCGTGGTCCCCCATTCATGGTTTCACCTCTTCATGGTATGATTTTTCCACGATTGGGGAGGTTTGTTTCATGGTGAATTCACAACTGCGCCTGCGCGAACTGACAAACATAAATATTCAAATTAGACAGTGGTGAATATTCAAATTAGCCCTGCCTACCATGCCACACAGACCCCGGGTGCATTGCTCTCCTCATGCTGCCCACCTCATACTGTGGCCTAAGACAAGTACCCTGATTAGCATATGAATCTACAAACTGCTGGCCACTTTGTTGCTGAATTGCATTGCCATAGTAACACTGCTGCTGAGAGCAGGCTGACAGAGCAAGGTCACAGATTCATAGATTATTGTGAGTTGGAAGGGACCCACAAGGATCATCGAGTCCAACTCTTAAACCACACCACTGCCTACCCAGCGGGAATTGAACCCTGGTCTCCTGCATGGCAGGCAGGGACACTCACCACTGTACTAAAGTGGATTTTCCCACCAGCCCTTGTCCCCAGTTAAAGCTTACAAGGCTCCAGGACCCCATGACTCCAGCAGGAGCGGGGCCAGGGCTGTCATTGCCAGTAGACATAGTGTTGCCTCACAACTGTTGCCTTGCCAATGGGGCTGGGCTGTTCTGTAGCCAGCCCCAGTGCTCAGATTACTTACAGGACACCAGCACGAACCCAAGCGTGGAGTATAACCTTTGAAACTCCACTTTAAACGTGTGCTGCAGCACCACACGTAAAAGCAAGGCGGCAGCTCCGAAGGGAAGGAGCTGGGCTAAATCCCCCCCCACCGATTGCAGTGCTGCCACCTTCCCCCTGCCTCCAAGACCAGTCTCGGCATGTTCGCCAGGGGCCATGCCGGCCTGAGCTTGGTTTCAGTGGTGCTTCACAGCCTGGCATAATCCTCACATCGTCGATCACGATCCACGACAGCCTCAGGTTCCCTGCAGGAGGAGGGAGCCCTCCCCGATTGCCAATAAGGTGGTGCTGCTTGCCCTGCACAGTAGACGAGGCATGCAGTGCATGTAAAGAATCTTCCCCAGGGTTCCGAGCATGGCTCGCGCAGCCCCGCTCCACCCTGCCTGCCCCTCCACAGCTCTGACTGCTGCCCCTGACTGCCCTGTTCAGAGCTCCTTTCTCTCCTTCTACCCCCTCCCCTTGCCTGCCCCCACATCCCAGAGGAGATATTTACACAAACATCTCCTGTATTAAAAAATTCCTGGGTTCCTGGGTTTGAACAGTTGGGGTTTTTTTATCCAGAGGCGCTCAGCATTGAAACGTGAGTGGGATGACAGCGGAAGCTTTGCCAGTGCCGGCGAGCTGACCACTCGTGTCCTGCGAGAGGGAACACGCCGGGGAGGGCTCAGAAGTACATACAGTCCCACGGTGCCTCCTCTGCCCGCCCGGCAGCTGCCACAGCAGTGATCGCCAAAGCCTGGGACTCGCTGTAGTGGCAGTGTGGGCTCAGGAACCCCTTCATCACGATTCCTGGGGACTCCCCAGGTGTGGATGGGGTAGAGGAGACACTCTTCTCTCCCCTGACCACTCACATTGTGCAAGGAGCTTCCAGGAATGCCCTCGCAGCCACTCCAGAGCTGGGGGCCCGGGATTATGGCCAGGGGAAATGAGCTGTCTATGTACGTGGATGGAGAGCTTCACTGGGGGAGGGGGTGGACCAGACACGCAGTACTGCGGAAAAATAGGGTCAGCTGTACAGTCAGGTCTCCTATATCGCACACCCGCAGTCTTAATCAGGGTCTACAAAGCCATACTTCTGTGTTGAATGGCAGCCGCAGTGCGGCCACCACCCACGCTGTCACCACTGCCGCCCACGCCGCTGCCGCCACCTGCACCCCCTCTGCTGCCGCCCGAGCCACCACAGCCACGCGTTCCACCGCCACCGCCACTGCCACCGCCACCGCCACTGCCACCGCCATGGCGGCAGGTTGTGCGTGCGCAGTTGTGAAACGGGTCTCCTACATCGCTAACAAATCATGCTAAGATCTGAAGCCGCAATATGGGGGCGCGAAGTGCAAGAGGGCCAACTATTTCTTTTTTTCCAATTTTGATTGCCTTTCTCACCAATTCCAACTTTTCTGACAAGGGGGATGTTTATTTAATATGATGCTCCTCAATGAGAATTAATATTTACAATATGGCCTTTTTTCCTTTCTTGTTATAGCTTACATCACTGACATAATTCTTTTTGTGTGGAAGGTTTCCTCTGTATAAGAAAGAATTCTGAGTCTTACAGAGAGGCTTATTCCTCTCAGTCCAGGATTTTTCAGAAATTGCATTCAGTTTAAATGATCTTTTAGGATTTCTCAAGGGACTTAATTACTTCAGACCATTATGTCTAATAGAGGGTACTTATCTGCCTTGTCACTGTTGATACAGACATAAAGTGGTGTGTGTGCACATTCAGGTCTTGATCTTGATGATTACTGCTGTTTTCAGTGCTTCTCATTAGCCTTTGGCATTATGAGTATCAAGTATATGGAGGAAGGCTGGCTATTAGTTTGGTGGAGTGCTGCTTTTCAGACCACTAGTGCAATTTTCTTATTTGCTTAAGTTCCAGTTTTAGTAATGACTTGAGCACTTAGATCTGATTAAAATATGATTTAGGCAGTGGCTACAAACTGTTGACTCTTATGAGGGCCCATTACATAATGTGCTGTCCTGTAGATGGTAGCATTAAGAAGAATTCTTTTTTTGTATGAGCTTCTACTCAAGCTTCTTTCTGATTCTTAATAATTTTTAAAGACACTCCTGCAACTTAACCATTTGTTCTGTGGTTCTGGTTGAGTAGAGTAAAATTGACCATAGAAGGCCTAGAGAAGGATGAGGATGATGAAGAGGACCAAGGGAAACCATCTCCTACTGTACCTCAGAAAATGGCAAACACTGTGGAGTTCTCCTTAATAAGTAATAATGATTATAAATGTCGACACTCTCAGCCAGACTGTGGTTATGCTTTGCAGCCAGACCGATGGCTAGAATACACCATACAAACCATGGACCCTTATAACTTGGAATTGATCTTTGATTTTTTTGAGGTACGTCTCTTTACCCTTAAGAAGTAGCTCCAGTCTGCCTTTGGGAATTAGTCAATTACTGTGAAAATTTCACTGTTGAAGCAGGACCAATGTCTGATAGTCTTGGATCTTTTGGATTTGTTTACATGAGTATGAGACTATTGGCTCCCAGCCCATTTTGCAGAAAGGTTTTGTAAGTCTTCGTGATGTGGCACAAAAAGTTTTTCGTTTCTGCTAATTTCGTAGTCAGTAAAAATTAGGCTCAAATCTCTGTGTGTGGTGTTGCATATTGTTAGCTTGGCTTATATTTATTCTTTACCAGAGCTAACTTTTGCTTCTCTTGCTTGAACCTGAACAATACATATATGAATTCATTTAATCACCATTAATCAAGAATTGCATATTCCTGATAATAATTTGCAACACCGTTACCTTAAACAATTTAAGCCTGAAATTAATGTTTTCTATAACACACAAGAAACTTCTGTTACATCACTGTCTGTTTATATCTTCCTGAGGAGCAAGGAAGAAGAGTGTGTTCGGAATTCTCACCAACATATAACAGTAAGTCTTTTGGTGGTTTGTTTTTCGTTTTTAGGAGGATTTAAGTGAGAAGGTAGTACAAGATGATGTTCTCCCAGGTCATGTAGGTTCTGCCTGTCTCTTGTCATCCACAATTGCAGAACTCGGGAAGAGTGCTGGAATTCTTACACTTGCTATTATGAGCAGAAATCCAAGGAGGACAATTGGAAAAGTTAGAGGTACAGTTGATGCAAAGAACAGATATAGATAATTTTACTCAAAGTCATCTGTTATCTATTGACATGTAAAGCATCGATGTCTTTCTTGTAGTGGACTACATAGTTCTTAAACCAATCCAGGGATACACTTGTGATATGAAGGCTTCATATGCAAAATACTGGAAACCAAGAACAACTCTAGATGTTGGACACAGAGGAGCAGGAAATTCTACAACAACAGCTAAGTGAGTTTGTTTGGATTTTAATTTGGGGGTATTATGTTTCATTTCACTGACATCAGTTCCAGAAGCAGACAGTTGCAACCCGTAGTCAGTCAAGTCACTTTAATATGAAGTGTGGGTGTTCCCCAAAACAAAAACTTCTGATTTGTATTTCTGTTACTTCAGTGGACTTCTGTGCTATACTGCAAACAACAAAACCTTTTTTTTGCTGTTATTTCAGACTTGCTAAAGTTCGAGAGAACACCATTGCGTCTCTGAGGAATGCTGCTAGTCATGTATGTACACAGATTTTCAAAGAATATAGTACCTATATAGTTTAAACCAAGTTGGCTTGTATGCTTAACTTCCATGATTCAGAATGGTGGATGGTATTTGCACTGATGTAAAAATATAAAATCACTAAGGAAATTCTCTGAGGACTGGAAGCTGGATTAGGCTCTTATTTTCAAGTTCGTAAAAATCAAAACTTCTATTTAATATATTCTGGTGGTGTTCTAACAACGGGAGAATTTTGATCTCAGCCCTCAAGAGATAGAGTTGTAATACATTTGAACAAATTAATAAAATTTCGGCACTGCTAGAGTCTGTCACTGTACTGTCCGGTGGCAAAGGTCTCACTCAGGGACTGCTGCATCACGGAACTTTGTGTCTGAAAGTGTGACCTAGGAGCTGAGCTTGTAGAATAAAACAATTCTTTGTTTCAATGCTTTCAACAGTGAGGGCTTGGAATCCTAAGACAAGACTTTTAGTGGAGACACTAGCTGCATGTGCCTAAATTCTGTGCTTGAGGTGGTCACTTTTGTTCCTTCCAGTAATCTTGATCACTGAAGTGATCTTGCATAAGGCTGATCTAGGCAATCTAGTGATTGTACTGCAGCAGGGTAGCTGGAGGCAGAGGAATGCTCAGAGGTTCTTTGTCTGGCATTTATTTTCACAGTGAGATGGTTTCATGGTTATGTGCTATGAGATCACCTGCCACTTAACTTAGGTTTCCTAAACTTTTGTACCTTAGTTTTATTTCTTCACTACTGCAGGTTCTTGAGAAACATATTTTGAAGTTGTTAAAGGCATGGGAGCAGATTCTGTTATAGATGTCATAGGAGTAATAGGTGAAAGCTTTCTTTTGAATTCAGAGCATAATTTGAACTGAGTGTCTGGAATATGCACTGACTGCAGAGCAAAAGAAAACTGTAGCTACTAAATTATTGTTTTGAACAGTAGTTATTAATCTCTGGGTGGGACTCTACAGGTTTATAGACAGCTTTTAAAAAGCCCAAAAGAAATATGCTTCGATGCAGAAATTTACTGTGAAGTCAGCAGCAGCATCCCCAGAAAAGTGCTTTCAACTATTTGCAGATTGAAAAGGCTGAAACCTACCACTCTAATTTGTGCTGAGAAAAGGGCTGAAAAAAGTCTATCCCATTTTTTTATTCTGTAATGATAGAAAAAGTGTGACTCAGGGTGGTAATTTTATGAATGATATTCTTGGAGGCCATTCAAAGGAATGGTTTGCAGTCAGTCAAGTAAAAGAAGAACCCCAAACCTTTCTGGCTCACCTTCAGAAAGGTTATATTCTTAGAGCTCTTGGATCTTTCTTCCTTTATTTAAGCTTAACAGGAAATAATATATAGCTGCAAAGGGCAGGAGAGAATACTGGATGTAGCTATTTCTGCTCTTGCACATATTGTAACAGTACTTCTGTGTTACTCACTAGTGATTCTGGAAGCTCATTGCTATATAAAATGTGTCCATAAAGCTTTGCAGTATGTAGCCATCACTTGTCTCTTGGTGGGGTGGTGAGCAGGAGGAAGGAAGGGCACAACAAAGGCATCAATGTTTAAAACATCTGTATTTAGAAACATCATCTTAGCCTTTCTGTAAAATCAGGTTTACAGTTCTTGAATCTTACTAGGAGGTTTACAAGATGTAGTATATTAAGTATATTAGAGCTCCATTACAGTAATTAGCATACTTTCCCATATGAATTGCTGAACATGATTTATCTGGTAACAGCCAGTTGCATTCAGCTTCTGCTTGATGTCAGAATCTGTGAATACTTGAAAACTTGTGTACAATTCTGTAGTCCTTGTGCATGGTAGGTTAATGGGTTTTTTTTGTTGTGTGTGTTTTTTGATTTTCTGTAGGGAGCAGCATATGTGGAATTTGATGTACATCTTTCTAAAGATCATGTGCCTATTGTATACCATGATCTCACATGTTGCATGGCCATGAAAAAGGTAAAGAAGATGATCTGTCTATTTTATTTATTAATGTGACCATTCCAGGAACTAAAATACCAAGCTGTCATAGAAATAATTCTGAGAACTCAAGGACTGGAATGGGGATAAATGTGCACCAATACTCTGTGCATAATAAAGCAGGGAAGTGAGTTTTCCCTCCTCAGCTGCTTTTTGTAGCAACAGCTTTTCCAATGCAGTATTTGGCACCTTTCAAGGCAACGCTGTAGTTATTGTTTAGCCTTTTTTAATTTAAGATTTGGAAGAAAAAAACAGACAACTCCTCTGTAATCAGTAGTGCCTGTGGAACTCTGACTGACAGAGTAGTCTAAAACAATTTCTGGTTGCTTCTTTTTTGGGGGAGAGTTAATGTGATTCTCAGCATGACTTCTTACTCCTGCTGACACTTAAGTGTATACTTGTCTTAAGCAGTTATTTATTTGTAAGAGCTCTTTCTGTCAAACCAAAGTCTGCTTTGTTTGGTATCCCAGTAGTGACCAATAAATGGAAAGCAGAAAAATGGAAGAATCAAGGATCTCCTTAATTTAGGGAGTTTGGCCAAAAATGGCCTGGCTTCCATTGGGGCTTTTTTAAGTCTTTTCTTTAACCCTTTTAAGCTTCAGCATTTTACTCTGTCCTTTAGCTTTGAGGTAATCAATATAATTCATGGTTCATACATAAGTGAGGCTGAAGAACTCTTGCAGTGCTTGGTGGAACAGAATGAAAGGAGCAGAGACAGAGGTCCTAGGAGCACGAAAATGACTCTTGAAAGCAAGTCCTGGTCCTTTCCTTGCTTTACGTCATGAGGTTGCAGTTCCTTCTGTTTTAACCAAAACCTCTCTTGCACTGTTTTTGGAAGCATCAAGAATGCTGTAACATATATGAAGTAATGGACATGAGACATTGGATAGACAGTGGTGAACTGAATTGCCTTGGAGTACTTTTTACTGCGTTTCTTTACTTCTACACCTTTTTCCTGAATACATTAACCAATCAAATTTTTGCAGAATAAATACACTAACCTTTTGTGAATAAAGAACTTTAAAACCTCTAACTTGCATGAAAGACCAATTCCTGTTGTAGTCAAATTGATTTTTTTTGTTTTATGTTTTAAAGTGACTGTGTTGTCTCCTGAAAACTGATAATTTTAACGCAGTCGGCCCTCAAATTTCGAGTTACTGCGAGTCTTGTCCCCCCTCCATGAAGCCCTCCATCCACGTTGATAGGCAGCTCATTAATATGCAAATTTTCCCAGCACCATCACACCACCCCCCTAAGCCCCAGTGAGCTCTGGCCCTTTTTTGGCATCGCCCTGCTGTGTGTCAATGTTTTCGGTGTTTGTGTCGGCACTTCCTGGTGCCCGCGGCCACCCCATGATGGGAAAAACCCATCTTCCGCTCTGCCAGGGACACTGGTGCACGGAGGCGCCTGCGTCACTATCCTAGTGTCTCTTTGGATGGGTCTAGCCGTACTCGGGATATACACCTACCCCGAGAAAGTCTCAGACACCATGTTTAACCTGAGAGTGTGTGAATCTTTCATAACTGTGCATGCAGCCTCTTCAGTCTGAGCGGAGAGGGGCAGGCGCAGCACTGGGGGACCAGCCATAACCTCCTTGCTCAGAGCGGAACTGGGCAGGCGCTGTGTGGGCGTACCTGCTGCAGCCAGCTTGCTCGGAGAGGAGTGGGGCAGGTGCAGTGCAGGCACAGCACCAGGGGACCTGCTGCAACCCTCTCACTTGGAGCAGAGCAGAGGGGAGCAGGGCAGGCATGATGCAGGCACAGCGCCAGCAAAACTGCTGCAGCCGCCTCACTCTGAGTAGAATGGGACAGGATGGGGCGGGCCGGGCGCGGCACTGGTGAAACTGCTGCAGCCACCTTGGTCAGAGCAGAGCAGAGTAGGGCGGGCTCAGTGCAGGCAGAGCAGTGCACCCATAGTCTGTGTGGCGCGGCATGGGCGTTGATTTGAATATTTGTGACTGCCTAATTTGAATATTAATGACTGTCAGTTTGTGCAGGCACATTCACGAGTGTCTTGCGAAATGGACCTCCCCAATCGCGGAAAAAATCAGGCCGCAATGGGATGAATCCGCAAACGAGGAACCACAAAGTAGAGAAGGTTGACTGTAGTAAGATATTACTTGTATCTTTACCAATGAAAGAGAAAAAAGTTAGTTGCCTTTAATTATACTATAGTCAACCCTCTTTCACTTCGCACCCCCCAGAGAGCGGCTTCACATCTTTGCAGTGTGATTTTTCAGCGATTAAGGAGGCCCGTTTTGCAACTGCGCCTGCGCGACCTGACACGCATGAGTATTCAAATCATGGATATTCAAATCAACCTACACACCACGTGGACCATGGGTACACTGCTCTGCTTGTGCCATGCTCGCCCTGAGGCAGCCGCGGCGGTTCAGCTCCCCTCGAGCACACACTGCTACCCTGCTCCGCTCAAGCGCGAGCTGCCCCCTACTCGGAGCAAAGCAGCTGCGTGCGGTTATGAAAGATTTACATGCTCTCATGTTAGAAGTGGTGTCTGAGACATTCTCGGGGTAGATGGGAGCAGGGAGCTGCCCACGCCGCGTCCCCAGCTGAGCAGAAAAGGGGTTTTTCCTGGCGTAGGGTGGCCACGGGCATCAGGAAGCACCAACACAAAACTAGACACACAGCAGGGCAGTGCTGAAACAGTACTGGAGCGCCGTGGGGCCGTGTGAGGGTGCAGGGCAAATTTGCATATTAATGAGCAGACATTCTATGCCAACAGAGGGCAGTGGTACCGTGGTATAGGAGACCCAACTGTATATTGAAAGCATGTAAGCTTTTTTTGTGGTTTTCAGTGATGCTTAATTGTGTATCGTTTTTCTTCAAAGAAACAGGATACGGAGCCTTTGGAACTGTTTGAGATTGCAGTCAAAGAACTTACATTTGATCAGCTCCAGTTATTGAAGGTATTGTTACTTTGCCTAGTACTATATGTATAATATCAAATTATGTATGAAACTTAGAGTTTCTGGAGTACCTGTAGATAGACTGGATGAGCATAATTTTAAAAAATGTGGGACTAGAATAATCAGTTAATGCCAAAGAAAACATTTTTTGCATCATTTTTACAACTTGAATAAATTTAATTACCTGTATCTTCTAGAGAGATGGTCTTGACACCTTGTGTAGATCCATATCATTTTGCTAACACTGAAAATTTTGAAAAAACAAGTTTGAAAGTGAAAGTAGGGCTCTTTGAAAGCCAATGCTTCAGAGCCTTTTGAAGGAAAATATCTGTCATGAAGTCTAATTTTCAGATGTTAAAGGGATTATGTTGAACTACTCTACCTTCTCAACAGAAATGCCCTGTCTACATAAGAGAGGAGTCAGGGGATGAGACTGGGCCACTGAAGACCTTGCTGAGATAACTGTCTTCAGTCAGGGAAGCACCTGGCTGGTCCAAAATTTATATACAGTCATACCTTGCATATTTGTGCCTACTGATTCGCGCCTTTGCAGATTCACTGAATAGTTTTCAGCTTATCCAGCTATTCATGGAGCACGGCCCTGTGGGGCAGAGGGGTGGTGCCTCTCATTCGCTGAGGACTGCCACAATTTTCTCCCTTACGAGTGTTGTGGAGATTATGTGGCAGAGGAGGTTTATAACACGCAGTGTATACTCCTGTGGCACCACGACACAGCGTGGTCCCTGTTTCAGGGAGATGGGCATGTCCTATTTACATATTCATGGTGCATCTGTGCTTGTGGATTGGGCAATTCACGGGCCCCCCAGGATGCCCATAACCCATCAATGTGGAGGTATGACTGTAATTCTTTTTACTTAAAGTTACTTGATCTGTGTCTTTTTACGGAGATAGAATTTGAATAGAGTGAGGTAGTTGGCCCTGTGTCTGGCCTGATTCTGTCTCAGTTGTGTGACTACATTATAAAACCAGACCTCTGCGCTGGATTAAACATAGAAGAGGGATTAATTTCTGACTTCTTCACATCTCAATACCGGATTATGGTATGTGTGGTTTTACTCTTGAACATATTTTCTGAATTTTCAGTAAGCATGCTTTCAATTTGGTTTTGAGCTTTCCTTGAAGTCTTTAAAACAAACTTTGAAAGAAAATTTTGATGTGTGCTAAGATGTCCTTTATTGTTTTACAAATTACTAAAACTGCATCTATAATGGACCTCTGAATTTAAAAACAATTTATGAGAAAAATTATTTACATTTTGCATGTAGGAAGGTCTCTATGGGTAAAGTGTTTACTAATGTTCCTCTTACACTTTTCAGCTGGCTCACGTGACTGCTCTGAAGGTAAAAGATCAGAATGGTATGTACTAGTTTGGAAGAGTCTTGAGATTGATTTATTACCATGTAATTACATATATTCTGTGGCTGCGGTTGTGTGTTCTAATCACATTTATCATCTTGAATATTTCTAAATGCTTATGTAGTTAATTTTGGGCATTCTGTAGAGTTCTTTGCTGGAAGCTATATACGTGAACAAAAGTTACTCCCTTGGGAAGAGGGAACGGGATGGTAGAAGTTGAATGTATAGATCAATATGCAGTTATACCTCAAATATTGTGGGGGTTTGGTTCCAAGAACCCCCCTGTGAAATGTGAAAACCATGAAATAGTATTTGTACATATATAAATGTGGCCTGTCTGCTGCCCTGCCCCCTCAGCCCCAGCCAGGGGCTACCACAAATTATGCAGTAGAGTTTCCCGCATTTGGGGAAATCGCAGGGGTCAGCACATCTCAGGGCGGGGATACTTTGGGACCCTTACCTGCCTGCAGTGGCTGTGCAGAGAGTGCCGGGACGCATTTCCCGTCCCACAATGGCATAGGCAGGAGTGATGCTGGGGACATATCCTAGGAGAAAACCCACAAAGGAGTGAGGTAGCAAAATTCAAAGCATGAAGTACAGTGAATCCCCGCTGCATTGTGACCTCTCCTTTTCTACCCTGTGGATTTGCAAGGAAAATTTCTTCCAGTCCGGTTTCAAGCATTTGCAAGGTTCCTTGGCTGACACATGCACAGTGGCCTCTGCTTTGCTGAGCGGTGGTGCTGGCTCTCCCTCTGGGGTGGGACCGGACTGGGCCTGCGGGGAGGGCATGCAGTTTCTGTGGCTCGCTGGGGTCTGTGGGACGGGGACGGCCACTGTAGAAGACAGAGCAGGGCCGTGTGCGGCGTGAGGCGCCAGGTGGGGATGAGTCCTCCACCTGCCTACGCTTAATTAATGCAAGTCCCCGAGTGTCGCTCGCCTGCCGTGTGTGCAGAGCGCCTGTGAGCTGCGAGCGGGCAGTGCTTGTTTGCGTGCATCTGTGTTATTGTTTCCCTGGCTACAGGCAGGGAAGGGAACTGCCCTGTTAAAGTGGGGCTGGTCAGCAGGACATGCTCACTCCTCTGCCGCAGCCCNTTAAAGTGGGGCTGGTCAGCAGGACATGCTCACTCCTCTGCCGCAGCCCGCCTGCGGGGCCGGGACGTAGAGCCGGGACACGGGGCTGGGATGCGGGGCCGGGATGCGGGACCGGGACAAGCACAGGGGCTGGGGAGGGGGCGGGGTGGGGGGAGCAGCAGCGCGAGATTTGCACTGCCGGTGGCAGATGCGGAAGCAACTGAGTGGCTGAAGAGAGGTCTAGGGATTCTCAGGGGGGGCCCTTCCCTTTCCTCCCCTGTGCTGCGAGAGCCCATGGAGAGGAGTTGAAGAGGCTCCCCAGCGCTCCTGATAGGCTGGGTGTGGAGCGAAGGGCATGGCCTGCATGCATATTAATGACCTGCATGTATTTGCGAGTTTGACATTTCGCGAGATCTTTGACGTCACCCGTTTCTCGCAAATTAGGAGGTATAGCTGTAGCGATGTATTACTGTGTATCTATGAATAATCATAACCAAATTGCTACTAATGTTCTCATCTTATCCTTCTCTGTACCTTCACCTCTTCAGAATTGCCAGCTTTGGTAACTGCTGTGGAGTGTCTTACTGGTGCTGTAAAGTTTTGGTCCTAATTCATCCCCTTTATAGGGACAGCAAACTGGCAGAGTATCTTTCACATCCTCCCAGTCTAGGAAAAGATAAAATAAGTAAGCCTTAAACAAGTCTGTTTCTAGTGGATGGAATTCAGTGAGTGAAGTAGTGAAGGATGGGGTAAGCCATTTCTGATCAGTATTATTTATGACAGGTTTTTAAATGGTGGTCAAAAAATTTTTCCATTGGCCAAACAGGAATTGCCAGCACTATTATTAGAGTATATCAGTGGTTAGAGGGAAGGTATAGATATTCAAAAGGTAGACCTGATTTCATTCTTCACTCCTTATGGTTTTGAGCCAGTATTTTGTTGCTGGGATTACTGGGATTATGCTACTGGGGGGTTTAATTAAATATTTTATATTTCTTTCCAGCATCTTTTAAAGAGGAAGAAAACTCTGCTTTTGAGACTCAGCCATTTCCTTCTCTGCAAACAGTAAGCAGTGAATGTAGAGTAATGATGATTGTGGAAGATGAAATGTTGTTTTACTTTCAGCTCTGCACATGTAGCAAGGGATATGGATTTGGCTTTATTGTTGGCTACTGGAGGATTTTCAGGGCTTAAAAGTAATAGTTTGTATATATTTCAAGCTTCTTAATTCATGAACCCAAGTTGTAGAGTGCAGGTTACACTCAGTTTTGCAGCTGATCAACATGTGGGAATTGCATTTTCATGCATTGACAATTGTTTCTAGTTTGCAAAAAAATCCATCTGGCCTTTGGGAGTTTATCACGTAGTGTGACCATCTAGCAGATGTTAAGGGAATTTCTAGTATGTTCTCATTTATGACTGCATTAGATTCACCTTTTGATTTGAAATCACCCTACAAATAATTTGTTTTAATAATTTCCCATGAAAGGACTTTTGTTAGGACTATGTGTTATTTTTCCAAAAAGATAAGTAAAAACTTTTTTCTTAGGACTGTGAACAGGATATTTCTTAAATATGTTAAGGTGAATTGACTTGCATTGTACCCTGTCAAAAGTTTGTCATTAAGATTTTGTCCATTTTTACGTATTCATTGAGTTTAAATTGGAGTAGAAAAGAGTGTATCTGTATCTTGCATTAAATGTTAAAAGCCTAGGGTTTTTAATTCCACTGTTAGACACCATTGGCTTTAAATTACAATGTAGTCTCCCAATAATTACTTCACAGTGCTTTGTTGCCTCTCTTTATTATGTGGTCTCTTCATTATGAATTTTTTTTCAGGTCCTGGAATCTGTTGCTGAAGATGTTGGGTTCAACATAGAGATAAAATGGATCTCCCAGCAAAGGGTAAATAAACATACATGTGATTTATTTTGATTCTTTAACATGGGTAAGATCGGAAGAAATCACAATGGGTCTTCTGATCCAAACTGCCTGCTCAGGATTGTACTGATTGTGTTTATTGAGAAATAATATCTGCTACAGTTTTTAGTGGTCTTCCAGGGAGTTCCCTTTGCATTTTCAAAATTAGTATAGACTTCTTAGAAATGCCTTCATTGGATGGCGAGACAGTGAATTTTTCAGTATCCCACTGATGTGAGAATTCATCTGCATCTCAGACTGTCAGTCCTGTTGAGCTGTAATTAGCATTCAACGAACTGAAGGATTGACTTCTGTATTCAGACTGGCAAACTGAATTCTCATTTTGCTCAGGTTGAAAGAAAGACTATTGCTGGTTAAAATAATTTTAGTAAGCATTCATTTAAATGGCTAAAATTTGTTCTTTTCCTAGGATGGACAGTGGGATGGCAACTTGTCAACTTACTTTGATATGAACCTATTTCTAGATATTATTCTAAAAACTGTTTTGATGAATGCTGGAAAACGAAGGATTGTCTTTTCTTCCTTTAATGCAGATATTTGTACAATGTAAGTTAAGAAGAGATAAATTATGTATTTTCTTTTTTTCTCTCTCTTTTTTTTTAAGTTGGTAAAAATTAGTTTGTACAGAAGAATACCCAACAGGAAACAAATAATGTGTTTTGCTTAGGCATAAACTTTGGGTGCCAAAATAGCTGGGAACTGAAACAAGACCCCTTTGCTGTCTAAAATAAGCCAAAAATAAAAGAGGAGAACAAAGTCATAGTAGATATTTTTGTCAAGTGCTTTCCTGAATGTTTCACTCTTTCTTGACACAACAGAAAAGGTCAAGGTTTCTTCTAGTATCCCAAAGTCTTTTTCAATCATACTTGAGGAGTAAGACTAACTTAAAAACCAAATCATGTTACAATTTTTCACTATATCTACCTATTGATAAAAGGGTTAAGAAGCAAGTGAGTAAGAACATGCCAATATCAAATTTTTTCCTCCATCTGTTGTAATTTCATACTACTATACTGGTATCCAACTTGAAAATACATTAGTAAGGTGAAGTGCTGTATATTAACCACGTTTAGAAATTCTTACCACAAGTCCTAGTATTCTACCTTGCATTTAAGAAGAAAATTACAGAATTAAACAGCCTTCAGGGATTTTATATAAACATTCTGAGGATATGGGTCTGAGTGCAGCATGAGGTCTAACTTCACCTAAATTGTGTGTTTAATCTCTGATAGTGGCAGAATTTGAGCAATTTGTCACAGTTTGATGCATAACTTTTAGTTCCATGTCATTATACCAACTAGGAACTGGAAGAATATACAGTAAAGAGAGGAATTCCCCTAAAACAGTAAGATTGAATTACCCTGCTTATTTTTTCATTTGCTACTTGCTAACTTTTTTCCTAACAGGATACGTCATAAGCAGAACAAGTATCCTGTGTTATTTCTTACTCAAGGAGAATCTAAACTCTATCCAGAGCTTATGGATCTTCGATCTCGCACAACTCCACTTGCCATTACTTTCGCACAGTTTGAAAACTTGCTGGTAAACTGACAAGTTCTGGTACTTCTCTGTGGTAAAATGAAACTAAATTACTACTACTAAATTATTACTACTGTTTTAAATCTATAATTTTTGACACAAATGGTTAAAATTACAGCTAACCTCATAAAATCACACATTTGGTAACTGCAAAAATGAGGGCCATTGTTTCAAATCCCTTTTTAATACAGTGTTTTAAAAATAGCTCTATCAATAAACTCTCTATTATTTTTTTATTGTCGTGGATGAAATTGTAAGGAGCTGTAAGTGTCAAAAGATTAAAAAAGCTCATGTAAGTTTCGGAAACATGGATTTTAATTAAAGTCTTTTGTATTTCAGGGAATTAATGTGCATTCTGAAGATCTCCTGAGGAATCCATCATTTATTAAACGGGCCATATCTGAAGGCCTAGTTATTTTTTCATGGGGTGATGATACAAATGACCCAGATAACAGGAGAAAGTTGAGAGAATATGGTGTTCATGGGCTAATATATGACAGGTACTTAATTACAGCTTTTAAAAATAGTGATCATCATTGTCATCAAGCTTAGAACCTACTGTATCTTGATTCTGGTGAAATTTTACCTTGCTTCTTGGTTGACCACATACAGAATATCTACCTTCTTGTACTGCAAGTATAAGAAGCCCATAAACCCAAATCAAGAACAAGTCTAACACTAATCCCTGATCTTTCAGCTGTGTATATGAAGCAAAGTAACTTTTATTTCTCCTGAGATTAACATAAATGTAATTTGATTCTTTAAAGAAATCGTGCATGGCATACACATTCAACATGCTACTGATATTCCTGATAGTAATTTTTAAGTTATGTACATGATACAGTGAGGACAGTGTTGTTCAACTGTTTGACCAAAAGCTTCAACTTTAGACATTAAGCTGTGGAAGTAATTTACTTAAGGGAATGATGTTATCTTAATTTTTGCCAAAGTTCTGTTGTGTTTCAAAGCTTTGAATTCACCATTTTTCCCATTCAAATTAGCTTGGCATGACTCCAGAGCAAACTGCTCAATTAGTCACATCAAAAAGTAGCTATTATATTCAGAGAATTCACGTAGACATCAGAATACTGTGGTAAATATTTGAACAAAAGTTCCTTGCGAAGCTCCAAAGTTTTAGCTTTTTTATCATTGAAGAGGTGAAATTTTATTACAAATTATTACAAGATAACTAACTTGAGAAGCTATATTAAATCAGAAATTCTGATCTTTGAGAAAGAATGTCATTGGAAAAACATTAAGTGTGACTAAAGTGACAAATTATAGAAGGCTTTTGAGCCCTTTGCTTTAGCAAGGGTGTTGCTTTGCATATTTTATGTGGGGGGAAAAAATGGAGGAAGGGAATAAATTATCAAGGGCTCTGTTTTATAAAGTGAAAATTAAGAGTCAGTTTAACATACCTAGAGACAAGAAGGCAGATATGTTTGTTCTTGGAGTTCTAGGGTCTCATTAAAAAAAAATAGTTAATTCTTCAATCTCTTCTTGACTGTTGAGAGTCCTTCCAGAGTGGTGAGTTCAGTGCTTCTCTGGTTTGCCAGAGATCTCACCTCTTGTACTGTATCAAATGTGTCCTTCTATTCATCGGCAGTAAAAAGGAATAAGTAACTAGATTTTTACACTGATGATCACCTTCAGACTGAAGACATGGAAACAGAAGTCCTGTTTCTTGCCACAGCAGTGCCACACCTCTTCTACAACTTGTCATGATGAGGCCCCCTTGAGTTGATGAAAGATATCTCTGGACTGGAATGCAGATGAAACTCTTGACTCTATTGTGTACAATCCTAGAGTAATGAGATTTGATCCAGTGAAGTACATAACTTAAAGTAATGCATGTCCATGGACAGGTGGGGTGTTTTAACCAAATACTGCTGGATAAAGTGTTCTTAAAAAGTCTATTAATCTGGTTTCTACTAATCCAGTCTTCCAGAGTTGCTAATGACTCCTTGTGCAGTAGATATTCACTACTATGGTAAAACAGTAAAGAAAGTGTCAGCATCATTTCTGACTTCATATTGCTTTTATTACTTTAGACACTCAACACAAATGTTGCATTTATGTCAGGGTTGCAAGTCTGCTACATATCTTGTGTTCCTTTTTGTACTCTTTAGTGTGTCTTAAGTTTTAGTAGGATAGCTGAACACCTTTTATCTCAGCTTTTGATGACTAGCCAGTTTGTTGGAAGGCTGAATTCCCTCATGGATGTAACTGAAGAAAAAACTTTCCTGCACTATTTAGACCATCTAGATTCTTCATCTCTCCTTTTACTGCCTTCACCCTCTATCACTTTAACATCTTTCCACTTTCTTGAGACCCTAAAGCTGTTTAAAAACAGTAGTTCAGTTCTGCATTTTTTCTTCGTTGTTCAAGTTACAAATTGAAATTTGAGTAGCAAACAATTACCTTGTTTCAGGATAATTGCTGCAGGGAAATGTTATTTCCCCTTTTTTTCTGTAGAATGTTCCTTCACACTTCTTAATTATTTTTCAAAAATTACTAATCGTCTGAGTAAAGTTAAATTCAATCTTAATATGGGTAACTTAGAAGAAATATGACACTTCCTGAATAAATTGCATCAGATATCTCAAGACGGATATTTTGAGATGCAGGTGGTACCTGCGAAATCCTGGACAGAATGTTAAAACATAAAATCTGGCAGCAAATGTTTCTACTAACTGTTGGAACTATTGGGTAGTCTTTCAGATCATTTGAGACTGTGAAGTTGATATTAAGAGTTTAAATAACTGTGATGTAAACTTTCACATGTTCTTCTGTTTAAAGTATTTAGAAATAAAATAAATTCAAAATTACTGTGAAGCAGAACTTGAGAGGGAGACGTACATGCCTGTTTCAAGGTTTAGAAATACGTTGGAACTGCAGTAATCTGTTTATTAGTGTAAAGTCAGTTTATGCTATTGTTATGTCTTCAAATTCCAGGCTATTTCCAGGGCTGAATCAAAATGTGCTTTTTCCATGGTTTCTGCAGAATTTTTGTTCTCTGATTTATGGCTAAGTCCTGATATTTATCAAAAATCACTGTGTCTTGTGTTTTATGTTGCTATTAACTAGACCTTTACTTACGCCATCTTAAGTGCTGATTATCTTAAGAAGCGAATAGAGGAATTTCAGTGACTTTTAGGTTGCTTGCATGTGGCCCTGAGTTACTGTATGCAGTAGTTACTTCTGAGATTATGAACTGTTTGCATAGAGATAATTTCTGTAAGCTATTTTTTCCAAACTTTAATCATTCATGTAGAATTGACCAAAACATTGTAGCCAGTTGCGAAGATGGCAGAAACACTGTGTCCTGAATACGAAAAGTTGATGATATCAAGCACTGGGCAAAAAAAATGCAGGTAGGGGGTCTGACTTTGCTTTGCATGGAGAAAAGCTGCAAGACTAAATCTGGGAAGCTTACAAATGCCAACAAGATTAAAACAGCAATCTCACTGGGACAGGAAAGAACACCCCCCCACACCTCTTCCCCCCATCAGTTCTTTCTCTGCTTAGGCTGCAAATTATTGGGTTTACTCAAAGTCATTAAACCATATGGATGTTCTGGCATAGTTGCTGGGATGATGTTCTACTATTTTCCCATATTCAGGTAGCAGTCATCTCAGTGTTTAAAGTAACCAAACTACTAAAGGCAACCCACAGAAAGGTGCCACCTCTGCCTTCAGGCTTCTATATGGGCCCTTAGGCAGAAGAATACTTTGTTTGCATGACTGAGTATCTTCTGTCCACGCAGAAATCTCATCCTTAAAATGCTTTATTAGCCTGATGTTTAGATTTTAATTGGAGAAGAAACCTGAACCTGTTGTGAAAATTTCTGGCTTGGCAAAAATGATGAATTTTAAAACAGTATTTATGAGGTGATTTGTCTGGTATTTTTGTCCTGGATAAGCTTTGTAAACAGTCCAGGAACTATTTCTTTATTTGAATATACATGACTCAGTAAGAACAACGCAGTCATGTTTTTACACCTCTTGGCTGTATCTTAAAAACCAATGTGGAGAGGGAGTGGGTTGTAACTTACACTGGCATTATCTTTTTTCATTCACTTTACATGGTGTGAATTCTGTTTGTTGAATAATATGCACAACTACATAACACTGCATTTTCTTAGGCTGCATGTTGCATTTGCAGACTCCAGACAAAAGCTCTGTCCTTGATTGGTATTAGTAACTTCCCAAAATCTAACACAAATTTAGGTGGCAATCAAGGCAGAAGTATTCCAGGCACTTCTCAAAAGCAGAAGACTGTCTAAATCTGCACTGTCTTGTTTGCCTGAAACTGCATGTTACTTAAATAACAGCATGGATACATGTAAGAAGTGGACTAATATTAGTTGATTTATCATTTAATCTCCTCAGTGATTGAATTAAGATATTATGCAATAAGTCTTCTCTATATTATGAATTGCAAAGTAAGTTCAAGTTTACCTTGAGATGTAAAGAAAAATGCAGTTTTAATCAAAAGCTTCAGAAAATCTTGTTAGCATGAAAACAGTATTTTCAGTGCTGCTGCGTTTTGTCTTGTAGGTGTTTCCAGAGGTTCCAAAAAGACCTGACAGGAGCTAAACACATCAGTTTTATGTCCACTGCATAACCCTGTAATGTCCTACAAATCTTTGTAAAAAGTGCTTATTTTAAATATTACTAGTTCTTAGTTTTCTGCAGAGCTTGCTCAGTAATAGGAAGTTTAATGGAGGAACTCTGGTGCATAACTACTTGCAGATAATATCCTGATGAAGAATAAAGGATAGGGAGGTGAGAATTCTTCTTTATTTGATGGTGTTGGAAATATTAATTAATAAGAGAAATCCTGGAGCTATGCTCTGTTTTTGCAAAGAAACCCAAACAAAAAGTGGGGACAAGAAATTCTAAAGTATAAGTGTAGATGTGCATCAATTTGTGCTTCTTTGCTTTTGGTTTAGAAGAAACACTATATAAACATTGGAGCAGACTGGCTCTAGTGGACAGATTCAAAAGAACTTGGAGTGTCAAATTCATCCAAAATCTAAATTGAAACTAATTTAATATGAAGCAAGAATTACAGAGTTTATGCTTGTTGTCATAAAGAACTAATAAAATACCTGCCAGAAGCTGCTTAGAGACATGCTTGGCCATACTTTAGAAACAGGGGGCTTAGAAATGTGCCTTTGCTCTTCTGGTGTCGAATTGATGGGAAGAATGTAAGATTCTTAGTCCATAAAGTGTGTTGCTATATGAAAAACTATCTTCAAGTTTCAATGCTTTGTTTGAGTGCATAGAAAGAGTCATAATGTGGAAGCTACTTTATTTGGAGAAAGCACAGGTTTTACCTGCATCTTGGAAGGAAGATCGAGCTCCTGTTTTGTAGGTAGCTTCCATTAGGCCGTTTTGGGTCATATCTTCTATTGGCTTCTATTGGATTATAGGTGCTATGCAAGTAATTTAATTTCTGTGCCTTCTATTTGAAGGTCAGCCTGACCTCGGCGCCAGGCAAAATTACGGAGCAAATCATCTTAAGGAAAATTATGTTGCACCTCCTGGAGGGTAAGGAGATCAGACTTAGTCAGCATGGCTTCAGGGAAGGAAGGTCCAGCCTAACTAATCTCATTTCATTCTATGATCAGGTG
>WEKX01002389.1:3257-35385 GCA_013390025.1 Pitta sordida
TATTAGTTGATTTGTTTTTGCTTAATGTGTTAATTACTTAATCTATACAGTGATTATTTTGGTTGTAATGTTTATAGTTAATTATTTTAAGTAATTATTTCATTACAATAATTAATTATTTATATTGATTGTTTTGATTAATTGTTTAATTATAGTAATTAATTTGTAATTGAGTGTTCAATTATTAACTAAATACTTAATTGACATAATTAAGTTGTTAATTATTAATTGTTTAATTAAACATTATTACAATGTTGTTGATAATTACTCTTTAATATTAATTACTTACTAAATATGCATTGTTTTCAATATTCTTTTATTGTAGTAATTAATTTGTGATACCCCTAGTACTTATTTAGTCCCTTTAATATTTCTTATTTTGTATTATTTCATGAGAGATCATTTTTAATTTTTTATTTTTATGTGTTAATCATGTATTTAACATGTATTTCATTTTTATTGCTATTTTATTAATTTTTAATTAATTTGTTGCAATTCCTCTTTTTTACAATGTCTGCTCTTCGGGGGGGGTTCTGGTACTATTTTTTTATGGTTGGTGTAATTTTTATTGTGTTATGTTAATTCCTTAATGTTTTAATTATTTTCGGTACTTGTTCATACATATTATTAAATAATTACCTTATTTGTATGAATGTGTCTTGGTGTGTCACACCGCTTTATTCATTAGGTCTCAAAACACCCCAGTTCTCTAATTCATAACAGGCAACCTGCAACCCATAACTTATGAGCAATGCAGGGACAATGGTGAAAGTGCTCATCATTCCTACTCCACCACTATGTCCACTGGATCACACCAGGATGCACGGAAGTTCAGCTGCTGGTGCTGCTGCTTCAAAGACTTTTTGGGTCAGCTGAAGCATTTCTACTGCCCAGCATGGAAGCGAATCTCTCCCACTGCCATGAGTTAGGGGGTCTGAGGAGACTGCCCCACAGCAGCATGCAAGGAGGATGGCAAGCTGCAGGTGACGGCAGTTGTGTGAGGCCATTTAGCCCTTCTGGGCCACCATGTCCTGCCTCTATCTTGCCCTCGCTCTGACCACATGCTCCTGCTCTAAGGAGATCCTCAAACATACCAGAACATGGTCTCAGCCAGCCTGCTCTAAGGAAGCCTGTTGGAGCAGATGTTGGACCAGAGGATCTTCACAGGTCCCTTACAACCTCTACACTCTGGCAGCATATTCTGCTTTGCTTTGACTCTTAAAGTACCTCAACCCAGCTCTGCTGCCTGCTAGAAAAGATGCTGGGACAAGGAATGACTCCAGACTCAATTCTCCCCCAGGATTCATGCCCAAGCAACAGCTCCCCACTCCAGAATATCCTATGGCACAGTCAGAGGAGAGAAAACGTGATTTTATTGTGGACATCAACTGAAGGGAGCCCAAGAATCACAGAGTTTCAGTCGATGAACAGGAATCAGCATCTGCAACAACAACCACAGAGCTCCGAGAAAATTAGAAAGGCAGGAGGAGGAAAGACTTTGTTCCCCCTGGGAGAGCAGCCACTCAGCAAAAAGGGCCGCTGGCCACCTGGTAGCAGCAGCCTGAGCATGGCAGAGCCAGGACTTCTGTCCTCCCAGGCTCCCTGTCCTGCATGACATGTTTTCTCCCAGCATCACCATCAAGGCTCCTGGTTGCTCCTCAACCTTCTCCATTTCCCTGACTGGCACTGTGAGACTCCATGTCCACAAAGAGGAGAGGAAAGCAGTGAGCTGGAGGTGGCTTCCTTAAGTCTTGATCCCCTCCTACCAAGGTTGGACTGAAAATGGCAAGATTTTTAAATGTATGTATATAATGGTCATTTTTACTTGCCACTAGATTTCAGTTGTTATGAGAATAACCAAATTCTCAAATTGTTAAAAATGGCCTTTTTTTTTTTTTTTTGAAGTCGGGTATTTGTGAAATGACAAAGGCCTCAAAACTGAAACTGGAAGACAAAAGAACCAACATTATGAGATTAATGAAGAAATTGTTGAGATAAGATAATACCAAGGAAATGCCAAACAAGACAGAGCAGGAAAGACCAATCTGTGATGCATTTACACATTGATTCTCTGTAGAAAGGAATGGAAGAGCTGAAAGGTCCCGAATGTCAACAGCCTTCAACCAGCAAGTAATGCCAAATCTGACATGCCTTTATGTACCTGCCCTTGGTGCCTGGGGCAAACTCCAGCAAACAATCTTCAAGACAGGTATTTCTGATACACACCTGCTCTGCACCAGATGTCAGCAGTTCTGTGTGTGACCAAATGACTCACTCACCAGGACCATCTCCAGTTTACACAACCTGTTACTGGAAGCCCCAGAAAACTAACTTCTCATGGATTCATGCACAGCCAGAGACCGAATCCCTGAGGGCAAAACTCTTGACTGTAATAATTCAGGGGGCAACAAGAAGTGAGGAAGCCACATGAAATAAATGTCAGGAAAGGAGTGCTGCTCCTGGCCCTGGGTTACCTCCTCCATCCATGAGGATGTGACAGCACTAGCCTGTGAAAAGTGCACAGGCGTGATAAACACTCTCTCCACGCTGTCTGTACGAATAACTGTCATTTGTCTTTCCCACGGGGGAGTGTGGGAGGGCAGGCTCAGGAACATCAACCAGCACAGGGCACTCTGTGCTTTAGCCTGGGTGCACACAGTGCCAGAAGAACCTGTCCTTGGGACACTTTGAAGCCACATGGCAAGGGGGTATGTACATCTCCCGCTCTGCTCTCCAGCCCCTTGCCCCTTCCAAACCCCTACATGTTTTCAGTACTATCCTCTCCCAAGTCCTGCCTTGGGCACCCACCCAGGACAAATCTATGACTGAAAAAAAAAAAAAAACAACCTCTGCCTGAGGATTTGCAGAGGCAAAGGTACAAAGGTAAAAAAAATATCACTAACCCAAATAATTGTTTATCAGCACTTCCATTTTAGTGCTGTAATTTTGAAAAGGAGGAATTCCTCTGAACTATTGAACACTTGGCTCCAAGCACTGAACCAAACTTATTTCAAGATGTTCTCCTTTATTGCATGACTCAGCTTTTCTCTAGTCTTACAAAAACCAGGACTTGAGTGCCTTACCACCCAGAAACCAAAGGAAGCTTCCATGAAACCAGCAAACACCTCCCATCTTCTTAACATTGTCATTAAAAAAAGCAAAACAAACCAGAGAGGTTCTACAAGTCAGCCTATAAACCCAGGCACGAGGGGAGCAATGTCAGTGGTAATGGGGCAAGAAAGGCAGGGTAATTATACCACACCAAACTTGCAATTGTGCTGCATTCCTTGCTGGTGATGGCCAGCTAAGAATTAGATACACCTTTTTAAATCATCAAAGGGAGTGGCACCAAAGATACAAGGTGCTGGGATTAAGATGAAGTTCTGGGTTTGCCAGTTCTCAGCAATGACTTTGGTGACTGTGCTGGGCATATCATTAACTGCTCCCAAATGGTGTTCACATCAAGTCACTTCTTTTTAATGTTTATATGATTCTCTGTATTTCAAGAGTTCCAGGTTCCCACTGGAAAAGGCTGTACAAACCCAGAAATTAAGACAATACTTATTCACCAGGTTTTTTGCACTTGGTCAACTAGACAAGTTTGGCAACTTGTACCTCAGCCTTATTTCAGTGGTGCACAAATATTTATCATGTTGCAGCAGCTACTACCACAAGGTCTCAAGGTCCAGCCCTCAAGCATGAAAACTCAAGAGTTTCCCTGCCAAGAAGGATGTTAAAAATACTGAACGTGAAAAATTGTATTTTGTGCAGATGATTTAACAAGGACAAGCATGGGTGAGGGAACAGATTTGGCTCAGGTCTCTCCTTTCTTGGACCAAGTTCAGGAGTTTAGGTGCAGCACCCACCCTGCAGCTTTTTGCAGAGGGGAACCTTCTGGGAAGCTGTTTGTCAAGGAAGCCCCTCCATGGGCAAAAGGCATGGTGCTGCCATTCCAGAAACGGAATCCTGCTCCAGGGACTGCTGGTCAATGCGGAGGCAGGTAGTCTGCTGGAGAACACCTCCCTCAGAGAAACCACAGGAGCAACTGTCACACAAGCAGGACAGTGGCACACAGAGGCAGAGCTCCTGCTCTGGCTGCCGCACTTTGTTCATGGATTTTCAATGCCCTTCTGGGCTGTTAGAGGGTAAGAAGAGAATGTGGCACAGAAACTCAAAGGCACAGTCCATCAGAGCCTTAAAAACTCATGAATGTCCTCTCCTATCGTAATTTCATAGTGCAGGTTGTTTGAGTCAATCCATGGCCAACAAAACAAACACTGCATTTGTGATAGTTTTCGGAAAACATGCCAAAAAGACAAACACAAGGCAAAGCAGACAGCCAAATGGACAAGTCTTGCTATTTAATTATTTTGAAATGAAAAAGTTCAATTAAAACCAGCTACAAAACAAAGACATAATGATCACCTCGCTCTTCATAAAGACTTCATGCTTTGGCACAAACAACTGGCTGACCTGATTTTATGTCCAATGAATTTAATCTTATCCAACAAAGTGGCTCCCTGTATAGCACAGAAGACAAGGGGTTCTGAGAAGAGCTCTTGGGACAATATGTAACACCAGACAACTAAATTAAAAAAATAACAAACAAGGCTTAGGGCGATTTCTGTCCTCTCTTAGGCCAACAGGAAAACAAGCATAATGCAGTTGGCATCTGCATTGGGGTGAGGTGAGCAGCACACAGAGGCTGACAAAATCAAACAAACTCCAGTTCCACTTTGTGGTGTATTTGTAAATGCACGCACCTCTCCACTGGAAAGCCAGCTGTTTGAGTTGTGCGATAGGTTCATGTTACTGCACTACTTACAAACTCAGTCTCCTGGCAATATATGAGCAAGATGCTTTTCCATGTGGTGACGGCTGACACCCAACGTTTTGGCATGAAGAAAACAGTCCAGCGGTTTTCTCATGCCAAGACCTGGGCCACAGCGATGCTCGCTGCCCTCATGCCCAGCTGTGCTGGCACACCTAAGAAGGCATGAGTTGGGGACATGTGCAAACATAAGGTTCTGTGAGCCATCTCCAGCTGGGTATCAGGAGATGAAAACATCCCCAAATTAGTGGGCACTGTTGAAAAGGTATCCAAGCATCTAAACACTTACACAATCTGTACCTTCAATGCCTCTTGATTTCTCAAATGGCATCACCCACTGATTGCAAGCATTTCCCAACAGATAGTCATATTGAAACTCTAAATATTGCAGTGATTTAGCTTCTTCCACTCCACTTTACTCAATGTAATTAATTCCCACAGTACCACAGAGGAGGAAGGACAGTGGCATCGACCAACCCAGCCCAGCAAGCAGGCAAGAGGCTCGAAAAGCCAAGGGACCTGTGCAAAGGTCCTGCAGAGTGCAGGCCAAGCCCAGCTGCTGTGTCACGTTTCCAGAGAGATGCTCATGCCATCAAATCCCAGTCATGAGGAATCGGGAAGAAAGCCTTCCTCAATTCCACCTGCCCAGGACCCTAAACTCGTCAACAGGATCATTACAGCATGTTTGACGGGACAAGTCACTCCTCCTGTGGTCCAGGCGAGGGATTCCTGGTGCAGCATGGGCAGGGCTGTGGCCTTGGCCCGAGCTGGCCGCAGAGCGGGACACCCGCAGACACCGCCGCGTTGCATAACTGCGGACACTGCGTGTCAATGGGAGCTCACCGACATCCACCGGCTTATGCAATTCCCGCGCCCCGCCGGGACGCTGGAGGGAGGGCGGGCGGGTTTCGGGGCGGCTGCGGCCGCACTCGGTCGGGAGGGTCCCCTCAGCCTCTGGCGGGAGCGCTGCCCACCGACCCCGCCCGGGTCCCGGCCCCCTGAGAGTCCACGACCGGGGTAGGGGTAAATTTCGGGGAGGCGGAGCCCTCTCCCCACCTCTGGAGAAGACGCCCAGCCCGGCACCTCCTCTTCGGCGGGGTGTCCAAGCTCAGACATAATGGTGCTCCCTTGACATGAGGGGCGCGGAGCTCCTGTGGCNACCGCGATGAGGGTGGGGAGCCGGGCAGGGCACCCGCGGAGCGAGGAGGGGATGGGGGGACTGCGCCTGGCCCTGCCTCAGCGCTCTCCTTTTTACCTGCAGAAAATAGAGGACGGGCATTTAAACAACTCCCTGGGATCCCCGGTGCAAGCTGATGTGTACTTCCCTCGCCTGGTAAATCACCTCTATTTGCTTGTTTGGGTGTTTGGGTGGGTTTTGCGGGGGTGGGGGGGATATGTTGGGGTTTTTTACCCTTTCTCCCCGTACCACCTCCTCCGTGGCTGCACAACGGCGGCCGCTGCTGATGCCGAGTTGACCCTCGCCACCGTCCCCCTGTCCTTTCCAGATCGTCCCCTTCTGTGGGCACATCAAAGGAGGAATGAGGCCAGGAAAGAAGATCTTAGTTATGGGCATAGTGGACCTCAACCCTGAGAGGTAACACCTGGGCCCTGGGAGGGGGCGAGGCAGCCACGTGCACGGGGTCGGACACGGACACATACACACGGATCACTCCTTTCTGGAAGGGATTATTTTTATCGTTTTAAATATAGTATGCTGATTTCTCCTTTGACCCATAGAGGGGGCATTTCTTCAAGGGATCCCGTTTTCACTTGGGAGTAAAGGAGCATATAGAGCATGCATGTATGCATATATGTACACGTATATGCACAAAGCCATGCACACGCTCACATATATATATATGCCATAACCATTTTCTTGTCCTTGGTGAGCTTTCAGAGCTGTCTCTGAACGAGCTGAGCTGTCATCCCCCCTGTGCCGCTATACCAGTGGCTTTAATAAACTGAGAAATGAGACTGAAGGCATTTGGAGCTTATTTTCTTTTTCTGGCTGAATGAAAGCCTTTCTGTTTGTGTTGCAGCTTTGGCATCAGTCTGACTTGCGGAGAGTCAGAAGATCCTCCTGCAGATGTAGCCATAGAACTGAAAGCTGTATTTACAGACAGACAGTTTGTCAGAAACTCTTGTGTAGCCGGAGAATGGGGGGAAGAGCAGTCGTCTATTCCTTACTTTCCGTTTATACCCGACCAGCCTTTTAGGGTGAGTACCGAGATGACAGCGCCTTACATCGTATCTGATAAAGCATCATTTGATCTGAGTTGCAGCAGAACCTGACTTGCCTTTCATGAAATCACAGTGTAGCCCACACTCCTCCAGTTGAGACACCAGTTGCTGGTTTACTTGTATCCATTAAAAGTTGTGTGGAGATCCTCTGCTACGTGCAGCTTCAGGCAGTTCACATGGGGCTATGAACACCTCAGCTGGGCGCTATGACAAGTCAGAGGTTGTTAATACTGTGTGATGAAGCCCAACTTCCTGAGCTTAGTTTTACAGCTATAATTTAAAAAGTACCTCTAGTTATTAGTACATTATAAGTTATTACTGGAGAATGTAAGTACTCTGTGGGACTGATGAATGTTTTGATGGGTTTTTTAATGGACATAGTGTTTGCAATTTAGTGTAGCTAATAAGGATCATGTTCATCCTTTGTCTCCATGGATGTTCCATAGAGGTTGACCATAGCTCGTCGTGTTAGCAGATTAAACAGCTAAGCAACAGTGGTACTTTTTTCAGAACCCTGGGATTAAGCCTCTCATCAAATTTAAGTCTGTAGTCACTTGAAAATGGTGTAATAGGAATGCTGTGCTGCTGTGGATGGACTGAGTTGACCTAGAAGCAAATTCCCATCTGTAGTGTTTATGGTTATGTGAAGATGTCTTTGCAAATTAGGACTAACAAAGCATGCAGCTGCAGAGGGCTACTTCTCTCTCAGCGACTTCACTACATTGAGGAGAAAAGGCTGCATGCCTTTTCCATGCAGCTGACCCAGAAAAACCCTCCTCCCACCCCCTGCCCCTCTTATAAAACCTCACTGGCCCCTCTGCTAAATGCCCATGGTCTGACCAGCTGCCAAACTCTCTTAATCCTTCTTGCCCCAAGATAATCTCCCCCAGCCCCAAAAGCTCACCATCTTCCCAGATGCTTGGGCTTTAAGAGGGTATTTCTGACTGGTTTTGCTGCAAATTGGTTGCGCTCTACTTGCTTCTACAAACTCTCACGTCAGAACTGGCAACACCCTTTGGTGGTGTGGGAAATGCACTTGAAAAGGCTTGGAGGCTGGGTCCTGCTCCAGCTGAGAGGGTTCCAGTGCTTGCTGCACTGGGTGGTAACTGGGCCCTCAGACAAACCAGACAAATTACCGTGTTTTGTGTGTCCCACTAATGGCAGCTGACATTAGAGGACAGCAGTATCACACGTTTAGCATAAGATACTGTCAGAAGAGAGTTGTTCTTTTTTTTTTTTTCCCAAATGGTATTTAGGCTCCCAATTGACTTTGTACCTTTGATGGTCTTCCTCTCAGTGAATAAATTAGACTATTAAGTGTTCTTGCCAGTTACTTGTGGTCCAGTCCAATTATCACGCCGGTGTGGCCCCGGGTGATCTGAAGAAGTGGCCTGTGAGCAGTGTTGAGGGTAACCATATCTTTTACATAACAAGGCCTTGGGCTGGCTGCGCCTGCCGCAGTGACACAGGAGCTACGTGGCAGCACGGGCCCTTCCCTGTGGTGTGCTTCCAGGTGTCCAGGAGTTTAAGCCCTCCTGGACTGTCAGCTGCCACTTCTCCCAGTGTGAAGTGCTCTAAGTCGGTTGGGCTTTGGCTCAGTCACTTTGTCACTGACGCTGTTCACGTTTCTATATGCTGTAACAGCAGCAGAGTCAAGTGCCTGGAAGCAGCACTTCCCTCTGGACCATCTCTTGAAATGACCCAGGATTTACATGTGGCTTCCCTGCAGGTTTTCTCCTTAGCCTGTCCAGACTCAGAGGTCTCAAAAGGCCTGTCCGAGAAGCACACATTCTTTGCTCTTGTGTCCCTGCTTCCTGCTGGAGCAGCTCCAGCAAAGCTTAACAACAGGGCACCCTCTCAAGCCACCCCTAACATCAGGAATCTCCCAACCTGTCCAAGCTTGTTCTGCACTGTGTTACTTTTCCAGAGCATTTCTGCAGGTCTCTCAGGAGGCGGAATGAGCTGTGTTCCTCCCTGATCCTGTTTGTGCCTCATGCAAACTGTCCAGCTGAACTCAAGCAATCCTGCACCACATTTCCTTCACTGCAGCCCCAGGATGGAGTCTAGTCCAACAGGGAGTCCTGGGCTTTCTGTAGCCACAGGAGTGAAGGCTTTTTAGATTTACAGCAGTATGTGTGGGAGGGAAGGACAAACATATCTCTCTCCTCTGTGTTCACTCCCTTCCAGTAAATTAACAGTAGTGTGGAAAGCAGTGCAGAGGGAACTGACTCTTTATTCTGCAGGGGAAAAAAAGAAAAAAAAATTGTAGGAAGGAATGCAAGGTTTGGGCTGGAGATGCATTTTCTTCCTCCTGTGAATAGCAGTTTGGATCTCTTTCTGGCATTATTCCAAGAAGCAAAACCTCCCAGTAGCCAGTGGGACTGGGTTCAATTGTGCTTACAGCTACAACAGTGTGAGATTGGATTAATGTCCTTGTGCAGTAAGACCAGATACGTCATAGTGTAACTGGTGTCAAGGGGTCAAACTGGTCTCAGCCCTGGCTGTTGTGTGGCACATAAGTAGCACAATGTGTAACTGCACAACCATTACTTAAAGTTCTCTGTGAAATAATTTTCCAGTTCCACTGTGAACAACATGCTTCAACAATTTATCTTTTACAGGTTGAAATACTTTGCGAGCATCCCCGTTTTAGAATATTTGTGGATGGACATCAGCTCTTTGATTTTTACCACCGTATTGAAACACTGTCAGCAATTGACACAATAAAGATAAATGGAGATCTTCAGCTTACAAAACTTGGCTGAGCTTGTTAGGACTGCAGATTCCAAATCAGCTCAGGTGCCGTCGTCTGTTTGGAGCAGTGACAGCCAGCTCTGGACACAGCTATGGTAGGAAGGCTGCCCTGTTCCTTTTCCGCATGCAGTTCTTCACTCCTGTGCCGATGAACCGGGCTGGTTTTTATCGTAATGAAGAGCACTGTTGGTTAATAGACATTTGAGCCATTTTTCTTGGATCAAAATAGCCCACCTGTGCTGGATAATCAAATTGGAATGGATTCAGAAAGACTTGCAGTCTTGTTTCAAATATCACAGAAATGCAGTTTCTGAAATGCAGCGCTAAAAGCAGTTACTGAACAGTAGTGACAACAAGAACAAGTTTTTCTTTTGCAAATACTGTTTCTGCACTGAAGTGGAGTAGTATAGCACAACACAGGGCCACGTCCTGACGTCCTTACCCGGGGCCTGAGCCTGGTTCCATGGAAATCAATGGCAAAACTCCCACTCACTTTAACGGGGTACAATCAAACTGTCTAGTCCTTAGTCAAGCACAATTCCACTGATTTCTATGGCATTTTTGTACACACCTTGGGGCTTGCTGTTCTGCTGGTGTGAGTCAGCATTACCTCCATGGCTTGTCATGGAATTTTGCTGATTGCTCCCAGCCACTGGTTTGGCCCAAGGACTGTGCAAAAACTGACTGAGGGTGTGTATTTTAGTCAGGGTATTTGCATAGAATGTAGGTCGTTATGAGTTTTTGCACAATGTATTGTTAATACAATTTTTAAAGCTTATCTGTAGTTTATTTATTTATACTCGTATGTATTATTAGTAAAAATGAACAATCATACAGTTAAGAACAGCCAAGTGTAAACATTTTGAATGTACAAAATGTCTGAGGTTTTTTGGGTAAACTTCACATATCGTTCTTGAAAAACCGTGTTTCCTATCGAACATTTAGTTACATTTTAATGGAGCCCTCTAGGCCCTGGGAAAACGTGGGCATGGTAGTTGGTGGGGGGAACTCTGCATATTCACTGGAATCTGTTTTTCAGGGCTTACTAACTTCGCTGAACAGGATAAGTTTGAGTTGAAGTCAATCCGTTTTAAAAATTTGTAGGTTTACCTGTGGTTTTATAACCGAAGAAAAAAATTAAATTTGACACTCTTAGCTCACAAAGAGAACCAGCCTCTTTCCAAGGGAGATGGGAGATTCCTTACACTTGTTTGAGAACATATTCGGCCTTTGATATGACAATTAAAAATTGTCTAGACAGCCAAGTTATTAATGCTTGAAAATCAGCTACTGCACATGAATAATAACTTTTCAAGTAGCTTTTAAAATAGTAGGTATAGCTGTATAAACACAGTCATTGAGCTACACTATAAATGAACACAGCCACTTTTCTTGAATTCCTTAGGACTAAATACACCTTTTTTTCCTTGGCTGCTCACAGTGGACTGTAGTGGGCCTTTCTGAGTAGTTATACTCATGAGATAAACATACATTTAGGTGATTTTGAAAACATGTAATATAGGGACTAAAATGCAAATTATAAAAACATCCTTTGTAGGACAGTATTTGAAAAAAAAAAAGAATCTCACAAATGGAACTATGTTAAACCTGCAATAAGCCTGTGGTTTAAAGCCACCAGAACTGGAATACCCAAAGTTAAGGGTAGAATGCCAATGCAAAGCCTCATTTTGTGCTAATTTGGCCTGCAGTTAAGAAGCCTTAGACTGCAAGCTGAAATTCCAACCGTGGCTTTAGTCCAAAGCCTGTTGAGGTCAATCAGAGTCCTCCAAGCATAGAAGCCTGATTCTTATTTCATGCAAGTGCAAATCTCTTTGTAAAGCTGGGAGGTTGTTGCTGCTGCTCCAGAAAAATTAAGAATCAAGCTGCCACATACTAAATGCAAGTTAAAAACTCAATTTTTAGCCTTAACATTTGACATTTCCTGACTTTTCTTCCTACTTCCAAATTAAGAAAGAACCTGTTGCTTTCCAGATGATCTTTTTATCTGGTGTGTTGTCTTTCAAGCTGCACATCAGGTTCTATTTGTACTCCAGATTAAATTGAAATGTTCCTGTCTTGCTCTGTTTTTACTCTTTTACATGATACATGATGACTGTGTCATTTTCCATTGTATAAAGAATGATGACAGTGTTTCGGTATAAAGTATATTCTTAAAAATAATGATAATAAAAATCCAAGGGAAAGTTGCTTCTACATGAGGTGTTTTGGATTTTTCTCCAGCAATCTGGCTGCCTTGAATTTTCCCAGCCCTCACATTTGTGCTCTCCTGCACACTTTCGGCACAGCACAGTGCCTGGGATGCCTGGGATGCCCAGATGGACTTGGTGCACCATCATGTCACGGGCATTTTTGGTGGGAGCAAAGGCCTGGTGATGCTGCCTTGCTCCTGTTCCCACTGACTGTGCTGAGCACTTCCATTTCTTCCTGCTCCAGGAGTTTTCTCTCTGGAGAAAATACGTTTTTTGTCCTGATTCTGGTTTTGCCTTTTCGTAACTCCAACCACGGTGTCCACCCACCACCTGATCCTGCCCTGATGTGGTTTCTGAGACAGGCTTCAAGGCAAGAAGGGCTGTGAACCCCCTACTGGTGGATTGTGGCTTGGCTGAGAGCTCAGGAAGGGGCAGAAGGTCACAGTTCAGGCTTCCACATCTATCAATCTATCAGTCTTATCACCTGCTTGGAAGCGTCTTTATTTTTCCTTTGCTCTTGGGCACTACCAGGCGGCGGCAGGTAAAAGAAGGATGATGTCTCTGTCACCAAGGGCTGCTCCACATGTGCTTGGCTTACACTGGCTGAACATGTTAAGAAGCAACTGCAGAACACCTCCATGGGCAGTAGTAAGTCAGAGAAAACTGAGGCTTTTACTGTTCCTGCTCAGTTGGACCTTGAGCCCAATCCAAGTGTTTAAAATGGGACACTGTGCTGCACAGTTTAAGGATTATTCAGATCTTCATTTTGGGTATAAGCCCTAATAGATGTGATATAAAGACTGTTTCCAAACTGGGCCACATTTACAAAATATTTTTCAGTAGGGATGAATAGTCTGTGAGCTTCTTGGAAGCTGTAATTCTTCAAGAGTGTGTAAACCAACTTTTGAAATGTTATGCTCAAATTTATTAACTGAATATTACCAGGGTTTCCACTGAATGAGGAAGTTGACTCTGAAATGAAAAAAAACCTTGAATGGGTAAAACCCATGTGCAGTGGAATCACTCAACATAGCTTTATTTTTTCCAAAGAGGAAAAAAAGAAATCACAATCAAATACTTACTTTCCTTTGAGATTGGGTGTGATAAAGCTGATTTGATTGAAAAAAACAAAACTAGGTTATTGCTTACTCAGAAAGAGCCTTGAAGTATTTCAGTGTCATGTGAGGTAGGCTGTGTCTAAACATATTTCACATAAACGTTTTTTCACAGACAAGTTGTTAAAAATGTTACAAAATACCTTCTTTTTGTGTCACAATTAGAAATGTTTGCCCCGCCTTGAAAGAACACTTTGTGCTAAGTATTCATATACTGTCTATGAGAACTTGCACTGACATATTGTATTCTCCCTCCCCTCCGTGACTAGTTTGAGCAGAAACAGGCGTAATACATATTGCTAAACCGGTTAAATGTGACATCAGCTTAAGGCCTTGCATCTTTCTCAAGGGCTGCTTTGAGTAAACAGCCTGAAAACCAAAGGGAGAGCCTGATTCACCATTCTCCTGTGCCAGCTTTCCACTCATGCCTCTGTGAGGCTGAGGCTGAAGCCCAGAGATTTTCATGGGAGCAGTGCTGAGATTTTTGTCTTTGGAGGAAACAAGGCCAGAGTAGCCACAGCACTCTTGAGTTTTGTCATGAGGTTAGGCTAGCATCATGTGCTCTAGCCCTAATGGAGCAGGAGTTCAGAGGGCAGTAGTGGGCATTTCAGAGCCAGACAAGAGCCCAGGCTGTGAAGATGCAGGACAGCTTCCCAGGGATGGGCTTGTGCCACATTTTTAGCTGCCCCCTTCTGCAACCCCTACCAGGACACATGGCAAAAAGCCAGCGTTGCTTACAAGCTTGGAAGGCATGAATGGGCTCATGTTCCTACTTGCCTGATGTAAGATCGGCTCCCAAATAAATAATAGGAAAGTTCAGAAGTAGCCATGCCACTAAGGTACTTTTTTCCCCACAGACATTCAAGCAGCATATCTGATGTGGTGGTCCTTTTGCCTCCTTTTCACAGAAGACTCCAGCACTGTTTTCTGCACTGAGGCTGGTTACAGGGACCCTTCCATGCAGAAAACTGCAGAACCACAACTCTGCTGAGCCAGATGGCAACCTCCCAGCACCCCTGGAATTGATATGACAGTTAAAGTAACAAAAGTCAGGCTGAGAACAGCCCCAAATGCTCTGTGATAAGCACAGAAGTTCAGAAGAAAAGGTTATATCAGCCTAGGAACAGTAAGTGGCCTGGTGAGGGATTTTTGTAATTGCAGGTATTGTTCTGTTTTTCTCACATGGATCAGAAACTGTGCAGGTGAAAGTCACTTTGCAAAGAATGGTGTGCAGGGTTAGAACCAAGGCCAACACAAACAAGGGGAAAAATGGGCTGCAGATGCCCTATCTGAGTTTCATACCCCCTCCCAGCTCCTCCCAGCAATCACTGCTGATATGAACATAGACAATTACAACAAGGAGATTCATCAGCATGTGCAAGACCTAAATAATAAACTACTCTGCCACAGGTCCTCCTTAGCTCCTGTTGCTAGGACTCTCCATCTGTCTGTCAACAAATAACTATGTCTTGCTGTCAAAAATCCCTTTAACTTTCATGGAAATAGGTCCCTAAGAAAAGGGTTAATTAATTATAAATCTCACTCTCCAGTTATTTTCAGCTGGGGCATACTCTAAAACTGAGTTTATTTTTAAGTGCGAATAGAGGACTATTTATGACTGCGTTATACATTGGGTAGAGTCAACAGGAAGCACAGCCTCTCTCTGCTGCAGGAACACTGGTTTCACAGTGCCCTGATGAAATGTCTTGTATTCATTACCTTTTGATTTCAAAAGTGAGACTGTGCACAAAACAACCAGGTAATACAACAGTAATATGTCTCATTCACCACAGATCTATTTTTATGTGTTATGCTGATTTCATAATGAACTTTTAGTAACAATAAAACATGAAATCTTCAATAGGTTGCTCTGTCTTCTGTCTGAACTATGTATTAATGCTTGTTAGATACCCCTTTGATTTTTCTAACTTCTGGCTTTCTTCTGGCTGTATTTCAGATGTAGCTAACTGTATCCCTCATAAAACTGTAGTGTGAAACTTTAGAATGAGATATGTAGTTTTGGTAGCAGCTTGTGTAAAACTGCTTTACAGTTTAAATGCACTATACAGACCAATCAAGTAACTTCATTAGTGGAAGAACAGCTTGCTGACTCCTGCAAGAGTCCTGCTGACATCACTGGGCTGTGTAAGCTTCACGAATTAACAGGCACGACTCAGATCTCATGGCCAGGTCATGAGGACAGGTCACTAATCCCTTTTGCACACGATAAAACAGTAGTGTAACTGACACATGCATTTCAGATCACTCTGGTGGGACTGGATTCATAGGCAAGTTGCACAGTGAGTAAAACCACCAGATTAGCTCCAGAGGCACGTAAGATCCAGTTTTTCTCTTGTTGCCATCATTTGAACTAAAGTTCACACTGGCCTGATTAAGTGCAAGAGGAAACTCTTAGGTCTCAGCTTCTTTCAGTTAAAGTTACTGGAAAAAATCTGCATTACTCAAGTAGGAAAAGATTATGCCTTACATCCAGTTGTGGCTGTAAAAAAGTGAGGTTTTTGAGGGAAACCTCAAAATTCAAACAGCATTGAAGCAGCAGATGAATAGGATTCAAATACAGTTAGTTCTGTGTGGTTTTCTCCCAACAAAATGACTATGATTCTGGTACTCCATATGAAGTTCATTCCAGCTCTAACCCATGAGAATCAATCTGTGGCCATCCCTGCTCAAAGCCAGCCAGAGATTACGCCTTTGTTTGCTACACATGGCCCTAGGAGGAGACATGTTGACCTGTAGAGTTTCTGAGATAACACACAGCATTTGATAACTTTGATGCAAACCAGAAATGGCTGCGGATGGTGTAAAGGCAGCATCAGACAGGAGAACCACAGGAGCTGCAGAAGTGGCTGGTAGAAAAGATACAGCAAATTTCACCACTTGCGTGAGCGACTCCTACGGAGACCCTTGGAAAGCTCTTGTTTTACCTGAATCAACTGTAGTCAAACTACAGCCAACCGTAAACTATGAATTTGGCAGGGAAGGAAAGCACCTGATGTGCCCAGTGCCATGTGTATGCCTCTCCTGTTAGATCAGTAGTGCAGACACCTCACAGCTGGACCTTATTTTGGTGGAGTGTTTCTGAGCTTCAAATCAAGCCAGTTCATGTTGAGAGATTTACTCACAGGAATAGCATGAATATGACTCTTTCCTAGCACTGCACTGGATCTAAGAATAGAGACTGGCTGTGAAATATCATGTCTTCTACAGCAGTCTTCAAAATGTATACATTTCTTATCTTGTTCAGGTCTTGATGCTTCAGTTTCCTAGCTGTTGCCTTGCTAGACCACGGCTGTGATGCTAGGAGGAGTCATTCTGTGAAAAACCCTGAGAAGGAGATATCTTTCAGCAGCTATCTTCCCAGCAGGCAGAAGTAGACCCACTAGTCTCTCTGCTAGTGACAGCAAACCAGTCACGCTGACTCCTGGATGTCAGAGCAGGGCCTCCTTGTGACTCTGAAAGGCTGGAACAAAAGCCTGATTAATCAGAAAAAACTTCACTGAAGCTGAACAGCAAATCTTAGCAGCAGAGACAGGAGGATTTCAGTACTAAGCAATCTGATACTAACAGCAGAGCCACACTTCCTTGGTGCCCAGAGGCTGCAGGCAGGTGTTGCTTCTATCGAGTGGAGAAGCAAAGCCCTGTACTGTGGAGCAGTCTGTGGCCAAGCATGGATGAAGATGCTGGAGGTTTCTGACAGTGTTCAGTGGCTCTGCCTTTGTCTGGCTCCAAAAACTCCTTCGATGGGCAGAAGGCCAGTGCTGACAGTATTGTAATGTACAACAGGCTCCAGTAGCAGCTCCAGCGCAGCATGCTCCAAGAGGCAAAGAGCATTCTTTCCTGGCTGCTCTCTAAGAAGTTTTCTGTTCAATGGGAAAGGCCATGGCTAGAAAGAAGAGATCCAGACCAGAACTAAGGACAGAATGTGGGTCTAAGAAGAAGAAACATTCTTGGAAAAGCAGCAAATTCACTACAACCTCCAGGGGAAAACAACATATTTTAATTTCAAAGTACAAAGGCTGCAGCAAGGATAGAACTGTTCCTTTTATACCTCATTTTTGGTAAAGTTGCAGTGAACTACAGTGGCTATTAAACAGACTCTGAGGGGCAAGGCCAGGAGGACCTCTGGATTATTGTATGGGCTTCCAAATCCATTCCCTTCCATTTCCACTGCGTTTTCTCATGTGTGGCTGGTCCTCTGCCTGAAAGAACTTCTGCTGGAAATCCAATGCCAGAGGAACTCTTCTGTGCCTTCATGTGTCTTCTACAGACACCAGCAAAGGTGTGCTTTATTAAAGGCCACTCACTAAGAAGAACTTCAAAACACTGACAAAATTCAAAATTTATGTTACAGTTATACCTCCTCCATCGCGAGGAAAGGGACAGGCCAAAGGCATCGCACAACATTATTCTCGCAAAGAACTGCAGGTTGTTAATATGCATGCAAGCCATACCCATTGCTCCACCCCCCGGAACTCCAGAGCTCTGCGGACAATTCTCTGCTCCTTCTCCTTGTCTCCCTTGGCACAAGTGAGCAAAGGGAACCGTTTCTGAGCGGCTGCTGTGCCCATGTGTGTTCCCAGTGCAAACTCCGTGCCGCTGCCCCTCGCCCCAACCTGACTCGGCCCCGCTGGTGGCGCCATCCCGCGCGCGCTGCCACCACGGCGGGGAAGGGATGTCCCTTAGCTCTGGTCAGCATTCTTGAAGCCTGGAAAAACCTTAACTTTGCAACATTGAGACACTCCGTGCGCTNGGCAGGCCTGTAAACTCGAGGCTGTGCCAGAGAAACCCTGAACCCTCCCTCCGTCCCCTTCCCGGGGGAGCCGGCCCCGGGGTGGGCCCATCCCGCCTCACAGGGAGAGCCGACTCCGTCCTTTGGCAAAGCAGAAGCAGAGCGCATGCGCTGGCTATCAAATATCGCAGATCCCCAGAGTTGGACTGCGACAAAATTGCTTCGCAAATGGGCGAGGTCGTGAAGGAGAAGTCGCGATACAGAGAGGATTCACTGTAATTCATGAATGTTCCCTGCCAAATCTAGTGCTACTGCTGTTATTCTATGGGCAGGAAGAGGGAAGAATGGAGTGGCAACAACTGTTTCTCAGCAATCAGTGCTGTAATTTGGAACATATTGATTTACAAACAATGTCTCATCACTGTGACTTTTGGCTACAACATTGAAGTTCAGGCATCCAAGCCCCCTCCTTTTCTCACCAGGCAGATGCATTATTTTGGACAGAATACACAATGCTAAGATTGAGTAATGCCATACACTGAGTAGCTCTTCTGGGATCAGAGGGACTATTTGTAATGCAAAATCATTCCAAAATACGAGGTTTTTACAATAGTAAAAATGAAAGGCATTCTAGGTTTTGGGGTGGTTTTTTTTCCAACCTCCACTGACTCACAGTGCTTTCATTTACCATTTAAATAATGCAGAAGAGAAGCTGGAATAGGCTCAGGTTTCTTGGTAGGTAGCTTGCTGCACCTTAAATTCAAAAGATGATGTGCACACACATTTCCCTAAACAAAATAAAGCAATCACAACCTGGGCGATGCAGACAGGTAGATCTCTCTTGATTTTAGTGGATGTACACTGATTGATAGCAACTAAGCACCTGCTGGAGTAGGAACTGGTTTAAGGTTCCCATAGTAAACCTTACCTCTGTAAGCTATTCAAAAGATACTCTCAGGCAAAATAACAAGATTCTATTTATCTAAGAGAAGCACATGATTATTTTAATGCCTTGCACAGCTGAAGCTGTGATAATGCAGGCTAGAAGATGTTTTTAAGTGAAAGGGAAATTGGTTGTAATTATAATTGTTGTTTCTGTCTTTATGTATTGCCAGCGTTATTGATTATCTTCTTTCTGTGTGTCACTGGCAACTAGGGAACATGATACATTATCTCATGCTAGTGTTGGAGAGCAGAAGAGATTTGTGTATTTTTAGAAACAAGATTCCCACAGTGTAATTGTAGCAATTGGATGATCATACACATGCATATTAAAATGCCACTAGATGAATTCCTGGACAGTGCCTGCAAACATTTCACTGTTTGGGGTAGGAGGAAAGGGCGGGAATGCACAGCTCAGAAATTCAGCAACCGCAAGCACAGAGGTTTTACCTCTGAGAGTGTCCTCTGAGGGCTGATGGGCTCACACTGGCCAGTCTGAAAGGGAAGCCGTGAAAAAAAAAATAATCTTTTTCTCTCCTAGGATGAAAAGATAATACATTTGCAGGTCAGAGGGCCCATATCTCTCCTGCCTAGCCTGGTCCCATTACACATGAAATTATGGCTCTGTACTAGTAGAGAGAACTGATGACCATCCCCCTTGAGCCTTCCATGGCTCAACCCTGGGCCTCAGCCACCAGCCGGACATCTTTGGGGCGCCTTTGTTGCCCAACAAAAGATGGTGCAGAGGTCCCTGGCTCACTAAATCTCACCAGGACTGCAGAAGTGCAAGGCTTATTATTGGGCACAAAACTGTACAGATTTGGGCAGGCAGGTGGTAGGGCCAAGTTGCTTGTAAGCAAAATTGGTTGCAAGACAACTAGGAGCTGCCTGTACAGAGCTGATGTGTGGCAGTGTCTGCTGGGAACTTGTATGTCTCATAAAGCATTTATATGTCTTATGTCAGAGAAGCTGTTTCAGACTCTCTGGGAATAATATCACCCGGGTTACCAGTCCTGTAACTGTGCTGGTTTAGACAAGACTTGTACAGGAGTAGTGGAGGTCTGAACCTTCCACTAAGAGCCAACTCATGTGTCTCTAAGTAGAGCACAATATGAGTTAACTCATAGAATAACTGAAATACACTTTAAGCATTCAGCAGTCTTTCAGGTAGTGCCAGATATCTTCCAGTAGATGGTTAGTGTATTCAATATAAATACACTGATGGTCAATGACTATCAGAGAGGAGCATGGTGACAATTACACCAGGTAAATCTGACAGTCCAAATAGCTCACAGACTTTGGTTGTGTTAACTGGACTGTGTTTTGGAGGACAGCACATGGGATGCTGTGACAGACAGCTGACAGAGAGCTATAGCATACCTAGCCCCAGATTTTTCTTTCAGTTCTCATTAAGTAGAATGAGTCTGAAACTTACTTAGTAATGTTGAATGTTATGTATTTATCCCTGAAATTGCAGTGATTGCAATTGGTGTTGGAGGCTATTTAATGTCTGATCTTTTTCAGGAGCCTGTTACATTTATGCATGCTGTTGTTCATGAATGGCAACATAAAAGAAAATTCCTGTCTGCCTTCAATATGCCACTCCTCTGTCTCATTATGTGCCCTTTTATCCTTTAATAGGTGGGTGAATAAAGAGAAGACCATAAACTAACTCCTCAGTCTCATTTAGCTTTCTATACGCTTTCATCATTATCACCTTTTTCAAGGCACACAGACCTTTTCAACCTAATGACCAAATGAAAAACTGGAAACTTTTCTAATATATGTCTTCAATCCACACTGTAAGAATTAACAGCCAACAGATCCAAAGTAAATTGCAGGTGGTGGTATATTGCCTAACACCCTGATGTAAAGGTAAGATAAAAGCCTACTCCAGGGCTGTAGTGCAACATGAAACCCAGGTGTACAGACTTCGCATATCAAGTTTTATCTTCATTTCAGAAAAGCCTCTAATTATGCTGCAATGTGTGCTTTCAATATTTCCTTCTCCTGGCCATAAGGAAACTCCTCTTTGCCCCCAGTTGACTGCAGCCAATGACTCCATATCTTTCTCTCCCTCCAAGGGATTTTAGGCACTGAATATGAATAGCGACATCATCACAACAAACAGACTTCCATCTCCTCAGCCTGTTCCCACCTGCCTCTGGCCAGCCTTCAGATAATGTTTGTGTCTTCCTTTATGTTAAATTCATCTTTTTATACCTGCAGTGCTGGAAGGGAGTAGCCAGATCTGGCCTCTCAGAGCATACCACTCCACAGGGAACGTCTTGTTCTGGAGTGGGCACAGCAGGAAAAAACATCCTTCATAGCATTCAAGGTGATGTGAGCCAGCTTTCAAACACAAGGCCACAACTTTCACTTCCAGAGGCTGACACACATCTCAGGCATGCAGCAGCTCTGTTCGCCATCTTCTAAGCATTTTAGTTGAGACCTCAGACAGATCCAAAGGGAGATTCTGGTTACCTTCACAGGTGAACTTCCATATACGGCCATGAAGCCACAGGCTGTGATGGTTGGCATGCAGGTGTATATAAGCATGCCAAAACTTCCACAGCAACATGTAACTAGTATACACAAATACAATTACACACACATTTATTGGGAGAAGGTGGTAGAGTGACTCGAGCATTTGTCAACAGCTTCCTCGGGTGAGGATTTAAAAGTGCTATTTGGTGCAATTTTTTTTTTGCTTAGGGGAGCTGAGTGACTACATTAATGGGAAAACTGGATGACTTTCAGTAATAATTCAGTCTGGTCTCTGTGGGTTCCCCTTTATAGGCAGTGGAAAGAGAGGGGCTTCTCCAGAGGATGATTTAGCAGAGACAATTTTGACGCCCTGGATGGTTTTCCAGAGGCCTTAGCTCCAATGATTATAAAGGAATCTTGAGGTCACTCACTTCCTGCCAAATACCCAACACAAATACACACCCTGTGTTTGAATTTTTTTTTAAAAAAAGAGAGAGAGAAAGATGTAAACAAAAGGCCACAGGTGACTCCAGATGTTTCCTTATGCACCTGCTTCTAATGGGAAAGAAATTACCACCCTAAGAAAGTGAAAACCAGCAAAAGCTTTCAGAGCTGAAGGCAGAGGATTACGCATAACTAACACAATAAAGAAGATACTTGAAATTTTGCTTCCATAGAAGTTTACCTGTCCTGCCAGGTTGGAAAGTGATCTGCAATAAATCTCTGGAAGAAGACAAGGCACTTGGGGAGCACCTGCACAACATCACTCTTCAGCATTACACAGGCAATGCAAGCATCTTCTACACGCAGGAGTAAGAAACTCTAGCAGTAATATCAACTAACAATGCTGATGACAAGGGAAGGGCTCTATAAACATGTGAGTTTTATTTATGCATTTTAATTACTTTCTATATTGCTGAGAGCAGAGTTTCTTATTAGCCAGATATAAAGTTATTATTGGTTAACAGAACTTTAAGTGGCTTGAAAGCAGGTCCTCCCTTACCAGAAACAAGTCGCAATAAGGAAACAGTGTCCCTCCCCTTCCACTAAAAGTAAAACCAGAGAAAGCAGAACTGTATTTCAATGGAACAGATTTATCCTGTCTTTCTTACATTAAACAGGGCAATTTTTTTTTACCACTGTCCTTTTTGGACTGTTCAGCACTGGCATATATAGGAAAAGACAGAACTGTGCCTTCTTGGAACCCAGGATATGCAATAGCTCTGAAATGTAGCATTGTCCAAACACTTCTTGAACTCAGACAGGCTTGGCACTGTGACTATAGCCCTGGGAAGCCTGTTCCAGTGCCCAACCACCCCCTGGGTGAAAAATCTTTCCCTGTTATCCAGCCTAAACTTCCCCTGATTCAGCTTCATGCTGTTTCCTTGAGTCCTGTCACTGGTCACAAGAGTGAAGGGATTGGTACTTGCCCCTCTGCTTCCTCTCATGAGGATGTTGCAGACACAATGAGGTCTCCCCTCAGTCTCCTCTTCTCCAGGCTGAACAGACCAAGTGCCCTCAGCTGCTCCTCATACGGATTCGCCTTCACACCCTTCACCATCCTTGTGGCCCTCTAATGGACACTCTCTAACAGATTAATGTTTTTTTTCATATTGTGCCCAAAACTGCACACAGGACTCATGGCAAGACTGCCCGAGTGCAGAGCAGTGCAGGACAATCATCTCCTTTGACTCCAATAGGGCCCAATGCCAGGGGTGGGTGAATGATGACAGTGTACATAAAGTCTGAATCAGCCTGACAGGAGTTTCAGAGTGCTTACCAGTATGTATACTCTAGGTATTAATTACTAAGTGACCACCTCTAGGCGAATGTGACAGAAACCATTCGTTGAGCTCTGTCTCACATCACACCCAGATGATATTGTACATGAGCATGCTCACCCTCCCCATAAGCCTGAACCTTTACAAAGCATGGGGAACAGGCAGAGCGCCTGAAATCAGAGAGGGAACAGGCCCCTGGCTCTGCACAGAGATAACACTCCTCCAGCTGTTTATTTAGCTGCAGACAAAATGCATCCTGTTGTGTGAATCTGCCAGGACACAGCAAAAAACCCATGGGATTGAAACCCCTTGCTCAGCAGATGGAGGATACAGGCTTTTCACTTTCTAAGACAATATTATTTTTATATGGAGTCCTGAAGGGTTCTAACTCACTTCAGATTCTTTGTCTATTTTGTCCTGCTAAAGAATGATCAAAGATCTGGGGCTACATACTTTAATAGACTGCAGCAACAGAGGGACAGTGATATGTTCATTTTGTTAAACCTGAAGACTTCAGAAATACAACATTTTGCATTTACAGGCATTTTTTATTGCCAGTGGCATTCAGGATGGAGGGTCATTGGAGCACAGAAAATCAGTGCCTTGGTAATAACAGTGATTCTGTTTTTCCGTAGCTGAGCAATATCAGGGCAATGAGAAGCACAGACAGCACCTTTTTGTACCAGCAAAGGTCCTGTGGTGGTCATGTTTTCTTCCTGGGAGCTGAAATGGTTGAATTCAACACCTAAGTGTTAGATCAACCAAAAATAATTCACAGGAATAAAACTGGTACTTGAAAATTCACACAAATGCTGCGTATTTCCTACACACTAGCTGACACAACTGCAAAGATTCTTTCTTGTTCTTCATGGAACTCATTCATTCAGTATCATAATTTTTGACTTCCAAGGGAAACTTGGAGACCATTGCAGAGGCATACCTAGGTCCAGCATTAGACTGGGGTCCAACACAGCTCTGGTCTACCTCTATCTGCTCCATCTAATTGGTTCCAGTGCAAGATGCAACTCAGGGTGTAACGGTCCAGCCTATTCCTCAGAAAACCTGACACTTTCCATGCATTAAGCTTTCCCACAGGCAAGTATGAGCCTTGAAAAGCTATAAGACATAAGTTTATAGTACAGTGATGACTCCCCTACAATCAAGAGAGCAAAACACACAGCAGACACTTAACTGCACCAGGCCCTGGGACATGTTTGGAGCTGTGATGCAGCCAGAATACATGTTGAACAACAAAGCAGTAACAGGGTAATAACTGTGAAGGAGGAAGAAACCTATCTGATGCACTCTTAAACTGAATTAAAGGCACCACAATAGTGTGCATATAACAGAATCTGACTCAGAAGAAACTGGTCCAGCCCTTTAAAAGCAAACCAGCTCCAAGGCAAACTCGAGCACGCAGTGGCTGTCATGCTTATTGCCTCGTGTTTCTTCTATACAGCACCATGTTGTAGCTCTGCCTGCATCTCTGCCAGATTGAGAAAGGGGGACTCTCCAGAGAAGTGGCCTAGCTAGTAAGGGTGTATAAATCATCCTTCAAAACCGGGGATGTGTAAGTAACACAGGCCTCTCTGAGGGCACAGCCTGTAGGATAATTTAAGCGTGTCTTGATAGTATACGATTGCAGGGTGGAAAAATCTCTGTGCACCCTGCTGTGAAACTACATCTGAGGACATTTATACAGAAAACAGATGAGAAGACTCATGGCTCAGCAGCCACAAAGTGGATACACCATCCATCCCTGACTGGCTGGCCACGGGCAAGAGAAGATAGGTCAGTTTGTGACAGCTACCCCAGCAGGTTCAGTCTACATCTCTCTCGCCCCTGAAGGAACTCCGCAAAGGGCCATCTGACAGCAATTGAATTCCATCAGCACAATTAACATAAAATGATCCCAGAAGGAAGAGGGTATGTTTGTGGGGGACAGTTATGTGATACAATGTCTGCATTATTTTGAACAAAAGCTGGTTCACATCCCGGTATGTCTTTGAAGTAGAAGAACAAAGATTTGACTGGTAGGAGATCCCTGCAGTACCCCTGAAGCTCCCTCCTGCTCCTCATGATGATGTGCACAGGATTTTGCTCCCCCAAAAACCCAGGCTGTTGTCAAAAGGGTTTTTTTCCAGAATTAGTTGCTGCTCAGAGAACTTTGAAGGGTCTCATAAGGTGCAATATATGAGATAGGCTGACAAGGAGACAGAGACCTGACTTTGGGAGCTAGCTGCATCACTAGCAACAGTCATGCATCTTGGTCTCTCCACAGAGGGGAACTTGTTGGAAACTCCACCAAGTATGAAACAGTGGCACTATATACCCAGTACAAGAACAGTGAGTTACTAAGGATATGCTCTCTGCCCAGAGGATTTCTTGCCAAAAAAGACAAGACCATTTGCAGCAAAATATGGATAAATATGGATAAAATATGGACAATGGCCAAATTTGGAAATAATTATGTCTGCTCTGCTCATATCACATTCCACAATTGGACAATTGGCCCAATGCCATTTCCATGCAAACCAGTTGGAGGTTGCCATCAGTCTTTCATTTAAATCCACTGTACTGCTGACCTACATCCGACCAAGCAGACAGAAAAGACTTTGTGGCCTACATTATAAACAATTCGATAAATGCAGGGAAATGAAGACAAAAGATTCTCCTTTGAAACATCTGGCCACCAGCTTGTGCAGGGACTCGAGGATCCTTGCAACAACCAACAGACTCTATAAAATTAAAAGATCTGTTGTTCTTATTGAACTTTTTTTCCTTTGCAGTGTTTAAAACTTGAAAAATATGAGCCAAATTCACCTCTATTACACACCCCTTGAGTTCAATAAACTTGAAGATGGGGTGGCTGCAACTCACTGCTCCCTTGAAATGCCAAAGGCTGCACTTACACAGTGTGCTTGGTGCAGAAACACAGGGAATGGTGAAGGGAGGCACACTCTGGCAAGGACTCCTGCAGAGCACATCAGTGACACTCCATGTCAGCCTGATGGGATCATACTTGTTTTCTAGAACCAAGAAGCTGACTCAGAAACAGCATCCTTTTCCCAGCACTGAAACCCAGCTGCCCTTCTTAGGGCCTAATGAATTTAAACAGATTGTTCAGGTACCTGGATTTACCTAATCTCATCTTTCCTAGCTCTCCTCATGGAAACAGAGCTGGTTCAGCTGTTCTCCAGAGATGTCTGACTGATCCTGGATATTGAAGGGGCAGAGGTTTTTTTCATCACCTCATCTGCCCTACTGTCTTTATGTTTGCCTTTATCATCCTGCTGTTTCCCTTCCTGACCTGTTTGTTCTCCACACTCCTCTTTGCTAACTCCCTCCCCCATTTTGCCTCTTCCTGGTACAAATGTTAGGCACTCACCTCTTGCTTCTCTCTGCTTGTAAGAAAACAGCAGGGGATGACACAGAGACCAACAGATCCATCTGAGGCTCTCATCCTGACTGCTGGTGCAGCTAATGGTTGTTCCATGCAGGACTCTTTGGCAGCTGAGGTTGGCAGTAGTTTTGTTAGCATTGAAAGGCATTTTAGCTATTTGGAGCATTCTCTTCAGATTCTGTCTTGCTGTTTATGACAGCAACCTTATCAGGTAGTTAGGATCAGATATGGCCAATCTCATATATTTCTTGTACAACAACTTTCAAGAAAGCAAAGCTGTTTTGCTGAGATCTAGTCTTTTTATATGCCTATACCCCAGATGCTTTGAATTGCAACAAACACAGACCAACAAAGCAAACTTATTGTAAAAAAATGTGATGGAGAATAAAATTGGCATTGGAGAAAGAAACTTGGACACCACCCCCCACCATAAGGGGCCCTGGGTGTCCCAGTGTTGCAAAGTTAAGGTTTCCCAGGCTCCAAGGGCGTGCTGGCAGCATGGATCTGTGCCAAATCAAGCCTGGGGACACCCACCAACCCCTTTCCCTGCCACGGCCCCAGAGCTTCCCCACCACAAAGGCAGTGCAAGCATAAGTGGTGGCAGCAGCCTGGCGGTGGCTGTGGAAGTGGCAGCGTGGTTGAAGAGAAGCCCAGGGATCCTCTGGGGGTCTCCCCAGGCAGAGAGGGCTCAGAAATGCTTCCCTTTGCTCCCCTGTGCTGTGAGAGCCTGTGGGGAGGAGCAGAAAACACTCCTCAGCGCTCCAGAGTGGTGGGGGCTGGAGTGATGGGCGTGGCCTGTATGCATAGTAATGACCTGAGAATTTTTGCAGATTAGATGGTTTTTGAGACCCCCCAGGAGATCTGTTCCTTGCAAATTCAGAGGTATGACTGTATATAAAAATACATAAAAATACCACACAAAGTTGGAAAAGACATACAAAATACACATTATACAGAAAATAGAGCAAAAAAGGTACAACTTATACAAATGCAGCTTTTAAAGAAAATATTAAATGCAGACTTTGTAATACAGGTTAAATCTTTCCTTACTATCCATTCCTGATGAGTTATGTGTAAAAATATGTCGAGGCCAGGTGTACAAGTAGTATTGCCACACTGAAGTCATTAACTTCTACCACTTGGGAGTATGTGGTCTAGACCATGGCAGGTAAAGTGGGACTATTTTGACATTCATGATCTGGTTAATCCACTGGGTAGCCCTCATATGGAAAGAATGTGAACTTTCATGTTCATTAGATTCTCCAAATGAGCTGATAAAGTGGTGAAGACTCAAAAAGGAGTTCCTTAAAAGAAGAAACACAAACCCTCAAACCAAACAAAAAGCCCAAATAAAAAAAAACTCCCAACAAACACTGCTCAGTATCAACAATCCCATCCTTGCCCTAATAAGCCTGAGCCAAAACCCAAAGAACCTACATTTAGCTACAGGAGACTTGCAAAATACACACAACTGCCATTTCATCTGGTTTTTGTAACTACACAGAGTTCTTTGTAGTTAATACATCCAGGCTTGTTTAAGGACAGTTCTGAAATTTTTAATGGCCTGTGAATCACGAGAGAATGGGCTGCTGATTTAGCAATGCCTTCTCATTTTCCTACTAAGTATAACTCCAATACAGGTGGCCAGAGAGATTTGTAAAAAGTAGTAACAAACTTGCACTCCAAACTGAAGACTTATATGTTCCATCTAAAACATGTTTTATATTTTATGCCATTTCAGCTAGAACAGATAGAGACAGTCCCTTGCCTGAGGAGCTGGGAAAAGCTTAAACGCCTTGTTGGATCCTCAAAACAAGAGAAAACAGTGCCTGATCATTCTGCATGCCCAGAGGTCAATGCTCAAGGAAGTAGGAGAGGTGCAGAAGATGTGGGCATTTGAGATGTATTTACTAGAGTATGCCAGAGCCTCTGAAAAATTTGAGGGGGACCAGTCCTGCAAGGAAACAGGGACATCCACAAGGGCTTACCCTAACAACTAGCACTGAGCATGGGGAGGTTCAGCACGTTGCTTTCACTGTCAGCAGAGGGAGATGTGAAGACCAAATGGATCAGGAATTAATTCAGACACGCTTAGAACTGCAGGGGTTCCTCAAGACCTCTGCTGTACAGACAGCCTACAGACCCAGATGGGCTCTTCACAAGGGAGTCTCTGAAGTGGCTGGATGACGTCCTGGGACCACAAGGCTTTGCAGTGCCCTGGGGAAGAGCTGGGCAGTCCAAGCTCAAGGCACCAACCCCTCCTCAAAGAAATAAGCATCCACTGCTCCTCTTTCAGTGCCAAAGGACAGTTTAGTTTAGTAACAGGTTGCTTTAGTAAGTTCATTCTCTGTTCAGCTGCAGCTTTGTTTAACTCAGCTAACAGCAGAATTTTTCTTCTACTAACTGATGCCCCTATAAACGCTGCTAGAAAGCACAAATTATTCATTCAGCTAGCATTGATAATGCCCACCTTATGAAACCGCAACCACAAACAATTCTCGTGTGAAGATTTGAGGATGATTGGTGAATTCAGTCAGAAAAGCTCCTGCCTGATAATGCAGTAGTAGGGATTATTATAAATTCAGTTTTACTGAATTAAAAACATCACAGAGAAATGTGTCAATTAATTTTCATGTCAGGATGGGGAAAAATCAGAAAAATCTGTGAAGATGAATTGCAATGGTTTCATGGGATTATGGAATCATAGACTGTGCTGAGTTGGAAAAGATCCACCAGGATCATTGAGTTCAGCTCCTGATCCAGCACAGAACACCCCAAAAATCACACCATGTGCCTGAGAGTCTTGTTCAAACACTTCTTGAACTCTGGAAGGCTTGGTGCTGTGACCACTGCCCTGGGAAGCCTGTTCCAATGCCCAACCACCCCCTGGGTGAAGAATCTTTCCCTAATATCCAACCTAAACCTCCCCTAACTCAGCTTCATATTGTTTTCTTGAGTCCTGTCACTGCACAAAAGTAGAGACTTGTGAGCAGAGATTTGTAGAGATTTAGAGATCTGCCCCCCTGCTTCCTCTCATGAGGCTCATGAGGATGTTGAAGACCACAATGAGGTCTCCCCTCAGTCTTCTCCAGGCAGAACAGACCAAGTGCCCTCAGCTGCTCCTCATAGTTTCCCCTCGAGATCCTTCACCATCCTTGTGGTCCTGCTAATAGCTTTATATCCTTCTTATAGCTTTATATACACTATATAGCTCTAATAGCTTTATAACTTTCTTATATTGTGTTGACCAAAACTGCCACAATATTCAAGGTGAGGCCACACCAGTGCAGAGCAGAGTGGGACAATCCTTCTCCCTCAATTGACTGGCGATGCTTTGCTTGCTGCCCCCCAGGACACAGGTGGCTCTCCTGGCTGCCAGGGCACTGCTGACTCATATTTAACTTGTTTCTAACCAAGATCCCCAGGTCTCTTCCTGCAGCACTGCTCTCCAGCCTCTTGTTCCCCAGTCCCTCCATTCAGCCAGGGTTATCCCGTCCCAGTTGAAGAATCTGGCACTTGCCCTTGTTAAACCTCATATGGTTGGTGCTTGCTCATCTCTCTTAATATGTTGAGGTCTCCAAATACCATTTTAAATTCAGTCTATGGATAATTTCAAATCTTTAAATGTCTTATCCAACTGTGAATTACAAAAAAATCAAGCATGATATTTAATTTCGTAACTATCTAGTTTCTGATGAGCAGTGTTGCCAGATACAGCACAGACAGAAGCAAACTGCCTGAATTTTTGAGATTTATCTAGTCTTTGATTACAGCAAGTTTCTTCCTGACTCAGTGGGAAAACCAGAAAAATCTTGCACTTCTAGGAGCCATGCTGTACTGTATGTACTTTTGAAATTAAAAAAAAAAGGAAAAGGAAAATAACTGCACTATCCACTCTGAGCCATCCAACATCTTTCAGAAGATAGTCTGCACCACACTGCACAATATATGCTACAGTTTATAGTATGTATAACTAAAATTAACATTCATAAACTGTGTCATAAACTTCCAAATTAGAATAAAACACTAAATTCTTTCCCTGTAAATACTACACACTCAATTTTCTGGAGAATTATGAATGATTAAGTTTTATGAAGGACATGGATGTAGACCATAACAAGTTCCCTCTGCCACCCTCAATTCCCAATCCAGAAGGAGTGTCTGAGCCTACAGACCATACAGGCTTTTGGCAGAGCCTTTCTGGTTACACCACAATTCCTCTTTCCGTTTGAGACTTCTGGGAAGGCTGCGCCCTCTCCTGACAGTTCAGGACTCAGTAATGACCGATAAAGCTGCTTTGCTGCAGCCGGTAAGTCAAGGCCCAACCTCGGAGTTGTCAAGAAGAGTCCCCCTCGACTTAAAACGTCTACTGCACCATGCAGAAGGGCTTCCTTGAGATAAGACATACCAAAATTGCGATGGATATATCGGCATTACAACTTTTTTTCGCCATGCTGTAAGAAGATAAATGGCTTGGAAATGCATGCTTTAAAAACACTTCACCATGTGTTTGAAAATAGAACACCAGCTTAGAATCACCTTCAAATAAGATACAGTGTTTACAAACCATGCAATTCTGTAAAGGAAACTTTCACATGTTAAAAAATGCAGCCTTGAAATTACGTAGTGTTGTAACCCCCTACTTCCATTTCACAAAATTAACATATAATATGGCTAATGCTCATACAAAGAGTCAGTTTGTCTTCACAAGCAAATGCAACCTCCTTCAACCAGCAAAGCTTATACAGGAATAACTAAAGAAATCCCCCATATCTTGTCAATCCTTCACACCATGTCCAAATGAATATCATCTTCTTTGTTTTTATGTGAAATACTCATGTGAAATAATTTCATCTGATCTTGAATTCAAGTTAAATGAGTTTTACAGACTCACAACTGCATACTGAATAAGGCTTCTGGTCCTAGAAACTTGTGAATACCACTGAGAAAGAAAGGAAAGAAAGTTTTCCTCTGGTCAGACTGTCAGGGACCATTTGGAAGCATTTTCTGCCTTTCTTTGTAGCTTAGGATATGAGCAACTTCCTCAAATCATCCAAGACTTTTACTTAAAATGTCCTTCCGCTCTAGAACCTAAATACTGACATTTGATCTTTATGTCTGTTTTTCTGAGACACATGATTGTGAGGAGGGGGAGTGGCCCTATATATTAAAGCAACCCTTGATTTCATGGAACTTGACATCAAGGATGATCAAGTAGTGAGCCTATGGGTCAAGGTAAGAGGGATACCCAATAAAACTGAAATACATTCGGCCCTCTTGCACTTTTGAGCACCCCATATTGCAGCTTCAGATCTTAGTGGCATGATTTTTTAGTGATGTAGGAGACCCGTTTTGCAACCGCGAATGGGTGACCTTCTGCCGCCGCTGCGGCGGGAGGGGCGGTGGGAGCGGTGGCAGCAGCAGGGGCGCAGGGGGCAGCGGTGAGGGCGACTTGGGCGATGGCTGCAGCGCGGCCACCATTCAATGCGGAAGTGTTGGCAAATGGTGCCACATCCAGTTGGCAGCCAGTCACTAGTGGAGTCCCACAGGGATCAGTGTTAGGCCCGGCACTAACATATCTTTATTGATGATATGGACAGGGGAACTGAGTCCA